>VWZK01016270.1:123631-162553 GCA_013396935.1 Baryphthengus martii | reverse complement strand
ATCTCACCTGGAGTATTGCATCCAGTTCTGGGCTTCCCAGTTCAAGAGGAACAAGGGATTTACTTGAGAGAGTCCAACAGAGGCCTATGAGAATCATTAAGGGACTGTAGCACCTGCCTTATGAGGAAAGGCTGAGAGACCTGGGGCTTTTTAGTCTGGAGAGGAGAAGACTGAGAGGGGATCTAATTAATATGTATAAATATATGACGGCTGGGCATCAAGAAGGAATAACAATCTCTTTTCACTTGTGCCCTGTGTTAGGACAAGGGACAATGGATTTAAGCTAAAGCCCAGGAACTTCCACCTCAACATGAGGAAGAACTTCTTACAGAGCACTGGAACCGGCTCCCCAGAGAGCTTGTGGAGTCTCCTTCTCTGGAGACTTTCAAGACCTGTCTGGATGCGTTCCTGGGTGACCCGCCCTAATTCTTTGATCCTGCTCTGGCAAGGGATCTCTAGAGGTCCCTTCCAACCCCTAACGTTCTGTGATTCTGTGATCTTCTCATAGCATTATAGATGTTGCATATTCTAGAATGAAGAAAATGCGTGGAGGCAAAAAATCAATGCGTAGTTATCAGCACAGCTCAAAGTCCATCTCAACTTACACCTCCTGTGTTTCCAACCATTGCACTTCCAAGCACAGCTGGGAGACAAAAAAAAAGGAGCTTAAGGCAAGACCTGAATTGAAAAGTATTTTTAAAATAAAGGATACAGAAAATTCACATAGATATAATTCCTGAGTCTATCTGGAAATAATTTACTTAAGAATTCCTGAGTGATGCACAACAAAACACTTTTCCATTTTCCCTCCACGGTCAGATAATACAATAAATAGAGTGTTGAACCGATTCAGAAAGGTTTCACATGAAGAACATAGCTGTTACCACACACGATCATGATGCTCTTCCAAATGTGGTTTTAACAGCAAGTGGGCCATGAATATTTCAATAAATTCTAAGAAAACTCTTTGAGATCACTTTCTTCTCTTTTAGATAATAGAAAGCATTATTCTTGTAAACATCACCAAATTTTAACCCGTAATTACAAAAACAAAGTTTCTTTTGCAGATTAATCAAGTTGATGCACTTGGTGCATTGGTTTCTGTCACGCTGTGTAAATTACTAAATGCTTCATGGCTCTTTCTGGTCAAGTTTACTGAACACGGAAGAAATCAACACCGGCATTTGTGGCCAGCTCCAGCCAGTTACACCAAATGGCAAAAAGGTCTCCATCCTACAAATGTAACACCTGTGGGGCTTCTGGTGCACTTTTAAGATTAACCCAGAGGAAACAGCTACCAAAGTCGAATGATTTTCGGTTCTTTTCCATTAACAAATTTAAGTTCCCTATCAACACAGTTAAGGGAGATACTAACACTAAATGTTTGCGCTCTGCTTTTGTAGATAGAACCCAACAGACTTAGAGGAGGGGCAGACAACATCACCTTAGTCAAACGGTTTTTTCCACTTTTCTACCCAGAACGCCCATAAATAAGTTCAATCACATAGAAAGGTCTGCCCAGACTTCATCATGCTATTTTCTCAACTGGAGACCACTGACTGGACAAACAATTTGTCAAAGTCAATGCAAAACAGCATTTTTTACTTAGCTGTGAAAGGGAAGCCACTTAAGAAATTAGAGAATTAGAAGAAAACGTGCCATTTTTGTTATTAATTAATAACTTTTATAGCTCAGATTAAAAAATATTAAATCAGAAACAACCAAAGTTTCATGAAGAAAAATCTGTAACTATATACATGCATTCTTAAGAACATCTGGGTTCTTGTGAATATTTACTTAAGTTTTTTGTACAAGTTCTTCCACAGAATCATATTTACAAGCAGGTCTGTTTAAAACATACACCTTTTATAGCATTTACAAATATATTTTTTTTTCTTAAAAACAAAAGACTATTTCATTGATTTGACAGATTTGGTTTCATCCTATGGTACTGGACAGGTATTTATCCAGTGGGTTGGAAAGAGTTATCATTATTCAATTATCTAAATAGCAGTTATCCTACTGGTACCCAGAATTATCATATATGGCTTTAAATACCTCCCGAACCCAAAGGATCATCTCACAAGTACAAACTATGGTTCATCTATGGTATGTTCTAATTAAAGTCTTGAGTCTTTCTTTGGGTTAGATCCACAACTCAGCAAACTCATTCTAAGCATGTACTCAGAAATAAGAAGTTCTTCTAATTTAAAGAAAACACAACTCTGCTTCCAGTCAAGTCAACCCTGTATTAGGTATGTATAAAATGGGATGTATGGACTTTTCTAGAGATTCTAGCTACCTTTATAGGTGGTTTATTTTTGTGAGATAACACAGTTTTGAATAGACAGTATCTGTGGGGATTTACAGGAAACAAGTGAGAGATCTTCTAAGAAGGGGAAGAATACTTTCCACAAAGTATTAACATTTTTTAGAAAGAAAAAAAGAAAGTCTGAGGAGATTTTGTACGTAGTATGTCTAAGTTACTGATACAATCCAAGCAGTCAGATCACTATGTAGTAACAAGGTCTCGCTTCATAAATTAACTGAAGATTTCTCAGCTTGCTTGCTTTTGGCTAGGGAAAGAATCCCAAAATATTGGCTTTGGCAAATCAAGGAGCCATCTTCATTGAACACTGTTCTCTAGAGCTCCTGCACCGATTGTTCCACAGTCTGTTCTTCTACAGGCTGCATGGCTTCCTGAACATACACAATGAATTCTGAAGCCTCTCCACCCTGTGTATAGACAGTCACTGTCTCAATTCCCTCCACCTCATCTGATGAGACTACCAGGTGATGCTGTTCAGACAGCTCCACTGAAGCCTGCTGCAGTGTCTCTTGAATCATCAAAGTGTGGTTGGCTGATTGCTCTTCTTCTTTTACCTAAGGAGAATGGAAGAGAGTTACAGAAATTTCACCTTTCCAGTAAGTACTCAGTATTGTGATGATTAATGGAAACACAGCACAGAAATTAGAAATCAGATAGTTGGGAAAGAAAACATCAGTTTTGCAGAAAATTTGTTGTGAGCACTTTTCCTTAATAAGCATATAGCTAGACAGTATACTGAAAAAAGTAACATCATCTTGGTTATATGCACAGAGAGATTCAAAGATCCAGGAACACAGATCTTTGGAGACAGCTTTAATCTCTCAGCAGCCATTCATTCAAAATCACTCATATTTAAATAAGTCTGAAGTCAAACAATACCTTTAGTAGCACTAAGATGAGAAACCATTGAAAACCACATGAAAAAACATCTCTGTACGTGTTTCTTTCTTATGATTTTTCTTTTACTTCCTAGCCAATGAACTGATCATAGAAGTAAAACCTATTGTAAACCTTAACGTACTTTTATTGGAAAACTGTGAAATGTAAATATTACTGAAATAGAATCCTAAGATCAGCTGTTTGTGAGACTGCAACTTTTACATCATTGTAAGGATAGTGACAGAAACAACTGAAAATAAAAGAATTTTTACTTAACATTTTGCTTCTCATCAAAAAGAAAAAAGCCTTCACAACCTGATACCAAATTGCAAAGAGTTCAAACAGCTGTCTGGCAATTATTAAAATACAGTACTTAGCAGAATTCAAGAACAAATCTTAATTCTTTACCAGATCCATACAAAATTCCTATGCAAAGTACTCCAGGCCAGTAAAAACACATCAGAAAGCTGTAAATCATGTGAAAGAAATGTATCCTCTTGAGTTTTAGTGATAAACTAATGTACTTTTGAGGGGAGAATGGAAAAGTAATTTTTTTTGTATGCAAGACATATGCAAAGGCATTTGTTAGATGTTTTCAGTCCAATACCACCCTCTGTGTTCACTGAAGAGAGCTGCTGGATCATAAATGCCAACCCACCTGCAAATGTAACATGAAGTTTATCAAATCCCCTCTTTCTTTTCTTTTCAGAAAACCGGTTCTTTTTACTAAGGCCTATTTCTCTTTCATTTAGGCATAGCAAATGTTTTATGAAGTAAGCTTCCAGAGATAAATCATGTTTATTTCTCACTGTAAAAAAGTAGCTGATTGAATTTGTAGGAGGTCACATTCGCTACAACAAGTACTTTTTTAATATCATCAAGTGCATCTATAAATTGTCCATTTACACAAACAACAGGGAGTGAAGACAGAATTGCTGGCTCCCCTATATCTCAGGATGGAAAGCAAAACTCCATGGTACTTTCAACAACCACACCAAGTGTAATAAAAAGAGAACAAAGGATTGATAGAGATCAATTTACTGGATCCTGGTGTGCCCTTGTACCTCAGAGCAGTACACGATGTGCTCTTCACAGCCCTGAACTCACAAGTGGTTTTAAAACGAATAGGTCAAACATGGTAGATTCCTTAAAGTGGAAAATCTGATTTAGACAAATGAGAAAGGGGCTTTTATTTATTTTTTTTTTTAATTAGAAGCTGATTGAAAAGTTCTTCTCCAATTCTCATTTATATGACACTGTTTTGTAAACAGTAGTATTAAAGCAATCAAGTTCAAAAAAAGTCTAATTAAGATCAGTACTGTTGCTTAATAGGGGAGTGGAACAGAAGGGAAGAACAACAGCAAAGATTTCAACCACGTGTTTGACTCCTTAGAGACCAGCCAGGAGAAAATGGAAGTTCTACATATTTGTTTTCCTGATACTTTTTAAAAATTTTATCCCCCCCCCAAGCAATCATTTCCATTGTTGTACACTGACTTTTAAATTTTTTATTCAATGTTTAAAATATCTGTCAGATGAAGAAGATTTCAGAGAAGCACAAATCCCTTAGGACTTCATATCATTTTGAACTTTCACTGAATTCACCTGGCTATACAAAGCTTTTTCTTGAACAATAAAAGTATGTTCAGGTGTTAAATTATTCAGAGGTGCCAGAGTCATTATGTCTGGAATATACTGGTGAAATGTACGTGGATTTTATCTGGTGAAAGATTTAACATCTAAAGAGAATCTTGCCATTGCCATTGACCCCAATGCAACAGCACAGTTGTACCTACTGATGCTGACTCTGGCTTTGTTGCACAGAGTATGGGGATAAAGCTAGAGGAATAGGTTGAAGTCTTTTTCCAATTCTGTTTCTTAGCATATCTGAATATTTTAATTGAAAGTTACTTTAAAGACTTCCTGCTGAAGTTCAAGCTCGACGTCCTACAAAAGTGGATGATGCTGGGTGCTTGTCTTGACACAATAAAATTTGCAACCATCCTCAGAAAATTTATGTTGTCACAAAATATGAATATGGCCAAAGTATCCTTTAATAAAAGAAACCTCAGCCTCTTTGAAAACCAAGGAGCTAAATCATGAAAAGAAACATAGCTGTTACTTCTCTTGTTCCTTCCTTTAAAAAAAAAAAAAAAATTATTAAAGAAACTCTAAATCTACTGAAAACAATAGGAATTCTGTAAATGCATAGACACAACTCCCCTTTCATAACTGTCCTCTCTCCTGAGGCCACCCGCTCCAGTGTCAGCTCCTGTGTGAAAGGACATACACAAGATCTACTAATGAAGATCAAAACAGGCAGACAAAAGTCCAATCACTAGCAAATTCAGATAGGAAGCTGTAGTTTAAAATCTTAGAGAATTAGAATCAGCTCACAATTACAGGCATTGCTGCTAGAGCTCCTCAGACACAACTAAGGGTGTCTAAAATTTGGCTCTAATTGTGTAATAGAAACTAACTTCTCTGCTAGTGCATTACACATTATCCTCTGACAATGTCTCAGACCAGAAAAATCACACTACATTTGCTAAGAGCTGCAAGAACGCACAACACAGCCTGAGAAGGATCTTGTACAGTCTCACTTTAGTCACTTTAAATCAAAACCCATACATAATTTTAAGCGTAGTTGTGTGAGTGTACATAAATAAGGAAGAAAGGAAAATAAATAAAGCACACTTGACATGAAAATGAAATGAAACCAGAATCTCATTCAATTCAACAGCAGCAATCTAATACTTACTCGGTTTTATACGCTTTTGAAATGAAAATGGCCAATAAAGACAGTTAATTTAACCTCTCTACCTGACCTTATCGATGTGTTTTATTACCTTTGTCATGCAGGGTAAAAAAGACTAATGTCCTTATTTCTGGTGTTTTCAGCTTCATGTACCTTTTTTGGTCAGCAATCTGTAATCCTTTTAGTTTGACAAATCACCACATTATTTTGGATATTTACATTTCAAATCAGTGCAATGTTTACATGCTTCTGCTTCATTCCTATTAGATTGTTCCACAGGGAATAATCTCAAAATGTTAATTTACAGTCCTCAAATTGATGAAACAGTGGGACAGGTGCCATCGGAATGAATGAAGTCACTACACTCAATTCTTTTTATCGGCATCTGAAATCTTTTGAAGAGTAGCATCCAAGACCTCTTTTCTGTTTGAGAGCCAGCTGAAAAGCATCTGGCTGCTTATCCTTTGCTAGCGAATGACAGCAAGAAGCTGAAGCCACACACAGCTGGCATATTAAATCAGTTCAGTACCTGCATAAATATTCTTTACTAGCTAAATGCGTCTCTCGCAAAAGCCAATGGGACTTTCACTCCCATGTCTTTGTAAGAAGTTCAACATTTGTAAATTATAAATGTTCTTCATTTAAATATCCGAGGGCATCCAAATACATGTCAGTGACATTAAAAATGGGTCTTTTTTGGAGGTATTCTCTTCTCAAAACAATCAATTTATATTTTCATTTGAGAGAAATTAATTCAAGCCGTTAAGAAAAATATTATTCTTCCCTTCCCCGAAAAGATGTAAAAAACCCCTATTTGCAGTAAGATACTGTCAAGGGTTAGGGCTGGGCTGGTCACTAGATGAATGACAGATGCTCTCTATTAATGCATCTCCCTTCCCAGAAGGGGAAGAGAAAGGGAATAAGGGAGAGAGACATACGGACTGGAAAAGAAAACTAAAACTGCTTTCATGAAACAATAAAAAAACCAGTATCAAACCCAACCCCTCCACCCTCCCCATGGCAATTACATCACCATGATGATGTGGAGCAGGCACTGGGGAAGTCCTAGACTGGACTCAGTGGCAGATGGAATCCAGTTCATAAGCTTGATTCGAGAACTAGATTCAGGAACGCACAGACTGGGATCAAAGGCCAAACAGACAGAGTTGTCCTTGGCCACTGGCCACTGAAGAAGACGACTTAACCCTTGTAATCCCTCATCTTTATGACAAATATAGCAAACACAGAAGGGAATACCTCACTGGTCAGTTTAGAGTCACCTGTTCCGTCCACTGCTCCCTACAGGTGCAGCCTCTTGCTTTACAGCACCCCAACACGGTACGCAAAATTTAGCAGTGACTAGGTCTGCACAGGAGCAAGTATGAGCAAGAGCCTTTCTGCACACACTGGTCCGTAGTAGTAACTCTAAACATCAAGTGTTATCACTGCTAGAAGTAGACACTGTCTGCAAAAACACATTGCTAACTTCAGAAAGTGCAGTTACTTAGACGAGACTTAGAAAATTAAAATCACTGAATAGAAGTACTTCTGTTCTAACTCAAACCAGGACAGATGCTAAAGCTGCTTTCCTATTCTAGAGCTCATACTGAGAAATAATTAATATAATCGATATGCTTTGAAGTCAGTAGGAGTTGCATGTCCATAGTGTTTAAAATCTTGCTGGGCTTGACCCAAAATCCTTCACAGAATCTCTCCCTGGATTTCAAATTGGATGCTTTCTTTCAGTTTATCATAAGAAAGAAAAGTTAATCACAGAGATCTTGCAGGATTTCAAAACCTTACACTAGCTTACAGATGATCCTATTTATAGCATGACACTACATTAAGAAAGTATGCAAAATATCTACAGAAAAGATTAAAAAGAAAGTGAATATAAGTATTCTAGATCACAGAGAGCATCTGGATATGTGTCAGCTTACATTGGTGCCTACAGGACACTATCATTTTGCTAAATGCCTTTTGAATATTCTGAATTCTCACTCTCTCAGTTCTAGTTTACATAGAGATACTCTGTGTGAAAAACACAAGGAAATACACAGAAGACAGTGCAATCTGATCACATGAACCTCTACAATGAGGTACAAACCAAAGACAATCTGGTGCACAATAGTGTCAGACTAATAAGAGACTTAATAAGAAAGACTTGCTCTGCATAGAATAAAAAATGCAAGGTGGTAAATAAACCTTCAGGTTGGTGATATAGATTTAAAAAAAGTTTTAGCAACTGGCTGGTTGAATATATGCCAACAGAGAGCCTGTGACCAGCATCTTCATTTATCTGGTAGAATGCTGTATCACCAGATTTCCTTCTGTGAAAGTATGGCAACAGTACCATAATTTCAAAAGCTCTTAATGGGGCAAGCATCTTGATATGAGATTTTATCTGTATGTTATACAGACCACAAGAACTTCCCGGTTACAATTTCCTTTGCTGGTACCATCACGTTAAACATCAAAGTGCTCCATGTCCTAAAGCAACCGCAAATTCAACAATCAACCCATACAGAACTCCCTGTATTGGCAAATTTTCTAAACGAACACCAGCACCCAGCATCAAATAGGCACAAATAAGGGCCAGATTGAAATATAAGGTGTGTTACCGAACTACAACGTGCAGCAGCCTATGACATGACAGCCATCCTAACATTATTACATACTTATTTTTGAAGATGTGTTACTCTGCAAAATTCTGTTGTGTGATCAGCTTCAAGCTGATGTGTAATCTTTGCTGTGCGTTGCTACTGCTGTCACTTGGAAGAAAGTGACCGTTACCGTGGCAGGATTTTATCGGAGCCTGAAGAGATCACAGAATAAAAGGATGAAAGGAACTAAAATAAAGGGCAAAATGCATGGAAATCCAGTGTTTTCTTAAGCTTTATAAAGATCTACTTTGTTAGTGAAACAGGTGATATACTTAGTCTTCAGAGCAAATTATGAAGAAGTTTAAGTTAAGTTTAGGTTATTATGCTTTTCAGGAACAGTTAACCTAACACTCGAAGCTACAGAAGTAGTAAGAACATTAGTCCTGTCCTTTATTTATTAATAGGAGAAAAAGAGAACAAATTCAGCAGCCAATCACTGCTCTTTATTTTTAATATTAGTTTAGAGCTTCGGACAAGAACCTGGCTTGTACCAGGTATGCTATACGCAAAAAGGATTTCATGCCCCAAAGGCCTTATAATTTTCAATATAAAACAAGAGACAGTAAGCAGACACGGCAAAAAGGGAGGTGGGGGAGTACCACATAAATGAGACAGAGGTGGTTTTATGTGACAGGAATTAGTATCAATATACCAGCCGCCTAACCACAGATAATTACTGTCATTGTATTTTTGAAGAGTAATTGAGAAGACAATGAGGTACAAAATGGTCTTCATTAAAAATCCACAGAACTAATCACAATATGGAAGAAGGCATTAAGAAACTTGTTTGAAAAAAGTAACGAGCAATTAAATCTTCATGGACTGAGCAAAGGTAGGTGTCAAAATCTTTACAGCTAATGAGAAATGAGACACTAAGTCAGAAAGGAGTAAAGAGCCTTGGAAATGAAAACGAGGTTTTGTTTGATGTGTCAAAAAAGGAACATCAAGTGAACAGAGTAAGAGAGGGTAATGTCAAGAGGGGCAGAGAAGTATTCTTTGAATTTTTCTGAAAGAATACAAAAGGGACAAAACCTAATCTGCGAATGTCAGAAAAAAGACTATCAGAGTTAACTATAGCATAAAATAATGATGGCTTGGACAACCATTTCAGCTAAGTGGTTGAAATAAGAGACCATATAAAAGTTGCCATGCAGAACAAGTCAGCACCGTTTAGCTAATCACCTGCACGCAAAGCCCAAGAGTCCTACCTGAAGAGGACATCAGTTTTCTGGCTTGAATAACAGGAAAGACTTACATCCCATAGGGTTGCAAAAGAAAGTGGACTACTGATGGACAGTTGTGCAGGAAGACTGATATAATCATCTTAGAGATTGACAATAATAATAATGATTAGTGATTAATACAATAATCTTAGCCCTCTTCAGAGTGAGCTTGAACTGACAGAACTAGAGCAACAAGAAAACTTCAGAGGGCAGATGCAATCTTTCCTTGAGGCAGAAGACGGCTGTCTAGATTGGCAGTGTAATTTTGCAAACAAAGATAATGTCAGTCAAATGTCTGCGTCTTACTTAATGCAGGAAGCTCTGGATTTTTGTCTAAAGCCTTTATATGCTAATGTGCTACAAGTAAGGTGGCATACAAACGTCTGTTTGCAGTGCCCACCAAGGTATATTGTTCAGAATACTTAGAAATTAAGGTAAAGAAGAGGGAGTAGAAACGGTGAAGACCATGGGCATAGGTTAATTGTTTTTTCTGGGGTGTTGGCTTTGTTTTGTTAGAACAAAGACCACTGCTCTGCTCTCTAGCAATTCTCTGCATATGAGGGAATGAGGATTTGCTCTGAATGAAGAGGAATCTCAGTGGCTTGTTCAAACAGGAAAAATAATACTGAGGAAGAGATTTAAAAGCATTACACAATCAGATGTTAATTTTCCCTCACATCAGGAGAATAATGTCCAGTCTGGTATGAAACATAAATCATACTACAAGCGTAAACACGGCAAATTAGCAGCGCATTTGCCTATCGTTATCTAAATGAAAAAAAAGTCTGAAAAACAGATAACATGAAACCAAATTTAACTGTTTAATACAGTACAGTGATTTAAAGCTTTGGTTGAGACTAGGAATCTAAAAGTGTACTGCTCTGGATCAGTAATTTGAGGCAAAAAGAAAAACTGAAATTTGGACAAAGAACCATACATAGCTTCTACCTTTTGTTTCAAAGAGATTTGATAAAGTAAAACATCAGATTTACGAAAAACAAATGAACTAATAAACCAGAAAGCATCCTGCCACCATTACACGTTTCTACTAACAAGAAATGGAAATGGAAGAGCAACAACTGTAACAAAAACAAGCGCTGATGGACACAGAAGGGGCAACACTTCTGATGTTCTGGTGAATGCAGTGAGGGATTCAGGAAATTAAGCTTTCAAGGATGTTCATACTGTGAAACCAAGAAAGTGCACTTTGAATCATCCTGCTGATGTTACACACTGAAAGAGTCCCGTCTGCAAAAAGCAAGACAACAGGAGTGCTCATTTCTGAGGGAAATGTTTCTTCACAAAAAACTCAGCATTTAAGTCAAACAAATGTTTAACTTGGAACAAACTTGCAACCCAGAACAATCATTTAATAGAAGAACAGCTCAAAAGTGGCATAATTTCCGTCTTGTGACTTAGCAGAAAACAGATTTATAATATAGCAGTCAGATGTAGCTAATGCACCAGACATCTTGCAATATGCTGAGAAGGACTTACGGATAAAGACAGAGTTTGTTTCAGGGAGAAGTTCTGCATTAACCTGAATCACCGCAAGTGCTGCACACCAAAGGTATCGAGCACACAGGTTCTGGGAAGTGCTCAAGTGTGAAGATGGCAGAATGACCAATGGATACATCCAGATTCACACATAATTTTAAGGACCAAGTGTAAATGGCACTTTTGTAGCTGAAAAGTAAGGCAAATGTGGAAGAAAGTACCAGGGAGGAAATGGGAGATAAAGATTGCAACAATATAGTGTAACATTTACAGTGAAAATACTTTTAAAACTTTTTAATAACTTGGAGTTTAGAAGAATTTTCTTGATGCAAATGTAGAAATGTTATGGCAATTTGCAAGGGCTAGCTAAAAACAAGGTATGAAGGTAAGAACTGATGAAAAATTGGATAATGCAGGTCCTTAGAGAAAAAGAAAAAACCCATCATAATAGCATAAAAATCAAAACAACAATAAATGTCATTAAGGAAAAAAAATGGAACCAAGCTGCTAAGCAAGGACTTAGTGAATCCATTTAAGAACAGGAGTGGAAATTGAGTGACAGATAATGCTGAGATATTGCAGACACCCTGAATGACTTTTTTGTCTCACAATCTACAAGAGAAGCTGAAGGTCACAGAAGAAAGTGTGGAATAATTTTTTTCCAGTGAGAAAGTGAAATATGAACACGTCTTAATATCACTTCAAGGTTAACAATTAGGAACTCAGCATAATTAGAACCTGACAAAGTCGTAAGTACAAATGAATGATATCCCACAGAAAGCAACTCGGTACTGAAGAAAAAAGAAAAAGTGAGGGAGAAAATTAATTTGGAATAGAAACATTTACTTACAAAACCTATCAGCAAATTCAGATCTTCTAACAAGGAAGAAGACAGATTTCAAGATGGATCAGATACCGATCAGATTTAATACTTGGAGGAGAAAGAATCACGGATTTTTAAAAAATTATATATTCTCAAAGTTAAACACTCAGATATCAAAACAGTTTCTTCTTGGCAGCTGCTACTTCAGTAGTCACTTTCTCCTATGCTTTTAGTAGAAGGGCCTCAAAAGATGCATTTTGAAGGGAACAACAGGTTTCAGTAATATTGACAGATAGCACAGACAAGCACCAATGGCTAATACTGCATCCAGCTTTTAAATAGGTCATATGTACAGCACAGTGTGCATGTGGCAGTGACTCGACTGTTAAAGTGCTTTTGAAACTTGCACATAGGACTAAAATCTTTATCCTCTTTAATGACTAAATTTAGTTTCCAAATTTGGATCTGTTCTTCTCAAAAAAAAATTTCTGAAAACCCTTGACGTGGTTTCTAATCAAAATATCTGTTAAGTATTGCAAAGGAACATCTCAAAATGCTTTGTCTTGGAATTCTGCCTTGTCTCCCTGACACATGGGCAGCAAGTTAAGAAATTATCCAAATAATGCCTTCACAATCTATGAGATTCCCACTTCTATGGAGCTCTCATGAACACAACATTCAGAACACTACAAAAAAATACTGAACTCAGAAGTTAGTTCTACCACTCAGAATAATCAGAGTTATGGTTCATTTAAATAAAAGGAGATACTTAAACTCTTCAGGAATTTAAGACTTCTCAATTACTTTCCTTCCCTCATCTATCAACCACATTGAGTGTGGAGAACCCAGCAAATTAATGAACAGAATGGGAAAAGGGATAAGCAGAGAAGCAGGATGACACAGGAGGAACAAGCAGAGCCTGGAGAACACTGTAAGGAGAAACGTAAAATGTCAGCAGCAAAGTTAGCAGACACTTGCCAGGAAGAAACACTGAGCAAAAGTCTTGATGTTTGCCCTCAACAGCCACCTCAAATGGAAAATTATTTCCTTTTACTTGTTGATTTTGTGTATCTTATCATTCTTAATTTCTAAAGTGCTTTAGTAATACTGCATGTTGAAAATATTTTTAGCAAAAGTTGTGCAGTACCAAGCTTTGAGAAAAATATAAAGTGACTTCTACCAATATCTTAGAAGGTTTGTCTCATTTTAAGAGGAATTATATTGCCTACCATAAATTACGTCACTTAATTATCAGTAGAATCCACCATTTTTCTGAAAAGCAGATTTGTGCAAAAGCCTGAAATTAACTATCAATCTTATACACATTTGGGTTTTTTTAATATCGATCTGTATCTTCTGGTCTTGCACAATTTCCCTGGTAACAACAAAATTAACTACAGACCTTTTCAACCAACTACAACTCCACTGAAATTTATTTTTTTTTTTTTAATCTCAGATGTGAGTGGCCACTCTGACTTTTGTCTCACATAAGCAACTCCTGTAAGGAGCACCTACAATATTCTTGGCGCTGTTGTGCGTCTGAAGATCACTTGTGTTGCAATCCTTGTTAGAAAGGCAGGGTGAACTCAGACTGAGAAGAAATATCATTTGTGTCCACAGTACGTGACCCTACGACCCCGTAAGTCTGCTAAAATTCAGCCACAGGACAGCACCGCCAAGACAACGGTTCATCTTTGGGTATTGTGTCACAGCACTGTAGTTGCAGAGCACGCACAGTTCTGCACAAGCAATGCCCTTTCATGTCCTCCTGTATCTGAGTGAATGCTGTGCCAAGGACCTCCTGATTCTCTTAGATGGCAATGGAACTAAGAGCCCAGGCACAATGCTGGTATGTTATTTCAAAACTCCCCAAAACACGTCCAAGAAAAAACTATCTGTTTTTACACATATATGTTGGGCTGCATCCAAAAATGAGTGGCCAGCAGGTCAAGGGAAGTGATTCTGCCCCTCTACTCTGCTGAGATCCCACCTAGAGTACTGGATCGAGCTCTGGAGCCCCCAACACAAGAAGGATAGGGATCTGTTGGAGAGGGTGCAGAGGAAGGCTACAAAGATGATCATAGGGCTGGAGCACCTCTCCTATGAGGATGGGCTGAGGGAGTTGGGTCTGTTCAGTCTGGAGAAGGCTCCAGCGAGACCTTATAGGGGCCTTCCAGCATCTGAAGGGGGCTACAGGAAAGCTGGGGAGGGACTTTTTTAAGGGCATGTGGTAATAGGCCAAGGGGCAATGGCTTTAAACTAGAGCAGGGTAGATCTAGATTAGTAAGAATTTCTTTACTATGAGGGGAGTGAGACACTGAAACGGGTTACCCAGCAAAGCTGTGGATGCCTCATGCCTGGAAGTATTAAAGACCAAGTTGGATGAGGCTCTGAGCAATCTGGTCTAGTGGGAGGTGTCCCTGCCCAAGGCAGGGGGGTTGGAACTAGATGATCTTTAAGGTTCCTTCCAATTCAAGCCATGCTATGATTCCATGTATCTGCTCACTCTTATTTATACACATGCAAAAATGTATGAATTTTTATATGTATAATCATATATGTGTGTGTATGCATAAACGTGCATGTGTGGGTGTATATGAACACACATACACACAGCACGTAGTAAAAAATTAGCTTAGGAAAAATTCTATATGTATCTTGCACAGTCATCCAAAATTTAGCCCCTGCATAAGAACACTCATTTCACAATAAATATATGAAAATTCAATATAGCTGGTGTAGAGAAGAAAAGAGCTCTTACCTGCTTTACCACTGTCACGGTGCCAGGCGCCATGGTAACTACAGAAGCAACGGCGGTGGCATCATGGCTTTCCGAACCCAATTCAATGATTTGCTGCAGGATGTTTACGGCTGTTGGATCAAGTCTTTCACCTTATCAGAAAGACAGTAACCATAAGATCATTACAATAAAACAGCTCTAAGGGGATGTGAATGTAAGTGCTACAGGCACTCTTTCCCCTCTTGCACTAACCCTGACTCACAGCGCTGTTTATAAATTTCAAATAGCTCAATAACATGACACTTCAGTAATAGATCTATGGCAGGAAAATATTCACAATTGCCGGAGGAATGCATGAATCAGCAAGTGAAGCCCCACTGATCATTTTTATGTCTATCTGAAAGAGATCTAAAAGAATACATTGAATAAACAATAGGTACAACTCCTAGCACTGAACTGTAACTTAGGAAGCTCCAAGACTATAAATCCAAATGTGTCTTTGTCAGACATCCAGCTTAAGAGGAACCTGAACTTTATACCTATAACCACAACAGATATTTGGTATATTACAAACTGATGTTTTCCATCTGTCTGGTTATTTGCAATACCTCTCAACCTAAAAGAAGTACTGCTACCACTAATGTGCTGAAAGAATAGTTAATTCTTTAAGAGAGCAAATGTTTATCATTTTATAAACACAGGATCAAAACATGTTTGCCCTTTTCTTAAAATCCCTCTTGCTCTGTATAGCCCTGCCAAAGGAAAGGGAAGTTTACAAGAAAAAAAAAATCCTACATAATTGTACTCTCACTTTTCCCAAAGTGTGAAAAGGAAAGATCTGAATGCTGGGAAATATTTCTTGCTATGCAGGAATACAAATTCCCCTCCTGTGACCTACCATCCCCAGACGCCCAGTGTCAGCATGAGAGATATGTCAGAAAGGGAAGAAAACCATGATGGGGATCTAGGTCTGATAATTTCATTTCAAACAGAAAATACATTTTGCTATCTACATAAGAAACAAGTTTATCTAAGTATGAAAAATGTTTGCTTGTTTTAGTTTTTTTTCCCGTATAACTGCCTTTACACAAGGTACTACTGTTTTTCACACCAAGATGGAATATGCTGGAAGAGTATCTGAAGTTGGATGAACTGAAAACCAAATCATTCTATTCTGAAAACTACAGTCTCATGCTTAACATTCATATTTATTTTAATTTAAATACATAAAAACTTCAGAAAAGTTCTCAAGAGGTTTTTATTCAGAGTTCCCAGTCATTAAAAACAATATCTAGAAATTGTCAATAATGTAATTTAATTGCATTAAATGCCATTAAAATTAAATTCCATTAAAATGGTAAATTCTATTAAAAGAAAATTTAATTAAAAGTGAGAGTTTTTGAAATGTATTAGTATTATGAACTATACAGACGACAATGGTAAACAATTGTAAAATGTGATCTTCTGATAACCAATGCATTTCTAAAAAAACAAAACAGATGAACACCTACTCTAGCCTCTAATGTTTTAGCACTCTCAGAAACCTGGACATTTTTTCTTTTCTTCCAGTTTTTGTTATTTCCCACTTAGCAATCGTTATCTAATCCCACTCTTGGTCTCCCTCAATCTGATACAGAAAACTTTACTTAGTTTTCTGTACCATCAGAATTAAGTTTGTTAGAACTGTCTTGGGAACATGGTAAATGAGCTGTTGCACCACGTCACTTCTGCAGTCTGGCTGAGTTAAGCAGGGAGAAAAAATAATAGCTAGAGAACTGCCATTAGATACACACCATCTATTCTGCCAAGATACGTGATTTCACAATATGTTTAATAACAGAGGCAGGAAATTCCACACACCTAATAATAAAGTGCAAAATGGAGCGCAGTAAGTATTAATGACTTAACGATACAGAAATTCATAAAGAATGGTTATTTCTCATTATTTATCCTCAAAGAAAAATGCAACTCCTCAGAAGTAAGTTCTGCATGACAAATTTCATCATTTTTAATATTTCACAGGAGATCATATATTTCCCAGTATATGCAAAAGAATTAGATAAGTATAAAAAAAAGATATATTTTGTGTTCTAACCTAAAAAGGGTAACTTACCATTCTCAGAAGTGTATCTAAGGTTCTGCAATGCAGCTACGGCAGCCTGAGTGCCTTGAACATCCTCTCCAGCCTCTGTGATATGGAGATACTGAGTGGATGCTTCTTCAGAAACTTCAGCTGTTAGCTTGAAAACAAAATCCAGCCAAAGCATGAATAATCTCACTCTCATTTTAGCAATTCAGAGAACAATGAAAGTTCTGAGTTTAAAGGAATGGGTCTTAGACAACAAATATTGTAACAAGAGTTACAGAAACACTGAGTGAAACAATTCAAGAAGAGTATTACATGGGACTCATGTAATATTCCCACCATTTTTTCCTAGATTCTACTTCAAAAGTTGTTTTCAGCATGCTGAAGTATCTTGACACATTTTTGTTGCACGGTTATTTTAGAACTAACAATAGACTTTTACTGTAACAGGGTCTAATAAAGACTTTAGGGGCAAAATTAGTTTATAATGCATGTCCTTGTAGATCTGGCAAAATGCCTCTGAAGTATGAAAATGATACCCTGTTTTAGAAAAATTACTCTTTCCATAACTACGATTTTTGAAGACAAGCTGTCAATTCATATCTCTGCTCTGATGGGACTTTATTTATAGCTGTTTCAGCAGGAGAGACATGCTTGCATCCTGGATGTCCTCTTATTTTTTTCAAGTTTGGGCATATAGTGGAAGAGTGTACAGAGAATTGTTTGTGAAAGCATGTGGATACAAGACTTTGAAGGATTACATTTTAAAATGCCTGCCTTTGTCCATATAGAACCTACCCCATTTTTTAAAATATATTTCAACATATACTTCAATATAATGTCAGTATTTTTATTTTTGTAACATTCTATTTGTGGATACCTAAAAACTATTGAACAAGAACTACAGGATGGCTCTTCCAGATGAGGCATTAGATTTATGTCAGGGTTTAGACTGCCTGAAATTTAGCAGAACAGGTCTTAAAATTGTGGAGGTCAGCCAACTGCAGTTGACTTCCGACTTCTTCCTCTCAGTGGACACCAACAATAGCCTACTCAGCTTGCCAACCGTAATGTTTTAAATAAAAGTGTCTAGATAGTTCTGTGGTTATCCCATAGCTTCTGCATCTCCAGTCAGCTCTGCTCTACAGTTCTCCTTGTACAAGAAATTACTAAGCAGATGACAGCAGAGGAAAGTCTGAAAGGGTCAGCTGCCCTACCTCACCTCGCTCCACCTCAAACTGAGAAAATGTAGGCTGTTTGTTAGGTCTAACTTGTATTTTTTTAGTGTCTGATCCCAGTGATACTGTGATTTCCTATATACTTTAGATTGAAGCTGAAAACACAGAACAAATGACAGAAGACTCACTCTGTATAACTGTACCCTTTTGTTTTAGCTGATCAATTCACAAATTCAGTTTTCTATATTCTAACCTTTTCTGGAGCAAGACATAAGCTTTTTTTCATTAACTTAATATAGGTTTGCAGTTTTGCACATTTTCCTCTTAGTATCAGCCAATATTTGGCATACAACAAAATGCAGAAAGTTCTTCTATTTCATTTTTCTAAAACTTTCACCCTTTCTTTCGCAAACAGAAGACCAGAGCCCAAAAATGCAAAAATAAGCACTTACAAGGTTGTTAATCCTATCAGATACTAAAGCAGTCAAGCTTAACAGTCATAGCAATGTATGTATGCAAAATGGAGATGAGATGTGGCACTTGAGGCTATGGTCTAGTGGTTAGGGATGCTGGGATGAAGGTTGGACTAGATGATCCTGGAGGTCCTTTCCAACCATAGTGATTGATTCTATGATATCACATGATTCCAAAGTCAAGAACACATTTTTGAATACTTCTTATCCTTACTTTTCTGCCTAGATTTAAAAAAAAAAAAAATCTTAGTGCCAAAGCCATGGCAGCTTTGCATTACCTCCCACTTGGTCTCTCCATCATTTTCCACCAGCTTCATTCCGTGCTTGTTTTTAAGATGTCTGTTGAACTCCCATTTTGTACCGTACACAAAGCTGCAAACAGGACACTTAATGCCACCTATAAGGAAACACAAATATAATCCTGAAGTTCTTTTCATATAAATTCTTTTTCAAGGCAGTAAGGACCTATTTAATTTGACCACTCAATCACGCCACATAATTTAAAAGGGTTTATTTTAGCCATGAGTCCAACATGAAAATGGGGAGGGTGGAGAAAAAAGTAGTCGAGCTCTCACAACGCTTAAAGGGCAATTTTGGAGAATGGTAATGGAAGGAGTGTGGAACAAGTCATATATCTGGGAAGCTGCAGCAATCCTGCTTCCCTGCTTGTATGCCTCCCTTTGGTGGATGTCAAGTGGCAAGAATGCTGTTCCCATCTTTCCTCCCTCTACACCTTTCTCCCAGGGGAAACTCTAACACAGACCAATTAGAAGGAAAGAGTAGGAACAGGCAACTATTTGTCTTGGTCTCAGACACAATGTCATTTCCATAATTAGGTCCACATAAGTAATATTGGATTCATCTCTCAGGAGCTAGATGTTCAGGGAGACAGCCAAACTATAACCAAGAGAACATAAAATGCAAAGTAAATAAAAGCCTGTCTACCACGTGAGAACTTGTGCTTGCTTTGCTAACAAAAGTCATTCCAGAAGTCGCATGTACATTAGAAACTGAAAGTCTTATTCAAGGAATGACAACATACTAAGTTTGGTAAACTCCACTCCATTTCTTCGTTCGGTCACAAAAAAAAGTACTGCAAACCCAGGGGATGCTTCAGTCTGTGTAGAATCATTTCCAATAGCCATGATTCCGGTTTCAGTTCAAGTTTAAGACTAATCCTAATTTCCCAGTGAAATTTCTTTCAAGTCTGAGGGTGTCTGTGACTTATGTTCTGCTTTAGGCTTAGTAAAACCAAAGCCTAGCACATGGTTTAAGCAATGCTGAACTAATGTTTCTGTCCTGTAAATACTCTTTTATTTCAAATCATAGTATTGCTTAGACACTACTTTGACTGCCTGCTCTATTATGTATCGTTGCACCTTCAAACAGAAATTGTATGTATAGTCCAAATATCTGCAAGACTGGG
The DNA here is from genome assembly GCA_013396935.1 of Baryphthengus martii. Classification (NCBI taxonomy): domain Eukaryota; kingdom Metazoa; phylum Chordata; class Aves; order Coraciiformes; family Momotidae; genus Baryphthengus; species Baryphthengus martii. The sequence continues at coordinate 142,478 of VWZK01016270.1, read as the reverse complement.
GTCTCTGGCAAGGTTCAGCTTTAAACATTGGTTCCATGTTGTCCTGCAAAGCTTTGGTGCCCTGGCCTCCAGGACACAATGCAAAACCACAGTGCACGGTACTCTTTCAGTAAGTGCTGGAAATTTTTTTTAAGTGCTTATAAACAACACTGAGATCTTAAATATTTAACATATATGGTAGTGGCATACTCTACTATTTAAAAAAAAAACAACAAACTATCTTTTCTAAGACAATTGTTCTATTTTCCTCAAGTTAGAAGCAAATATCATTAAGGTTTTTTGCATGTTATCAAAGCAAAGGAGGTAGAGTTAACAATGTAATGTCAGCTTCATCCAACTATCTTTGCTTTTGAGAGTTTCTATTGTTTATGTTAACATAAAAAACTGTAAACCTAAGTTTTCTCTCTATCTACAAAATAATGTGTAGTGTGAATTTAGCACAATGCTTACTGTCTGAGTATGCAGCAGTACAGGTAAAAAAAACCAAGCACAACGAAATCCTAAGCATCCAATTTTCTACAGTAGATTAAACAGCTTTTACTTGTTTTTCTTATGGAAGTCATTTGGTCGAATGTCAAATCTCAGCTGCTCATAATTATGTAAATAAGTATTTCTCTTTTTTTCCCCCCATTTTGACTAAAGCAGAACAAAAATAATTTGCATGTGATAAATTCCTCCATTAGGTGACCAGAACTCACTCTAACAAACTTAATGGCTAGGGAAGTGCATTAAATCACTTCAGAAACGATGCCACCAGATGGCTGACTCCACAATATCATGGCAAAATGATGACACTTGCCTATCACGTTCAAACACTTCAACTCTACTGTCATAAGCTGTTTATAAGCCAAGTCCTCATTGCACACAGTCTTTTATGACTAACTAAGGTGATTAGAAAAAGCATTCTGTTTTACAGTAATGGAAACCTACCATATGGCATTCAACCAGGTGAAAAGAAATAATTTTTTTATTTTGATGAAATAGACCATAACTACTCCTACCTGCTACAGCCTTTCACTGATACTTACTACTCCTATACCACTTCCTCTCTTTGCTCTCAATCTATTATCAGTCTTCACCAAACTTCACTATTAATCAGATGCTCAGTACTCCACCTCTAGACAAAATTGGAAGAGTCTCCCTGTTAAGGGGAACTCAAAAGTTCACAGAAGTAAAATACCTTTGTTCAGATTACGGCATAAATATTATCAGTTATAGAAAATGAAGTTAAATATCTATTCCACACCAATCTATGGCATTAGGAAAAATCTCCTGTTGTGAAAGAGAGGGCATTTTCCACATTACTTTGCTATTGAAACTATTATAACAATGTGCTAGACATATTAAAGCTGAAACTTTTGTCATTATGACTTCAATTAAAGAACAAATAATGGAAGTATAGAATTAAACTGTAATATATAAGTCCATGTCAGTGACATGATATAAAAGCTCAGGAAAGTTAGTTTCTAGGCAATTCTTTAAAATAAAGCACAACACACAGAGAAAGTCAACAAACAACACACTTTATCTAGTTTCAATACCAAAACTAACATTTGCAACAAAATAATGCACACAAATATTATACAGCTCCACAGCTTTTTTTCCATCATGGCATTGGTATGTGCTTTCCAAACAATTAATTTACTGGCCTATTATATATTATATAATTTTATAATTATATAATTTTATGCTAAAAGAAAGCAAATGATGATAGTGGCAAAACAGAACATAGAGGCCACAACTGGATCATCACATCTGCACAGCATAAATGGCTGCACAACCACAAATAGAAAATCTGTCTCCCAGAGAGTGCAGAAATACATAAACAAAAAATGGATGGTAGAAAGTATCAGTGAGGAGAAAAACAATTTTGGGAAAAATGTTGTGTGTCTTGCCCTGCACAAAGCAAATGAAAGTAAAAAATGAAGCTTTCAAATGAGCAAGTAGGTGGGTAATGCATATATAATACTCTTGTCCCCTATGCAGAATATATCAGTATTTGTTTTCCTTTATTACTTTAAAATGCTAAAATAAATGTCAGATCACAGACTTCTATTTAAACAAACAAAAAGACCCCCCCCTAAACCCTTCAAGTGTTCTCTGCTCCTGGCTGGTCCTAATTTCCAATATAAACCCAGAAATTAAATAAGTGCTGTCTGTCCCTGGCAACACAGTTGCTCAAATGAACATGTTCCCTCTTCTATGCTATGAATCATTCATTTATTTATAAACTCATTCTAGGAATCTTCAGTAGAGTCCAGCAGCCTATATTCATATAAATATTTCCAATTAAGATTATTTGCAATGCCTGCAATGCAGTCAAGAATCAGCTGAGAGTAGAGAAGAAAAGATGACCAAGTACGAGGCAATTCACTCTGGGCTCAGTAGGTAACTTAAAACAAGCAGAATACCATATGAATAGATATAGACAGCTTTTATTAGACATTAATCTTTGTTACTTTCCTTTCTTGCTTTTTTTCCCCAAACCTTTCGTTTGCTGGTTCCTCTGCCTTTTCCTTTACATCTATAGTCCTTTAATTGCAAAGGACTTTTTTAATATCAGGTCTGAAGGGTCTTCTTCCCTTATATGAATACATGAATAATTTTCCAAAATTGCTTTTCAGATTTATGAATATGGTAAATTGAAAATTTATAGAGGTTAGTCAGACAGCAAGTTGTGACTGCTGGCCCAAGAAGTTCAGAACACGTATGTTGTCATACTGCAGAATACACCCATGTGCTGTGTGACCCAGATACAGAAGATCTTCTAATTCCCAAATCAGTAAAATTTTCATTAATTACAACAGGACCCATATTTATCAACCCCAAATGCAAATCCTAATTAAAGTCTCACACAAAGAACGCTTTTTTCTCCCTGTAGATACCAAAACACTGACAAAAAAATTACATTTCTATAGTATGGTAAGAAATCTGCAGTCTCCTGCTCTTATTTGAAGCCCTTATTTTAAGCACTTGTTTTAAGTGATGTGTCATAGAGCCGGAAATGAAGCTGGCAAAGAAGGTTGCATGTGGGAAAAGTGCACCTAGTAACATGGCTTTCTTCATGGCAGAGTCCTGATAAAGTGGCACTGATTTCACAGCTACTTCATTTCAACAGGTAGTGATACTTCACTTACAAGTAAGCAAAACAAGTGAAAATGATAAACGAATGCAACAGTGAACAGTACAGGCAGGGTCAAGCAAAACTTTGGTTCACTCGCTCTTAGAAACCAAGAACAAAGGACATTGGATAAACGGTAAAAAGTAGTCCTTCCAGAATTACTAAAAAGTAGTAAGAATTTATCACTTAACACTCAAAAATTTACCTTTACACCAAGTTTGTTTCAGCAAAAAAACCAAGTCTTATATAGTGAAGATGTACCTTGTTGGATAAGGGCTTCCGCTGCAGGCTCCCCAGAACCTACATTTACATACTCTTCATTAGGGTGCTTTCTGTTGTAGTGCCTCTTCAGGGAACCAGATATGTTGCAGGAGTAGTGGCAGTGTGCACAACGGAAAGGCTGGGAGCAAAAAGGAAAATGTTAGAACTTCTTTCCTGACCTCTTCAGGCTACAGGTCCAAGCTGCAATGCAATGAACCATGTTAATTTCAGGTTTAGGCATTGTCCAAGGAGACCTTTCAAAAGTCAATATAAATGGAAATTTTAACTAAATGTTACTTAAAATTTGGTACTTTCCATTATGTGCGATACACCAAGTACTCTCAACATTATAAGATTATTATCTACTTTTTGTAATCCAATAAACTGTTTCTGTTCATAACTGATGATCACAGGTCTGACCACACGGAAAGTTTCTACTGCAAGAAAATGACTCAGCTGCTGTGAGCTTTGGTGTGAAAAAGGGGAGTAAGAGAGCTAAAGTAACTGAAGGTACAGTATAATCGTACAGCCAACCAATTTAACAGATAACTGTACCTGACAGGGTTGATCTCTTCCCTTTCCTTCTCTCTCCAACATGCTCCCAACTGCTTCCCTTTCACTGGCACTTGCATTCATCTGATGATTTGGTGAGCTAAATTTTGGGAACTAAATTAATTACTTTTTAAGAACATATGTCTCCCTTCAACAGGGAGAGACATTTCTAAAAAAAAAATAAAATTAATGTTAGGAAAACAAGCATTTATGCCTGAAGTTAGCCTTCGAGAATAATCTTCTGACTGAGATACGCTACAGTTACGGGAAGTGACATAACCATTTGGGTCCTGGAAAAGAATGCAGATATTGACCAAAGTCCAGGGGAAAAGGCAAGTCTCTCAGAATGGGATGCAAAAATGTTTCACGCACAGCAACCAGGCTCACCTACACCTAGTCAGCAGAAAATGGCTGGTACAGAAATGTTTATTAAGAAACTGAACTTAAAGCACAGAAATGTCTGCAGTTAGAGTCCATCGACCAGAACATTGCCCTAAGCTTGTTGCTAATGCCCTTCCTTAAGGCATCAAACAGCAAAAACAAGGAAGAAAAGGTCTTCAGATTCCCTTAACCTTACCATTTAGAGGGTGCCGTAACATTCAGCTACTCAATTTTTCAGAGAGGGGTAATCTCCTTTTCTACTGCTGAAATTGTCCTGATTTCAAGAAAATAATCCAGACAGACTGCTGTGTTCTCTACAGACTTGCACGTCCTGTACGTTATCTGCTGTCAGATAGCACGATTGTATATTCACGGAGCTTAGAAATAGGATGGATTAAATTATTATTAGGTCGCATAACTACTGACATTCCTCTGAGTTTGATATGCATGCAAACAACTGTCCAACACAGTTTTTGAACTTCTTTTGACAATACTCATGATCGACTTATTTCAGTGTTTCACAGTTCTCTAGATAATGCACTGAATAGCCACACTTACACTCAGGCTGACAGAGGACTGAAAAGAGATGCTGAGTCAACAGTTCTAAAGCTGATCCTAAGGTCAGAACCAGCTGCATTTCAAGAACTGCACTATGAAGACATTCATCCTGCTAGCCATTAAAAACAAGAAACTGAGGTATTTTCATTTGCAAAAAATTCTTTAAAAAGATAAATCCACAGCAAAACTACATACCTAAGAAATAAGAATTATTTGTTCAAAATGAATCACCTCTTTAGAGGACTTGCCTGATTTTCTTATATATCTTGTCTTCCCAAATTTGAACTATGAATCAAAAGATTGTCTTCCTTTCTGCTTTACAGAGGTATGTAGCATTGGTACTTACTAAGAATGGCTGAAGTGTACTCTTTATAGAAGCAAAATGATTTGTTAGATAATGAAAGATGTTGCATATGAAAATAGTACGATCATTGTCAAGATTAAGTGTTGTATTAAATGAACGTTTTCATACATACAGAATACTGGATTTTTCTGGAAAAGAAACTAGTATTATTTCTATTTCCTGAATATAACATTTCACAATTCATTGCATCAAGACCTATCACGCTGAGAACTAATGTGAAATTTAGGAATAAACTGATAATACTATTTATTAAAATAAACTGTATCTCTAATCTAAACACTTCATAGAAACATTAACAATCTTCAAAACTCTTTCCAAGACATGTTTCAGATAAATGGGGTGTTTTAAAGTTAATTCTCTTCAATTTTCTTCAAGTATATGAACTCATCTATTGTACATTAGACTCGCAAACTTTCAGAGAAAATTAAGGTGGGCAATGAACAGTGATGTATGGGATTCACTTTCCTACTTCCCTAGGACATTTTAAAGTACATATTAAATTAGTTCTCTCAAGGACTGACAGTCCAAAAAAGCAATGTTTGTTTTATATTACACCATATACATATCTTTGGCAAGTAAAAACACAAATTAGAAATTGTCCATGAGCAAAATAACCCTCTCTCAAAAGTCTGAATATGAAGTCAAAACTCCCAGAATAGTAAAATGTTAAGATGCCACCATCGACATCAAAGAGGAAAATGCGCCAGTTGTAAAACTGTTGTCTGAAATACCATATATTTCTAAATGACTTATCAATAAGTATGATTTACATGTTTTCTTACCTTGAAAGAGACATGTTGTTCCATGTGACGTAGGAGTTGTGGTTTTTGGGCAGCTGTATAGTCACACACCGTACATTTAAACTGCTTTCCTGAAATGGGAATAGAAAATGAAGTAATTTTTTTCTATTTAAGTTCAGAAAATTCCTGAATGTATTTCCTCATAAAGATGATTTCCAAACTTCTAAGAATGAGCAATGAACAATACCAGAAGTGCGGCAGGCACTTGTTCTGCCAAATTTTGTTAAATAGAGGTAAGAGCAGAGTAAGGAAGAAAAAAGGCTTGAGTGTCATTTTTACATTTTAAGTATTAAACAGTCTGGATGCTCGTGGGATAGTCACTTGGGAAAGAAGAAAAGGAATTTTTATAGTGCAGCCTAAATGGAAGAAGGAAATCAATTATTTATAAACTGCATGCACAGTTATTTTGCTATTTGTGAAGCAGATTTGGGAATCCTTAAGACACAGACGTTTGGTCACGCTCACATGTTTTTACCTAGTTTTGTCTCAAGCACTGAATTATTATGGGTCAAATACATTTAAATTTCCTTGGTTTTTCCACTGTAAGTTTTTTTGATGTATTTCTGGTAATGTATGACATGACCTATTATTATTACCACAAGATTTGGCTATGTGTCTAGCACTATTCTTCCAATAATGTCTCAAACTATCATAAAAGGGTTTCCAATGCTAGCTTAACCCTGGATACAGGGGGCAATAAAATACACTACAGACAGAAATAAGATTAGAATGGCAAATAATACAGAGGCTTTGCGTTTCGACCTTTAACTTCCACTTACACCATTTTAAAACAATGGATGCAAGTTGCTCCATCAACATCACATTGAATGATTCCTATTTCCTTGTTCATCATGGTATTTTATCCTTTCTCATCTAAATGGAAGGGATGCCATCCAGAGGGATTGGATCTCGACAGGCTGGAGATGTGGGCGCATGCCAACCTCATGAGATTCAACAAGACCAAGTGCAAGGTCCTGCAGCTGGGTCGGGACAATCCCAAGCATCGATATAGGCTGGGCAGTGACTGGCTTGACAGCAGCTCTGAAGAAAAGGACTTGGGGATGCTGGTGGACGAGAAGCTCAACATGAGCCAGCAGTGCACACTTGCAGCCCAAAAAGCCAACCATATTCTGGGCTGCATCAAGAGAAGCGTGGCCAGCAGGTCGAAGGAGGTGATTCTCCCTGCTCTACTCCACTATCATGAGACCCCACCAGGAGTACTGTGTCCATTTCTGGAGCCTCTATTACAAGAAAGATCTGGACGTGCTGGAACGTGTCCAAAGATGGGCCATGAGGATGATGAGAGGGCTGGAGCACCTCTCCTATGAAGACAGGCTGAGAGAGTTGGGGTTGTTCAGTCTGGGAAAGAGAAAGCTCCGAGGAGACCTTATTGTGGCCTTCCAGGATCTGAAGGGGGCCTACAAAAAAGCTGGGGAGGGACTTTTTAGGATGTTAGTAGTGATAGGACAAGGAAGAATGGATTCAAACTAGAGAAAGGTAGATTTAGATTGGATGTTAGGAAGAAGTTCTTCACCGTGAGGGTGGTGAGACACTGCAACAGGCTGCCCAGAGGTGGTGGAAGCCCCATTCTCTGGAAGTTTTTAAGGCCAGGTTGGATGGGGCTCTGAGCAACCCGGTCTAGTGGGAGACGTCCCTGCCCATGGCAGGGAGGTTGGAACTCGATGATCTTCAAGGTCCCTTCCAAACCTGCTGATTGTGTATGATCCTATGAAATCTCTGCAGTAACCCCAAGTCTCCTATACAGTCACACAAGACAGGAGAAAGCACACACTGGGACTAGTTCAAACTTTCTATACGGTAACTTTAGCCACAGGCTGGTGGCTAATGAAAACTAGAGATAATAGGTTTTGCAACCTGTTCTTGCAGAATGTCAATTCATATTCATTTACTTTAACTGGGCACAAGTTTCCTCTGGCACAAATTGTTTCAAAAATCATAGAGTGGACCAGTAGAGAGGTAAAGACAATGGGTCCATATGGCCACAAACATGCCTTTAGATATCATCCTAAAAATGATTGAAAGATTTGAGTCTCAAGATTTGTCTCTCAAGCACTTGGCAGACTGAAAGTCTACATTGCATGCAGGTCTTCTACACAACATAACGCAATAAATAAGAGTTAATACAATTTATAGAGATGGCCTTGTGGAAAAAAAGAAAAAAATACTTCAGAAATATCATCCAAAGAAAAATATTACTTTTAAGTTCCACAGACAAGACTGTACACTTGAAATTTCTTTACACGCCTGTAGCTTTGTAGTCAGGCATCAATACTGAAGGTACTGACCCTCCAACCTGAAACAGCAACAATAAAATTGAAGAACAAAAACTGGAATTCAACTACTGAAAGCTGACGCTCAGAATATTCGGTCTAAAATAAAGTCAATGTCTTTAATAGAGGGCATGATTAATCACTATGACAATTTATTTAGAAATCAGATGGATGCCCTGTCATATGAAGTCTTTAAATCAAGTCTGCTTAGCCCTTCCTAAAAAGATATACTACAATCCAGTGGAAATGCGATGCAATATTATTAGATTAGGTTATGGCCTGTAGTCTGCAAAAGATCAGACTCCGTGATCCTTAAGAGTCACTTTTGGCCCTGAAATCATTAGCCTGAGTCCTTCTTAAGGCAAGATAGCCAGATTTTGTCATTATATATTTTGAGGATTCTCTAACAGGAATTAATTCTCTCTGACTTTTTCGAGAAACAGCTGATGTTTTTTGTGGCTTTGCAGAGTCAAACTCTCAAACCTGTTCTCATTCAGTAGGTTTCTCTTACCTTCCCTTCAAACCATTCTCTCTCTCACATCTGTTGTTTTCCCTTATGGCTGAAAAGTAACACAATTCCCTTCCTTTTATTGACTGGGTTTCATACTCCCTTTCTCCATATTTCATCTTTACTATTCTACCAGTCCCATCACCTCTAGCCAAATTGCAAGGTGTATTAATTCCAGGAACAGTTAATTCCTGTATTAAATGTCCATGGTTGGCAAACTGTATGAGACTGATGTGGACCAAGTATGTGCTAAAGACTACTCCAAAAGCAAAAGAACCAAAAGGAAGGATGGACAAGTACAATACAGAATACTCTGAAGAATACCTGAAGAGATCAGGTTTCTTTGAATTCTGATTCTTGCTCAAAAGAGTTATAAACATATTATACTGAACACAAAAGTTTCCATATAACACAGATAATAAAAACCTTAAGACAACTTCTGATATCTAATTAAAATAATGAAAACCAGGTTTACTGCTTTATTTCTAATCACACACAGCCATAAGCCTGGACTATGGAGTTGTTTTCCATCATGCCACTCTTGAGAAGCCTGTCTTCTGGAGAAGAATAAAGCAGACAGAAAACTACTTTATATTCCACTGGTTAAATTGATCTTGCAGGACTGATATTTGAAGAAAAAAAAAAAAAGAAGAAAAAAGAAAAAAGTCTGGACTCATAAATCAGGAAGATAAGACTCATAAACAGTGAAACATCTTTCAAATTCATTTATTTCTGAAATAACTGAAGAACACTACATGTGTGTCAGCAAGAACTTTTGCAGTACTGCACTACAAAAAGGGACACGGGGCAAAGAGAAACCGTCAGCATTCAAGAGGCTGAAAGTCCCTGACAAATCATACACTACATTCCTGGTAATAAATGTGATCTCATTTTTCACAAGTGTTTGAATTAAATGAAAAGTTTACTGGGGTGGATATAGTGAGGAAAATCACTTCAGCCTCCACAGACAGTGAGATTCTGTTTCCATTGGAACCAATGGAAAAATGCATTTTCCAAAGGTAGGGGGAATTTCCTGGAACACTTTTGGAAGTGTAAAAAGCAGACAAAAGAGCATAAATCTTGGATTTACTTCTATCTGTGAAAAAGGGAGGTGCATTGAAAAGGAACATGTAGTCACCTCAGTTATTGCAGATGATGATGACAGTCTGAAGCCAGATAAAAAAAGACTCCCTGCCTCTAGAGTCAAGATTTCAGCCTGACCTAGCAGTAAATAATAAGATAATAAAGTTCCTTGATGAAATTAAGCATTTAAAACTAACTTCACACTTGTAAAACAAAACCAGACAAGGCCAGCCTCCTGAACGACTACAGTGCTATACTTAACAGTGCCAAATTTCAAAACAGCCTCAGCTGAATTGCAGCTATTACTTACATACTTTGTTCAAGAAGAAGAACTAATTCACAGGTAAAAATACATTCAACTTTGATTGCTGAATTTCACTATTTAGACATGTCAGACAGTGAAAACAAAACAGAAAAGTTTTGAAATGAAACCCCATGCAGGGATTTTTTTACAGCATCACAGAAAAAGATTTTTTTTTTTTCTCTCTATAGTCTGATTGTGTTCCAAATTTCCTTTTAATTCAAATACAGCTTGCCTCCTTCTCCAGCCAGGAATCAGCTATGAACTGCATTTCGTAAGCGAAATCTTGATCCTTGCATATAAATTTTAGATGTATGTGCAACACCTACTTATTACTGACCAAACTATTTCAAAATAGAGGCAAGTAATAATGAGTGATTTCCTAACTCATGGTAATACTACAGCAACTATATGCTTCCCATAATATGCACCATATCATCTCTTTCACTTACACATACAGATATAAGTATACATAAAAATAAATACACTTCTCAATAAAACTTCACATAGATTTTAAAGATGAAACTGCATTGTGCGCTTTCTGTGACGGGACAAAAATAACAAATACGCACAATTTCTCAAAACAGAATTTAATTTCAATGGTTAATAAAGAGTGAAATCAGGTTTCAGAAGATTGCATGAGTAACAAAGATCAAGCTGCTAACTCATAATGAAGGTCTGCACAACTTATCCTGCCAAATCATTTACTTGAATTCGATAGTCACAGAGGAATAAAGTACTGTCGTGTTCCAAATTTTGATACAAAAGATGGTATTTTTCTGGATTTGCATCTCACTTTTCTCTGTTATCATCACAGACATATTAAAATTACGACAAACATGTATGTGCTGTATGTGTGCCTACAGTGAACACACGCTCAGGTTTGCTACTGGCTGACTAGACCTGGGGACACAGAGCTGCAGCAGTCTTGCCTCTCTTGGGCTACTGGATTTGGCAGCTCCTAACAATATTCTCACAGAAGAACGCACTAAGACACTTAGCCACAAAACTATTTGTATTTCAAATTTCTATCGAGATCAACAATTCTCTGTAAGAAAATAAAGGAATACAAAGCAATACAAAATTTCAGAAAAAAAACCAAATACTCCAGGGACAGCTGTCTGTCTTTCAGAGAAATTAATTTTGCGATGTTCTGAATTCTGTCACAGTGTCTCCTAGGAATAAACAAAATTTCTAAGTAGCTCTTAAGCCTTCAGTTGAAAAATGCTTGTTAGTAAGATCCTACAATACAGCCAGTATTTATTGCCCTAAAATAAACTTGTATTTAATGAACATGCACTTACCATCAGCAGTATGAAGGAGTTTATGGCTCTTCAAAGTGCCTTTTGATTTAAACTTTTTCCCACACATATCGCAAAGGTGTGTTTTCTCAGTGCTGTGACGATTCATATGGGCTTTCAAGTTACTCTTGCTGCGAGTGGCATACTCACAGAGGGAACATTTGAAGGGCTTGACACCTAAAAATATAAAAACACACTATGAAAAAAACAATCTGTACCTTTTGTTGAGAGGGTGGACATTCGCTTGAAAGAATTTCAGATCGTCTGAGCAACAGGGACAACAAAGTCAATATTTTAAAATCTGGATATGTACATTTAAGAAATTCTATCTATAGCTTCTGTGTGAATGATACTGAGCTCTTGACAGCATTATTTGTCTTACCAAGAGAAAAGGGGGAATGTGTTTTAGAATTAAATACTTTTCTAGTGAAGTCAGGTACGGAGTTTAACAAAGCAAATATTAATATTTTGGTCTTATTGTGTCCATCCTTCATTTAAAAGCAGAATTTTGACTGCCCAAATTGATGTCTATCTAGAGTACATACCAAATCTTTCTCTCAAAGGCTTCAGATAACTATCATTCTCTATTTATTACAACAAGGAATGAAGAAAGCTGTTTTAAAGGAGGACTGCTTCATTGGGTACTTAATGTGTAAGCAGAAGTTAGATGTGCAAAGCTGTATTTTATTGTTAATTAGTATCTGATTTGCTAATGGCTAACACAGCAGTACATTTTTTTTCTCCTCCCTTGATAAGATGCAAGCACTTAAAATTTCACTTCTCTCAAACAGTCCAAAGCACGTAATATAGAGATGCACAGTATGACATCTAGCAGAAGGTCTTCAGGAAAAAAGTAAATCCTTCAAAGAAAAGTTGAATAAATCTAAACTGGCAGAGCAGTTCAACAGTTTCATGAGGCTCTGGCAGTTTTAGATTGATATTCATGACCTTAAAACTGGATTTACAAGCATGAGGAATTATAGTCCACTTTAAGCAGACTTGATTGCACACTTTGATTTGGGAGTAAATTTCTATTCACCCCTTTCTCCTGCTGGTTAGATGAGATGAGGTCCAAGGTTTCCTGGCAGAATAAATGAGCTGTATCTATGGAATACAGAGTTAATTGCTCCAAGCCTGTAATTTTGCATTACCTAAACTCCTTCATGGAGTAAAGGCTACTGGAGAGGACCACCACCATTGTATACAGGCAGGCAAGGTCATAGTTAAAGGGTTTAGACAAACATGCAGCACTTGTATATAAATGTCTGAACTATCCGCACGGGAACGAACACTTTGGAACCAAAATATTGGTTCAAGAGTACCAAATCCCATTATTTAAGCAGAGGGATGGCTAAAGAATCCAAAACATTGCTCAAACACCATAGGCAATCTGTGCCATAGATTATTAACTGACTAAAGAGCATACGAGTGGTCTTCCACCTGTAAGTAAAATAGACAAACAGGGTAGACACAAGATGTTACTGGATATAGGTTTTAAGTTCAAGGAATTTTTAACCTCTGTGTTGTCATATTACTGGAATTTCTCCCTTATCATACCTAAGACTTTTAAGCACTATCTTACGGATTTTTCCTCACTGTCTCTATCCGTGTCAGTTAGCTGCCATGCTCAGAATGATTTAACAATTTATATGTATACATCAAAGCAACCGGATTTCAATTCTTTTAGTAATAGATTTCCAGACCAAGTATTTTGGGGCAAATGTGAAAGGAGCAGCAGTTAATCATGAGAAGATATAGAAAATTACTTGTTTTAAGAGACTGAGCATGTATTTAATCCACTCTTCACAGTTATTGTAGAATACTGTATAGATGTTTATGAATGAGTTTTGGAAAAAGTGAATCAGCAGCATTAATTTTATAAAACATTTAAATTATCTATTCATGTTATGAGCATGCAGTTCCATATGTGATTCAGAATATATTAAATGACTTATTTAAGCTCCAGTGTATCTTAAATTCCTTTTTATGTCAGTAAAGCTTTGTGGAATATGAGGCTGATTATATGCCCAAGAGCTTAAAACCAGAGTTTTACCTTCATGAGCCCAAATATGACGTTGAAGGTCTGATCCATTCTTCATAAAATAAAAATCACAGTAGGGACATTTCACAGCTCGTTTTCCAATAAGTCCTTTCAGTTGAACTCTTCTGCCAAGAATCTCAGAAATAGTAGTCATTGAAACCTCTGAGAGAAACGTAAAAGGTAATAAAAACCAGAAGGACATGAGGAATTATTCTATAAGTAATACTGAAGAGCTATAGCCTGATGCACTCCGACTTTTTACAAGCTCCGCTTTCCCTAATGCCACTCAAGTAAGACCTGAGCAAAGAACAGAAGGACCTTTTTTCCTTCAGAACTTCTGAGATGTTCTGTCCTTTATCTTATGATCTGTGTACTCAGTGTCCCCATTGTCTGGTTAATAAAATATTTTAAATATAAAAAAACTCTTGGGTGTGCCACTGGCTTAAAAGTACTTTTCCAATAAGCTATTTTGGCACCTTTTTCTTCAATATTTTCAAAAGACTTTATTCAAGATTTCACATCAGATTTCCAGATGTCAATAATCTGAATACAATTCACTTCAGCCACAGCTATAATGATCAAAATGCCTGATAACCAAAAACTCACAGAATAAATGTGATTGACTTACAGAAAAGCCTCACAGAATAAATGCGATGGGAAAGGACCTCTAAGGTCACCTGCTCCAAGCAGGGCCAACTTTGGAGTTCACTTCAAAATTGCATCAAGTTGCTTGGGGTCACAACCAGTATATTCTGAATATACCCAAGAATGGAGATTCTACCACCTCTTTTTGCCCATTCTAGTGTTTGACTACCTTCACAGTCAAAATTCTTTTCCTATTATCTTACCAGAATCTCCTTGCTTCAACTCATGTCCCTTCACTGTACAGTTCCAAGCAGATACTGGCTTTGTGGTTTTTTTTTATTAGATAGCTGAAGACAGTAACTAAGAGTATCCTCCTAGCTGTGGCTTATTCAGATGAAATACATTCAACTTTCTAAGTTTTTTCCCTTCATACGATCAAATGTTTTGCTTGTTACAGAGAAAAAGCTCAAAATAATTAAGTCTAAACTAAAAGGTCCCAGTGACACAAAATGAAAACATTACCAAATGCTTTTAAACAACAAATCAAATATTCAATATATTTCAGATGAATAAAATGGTAAATATCACAACTCAGTGAAAGTACAGTACTCATGCAATCTAAACATTAAGACATGAAAGCTGATGATTTATTATGCTCAAAGTCTTACAACATTTGGAAGTTACACTTTAAACTTAGACTTTTACGTAATACGATGTAGTCATGAACCTAGTCCCCTGATGACTGGTCCCAGAGTGGAATCAAAAATCCTTCCTGAACTCATATGTACAAGGAAAATATAAAAGTCGGAATCCCCATCTGCCTTCTATGGCTTAGATCCTTCATTCATGACTGCAGGCTAGTATGTCTGTTTGACAGGGATCTATGAAAGCTGATGCCTCTCATGTCTCAGGACTATAAACAAATGTCATATTAAATCAGACAGTGGGTGAAAAGGTAGATAATTCTGAGAGCTGGGACCAGAATCCAAGACGACTCCATGGCTGCCTACCCAAATCATCTGGCAATAAAGCAAAGCTCTGTTGTCGCTTTGGTTTGAAATACTCTTCTAGTAAAGTTTACAGAGATTTTTGTCCCATTGCCTTCATGGGATCAGAATTCAACTCCCACTATTCTCTGCAAACCTAGAAGAGGAAGGAGTACCGTTTTATTTCATACTTTCTACTTGAAATAGAAGAGACAAAAGAGAGGTCATGCTGAATGATATTAAGAAGGAAGGAGAGGGAGCTCCAGAAATAGCATTTTAATGATAAATATGAAAGAGTTTCAGTTAAATTAAATTTTGATATGTCGCTTTAAAATTCAATTCCTTTTAATAGTACTCATTTTTCCTTTCATCTTTATTCTTTTCCATTTACATTTTTAAAAACAATTGCACTCATTCCACTGCAGTACTTGATAGTTTATACCATCCAACCCCTCACATTTATTTGGCTTGCAATTAAGTATGTTGTATGAATAAAGGATTTCCTCCTGATTACAAGGACAACATGCACAGGAGAAAGATTTGGGCATTAATTCTCCTCCATATATTAAAACAATGTTGTTGCATAACAACTGCATAGGCATATCTTAGATGTAGCATTTCTTTAGTAACATGGAGATACATCTAATAAATCTGGTATTTTGCTTCTAAGTTCTGTTCACCTGTGACAGATTAATTAGAAATGAGGACACAAAATAATAGGCTGTGCAGATTTTCTCTTTTAAAATTACCTCTGTTATGACGCAGAATTTAAAAAGAACCTGCTTTCCTGGAATAGAGATACCAAATGAATTTTCAGAAGTTTTTAATTGCATGTCACAGCTCCAGAATTAACTGTTATTTCTGGACCCCCAGACATGGCATACACTAATCATTCAGCAGTCAAGGTACCAGTGCAGACCAATGACAACCTGTAAGGGCAGAGTACATAATGTACTGCTAGTTCACAGACCATATTATTTGGGGAGTCCTCCCACACTCCCTGGCTGAGACAGCACAAAGGCTTTATAGGCACAGCTCTTGAGATTCAATTTCTATGCTTACTGGGTGACATACCTCCTGACTACAGTATAGCACTGAAGCCTTTCCTCATCTCAATTTGCTGCATCAGAATGTCCCCTGATGTATGACAAGCCCTCCAACCACACTGTTGTAGAGTGGTCTGCAAATAAAGAGGTTTGGTAACTACAGAGCTAAAGTGGGAGTTAGTCTAAAAGTGAAGAAAATTGTTTAAAACACGGGTCTAGCACTATCTAGTGGCAGGAGGAAACTACTGCTTTACCTATTTTATGTTTCTGACGAAGACAAGAAAAGTTACATCATTTTAATTGGATTTTTTCTTTCACAAATTCAGTTAGAGCATGGCTGGTATTTTCTTTCTTAATATCAAATTATGTCAGGTGACAATGAACACTGTAGTTCTGTTAATGAAAGAATACTGGCCAATACAGCCAACTGTTCTTCCTCCACCATAGCGGTGGGTCCTTCTATCCAATATAACAGATATCAAGGAGGAAAATATAGATGGACCAATGTGGGCGGCTTTGCCGAGTTCACACCAGTCAGATTTAAGTAAGTCCCTGCACCAGTCACTTGTACACCTTGGGACTGAATTCCCAAGATTTGAGAAAGGACTGTTTACTCAGGCACAGCACATTGACCTACCGCATTCATTTTACGTTGTGCTTGCACTGATCAATCGGGGCACTAGAATGCAAGGTATAAACAGAGTTTGAACGGACTGCAGTGGTTAGAGCTCAGATTCAGCCAGGATTCTCAGCTGCAGTTTAACACTGGCCACACTACATCACAGCTGGTTGCAGTAAGAGCCCCGCTGCAGACTTCAGCTGGCCCAGGAAGTAAAGCCCAGCCACACACTAACTGAGCACGCCCAGAGTCAGCTCAGGGGCCTCACCACTCACATCAACCACCTACGGACAAAATAATGTGCAATAAATACACTTCTGCCAGCTTATGTATGGCCAATGGGAATTTTATGTTTCATGGGTTGGTACAGAATGTCCATATGCTTAATTCCAAACTTTCCAATGTTTAATTTGAATTCGCATAGGTCCTCTTTAGGAAATTAGTTCTATGCCAGATAAAGAGAGATTTCTTAGCACAACTACCCAATATACTTCACAACACACAAGCTGGAACAGTAATTTTTTTCACTCTAAATTCTAACATCTGCAAACCAAATACAATTCTTACTCTAAGCCAGTTAAATTAGATACAGACTCTTGTCTTTCTTTGGAATGTAACCACATTACACTGCTCACACTAAACTTTTATCCATTTATTGCAATATACTGAGAAATTTTCCTTGATTTTTTTCTTACCAGGGTGATTTGTCTTGATGTGAGATTTTATAAGTCGATCTTCAGAAAATGACTTCTTACACACAGGACAGGAATAACTCTTTTTATCCTTAAGCAAGAAAGAGAAAGATTGCATTATCAGTCCACTGGTGTAATCGCTGTAGTCATTATTCAGTTATACATGGTTCTCAACAAAGTTATAATTGAAGGTTCAGTTTTTAAAGAAAAAATGTAGATATTTTTAGTGAAATAAGTGAAGAACTATCCAAGTATTCTAAGCCCATCATTAATTCTCATGAATGAAGGGCTCCAAGTTATAGCACATGAGAATATGCACAATAAACGTAAGCTTTATCTTCTGACTCTTTAGAGAATCAAGAGTTGAAAGATCAAATCACGTAACAGAAGAAAAAGTGTTTGATATAGGCAGTAATAGTCAAGGTTTTTTTCACAAATCCACCCTTCTGGAACCAAAGGATGAGATCTCATTATTCTGAAGACAACCACAAGTACGCATATTTATAATAATACTTAATGGCCTGAAATTGAGAAGAGTTAACAATGACAGATGCCATCACTTTCTCTCAGTGTCGACATTCTAACTACTTTATAAATATTCAGTGTTTTATATATTACCAAAAAAAGTATTATTCTATTTTGATTTAAAAACTTACAGACTACTCTGGCTTTTACCAGTGTTCCTGATGTTATAAAAGATTTAATACCATCAAACATGTTGAACTTGAGAGTTTTGATGTAATTTCTTCATATATGCAATTTTAGTGTGACTAATTTTGATGCTTTACTCCACATAAACATGCAGGATTTCTCTCCATTAATTGGTAAATTTCCAAATTTAAAATAATTGTTGCTGCTTGTTAAATAAATTAAAGAGGTTCTTTCCAGAAGCATGCCCTGACACAACAGACTGGATGCTCAATCAAATGAGTGGGTCACCTACCTACCTCTGCACTCAGCAGGTTAACATACAAATAGATTATCAAAATAACAGAGGGAGTGAAGTCCAGTTAGTCCTGACAATTAGGCAGATAACCAGGTAACATACTACTCTGTGAAAGATGTGTACCTACCAAATTACCAAGAAATCACTGGAAGAGGTGAGCTGGAGCTACAGAACAGATATTTTACTAGTTATTTCAGAAGAACAGAAAACCTCTTGAAGACCACAGACGGAAGACTACTGTATCAGAAGAGACAGACTCCTGAGTTATGAAAAAGAAATTTGGAGGTAACAGGAGAACAAGGGTCCTGGGCACCTGAGACCAAACAGCACCTCTGATTAGTGAGGAAAAATGTACAAGGAGGTTATTATTGTCTATGAGCCATAGCTATAAATGGACATCTCTCTTTCAAA
>VWZK01016270.1:88193-123598 GCA_013396935.1 Baryphthengus martii | reverse complement strand
AAAAAAAAAAAAAAAAAGCAGCAAAAGTTGATGGATTTTCATGCTAAACAGGTTTTGGCATGTGATGAAGGTATTTATATTTGGTATTGTGAGTCTGAGAAAGAAATCCCTATGCTGAAGTACCTACAGGTTAAAATCAGAAGTAGCCCTGGAACTCAGGAGTTGAAATAGTAACAAATAATTTAATGACTGTAGGATATGGGATAACATAAGCACAGTATCGTTAAGGGGCTGTTGAGGAGCCAACTGAAATTTGTTGACAGATATTAGTCTCTTCCTCAAACTTGCTACATGACTAGTTAAAAACTATACAATAAATGAAGTAAAAAAATAGCATACTTCTAATGTTTGGGTGTTGCTGGTCTTTAATACTCATTGTATTAAGTATTTCTCAATGTGCCCAAAACACTAAGACAAATACATCTTGTGGTTTCGTAAAGTTAAATAAGGAAAAAACTCCCACAACACTCCAGACACACACTACTTTAAGTAAAATGCTATAATTCTGGCAGCTTTACATTCTTGCTAGTATTTTTCAGGAAGATAAGGCTATACGCTTATGCTTGAGAGAAAAAAATCAAAATCATCAGTAAATGAATCAAGAGCACTGTGGAAGTGCAGGCACCAAGACGACACCTTTTCACATGATGATGGTAACAATATTATTATTTTTGTTTGTATGTTTTACAATAACAAAATAATCCAAACATCCTTCTTCAAGCAGTTAGAAAGTTATCTACACTAAGTTCTGCAGAAAATGATCTTCAAAAGGGGTCTATTTTGTAGTGTAGCAAAAATATTGCGCTTCCAAGCACCAAGTCCCTTCGAAGTCTATCTGTCAAGTTCTAGTCCCTCACAAAAAGCATTCAGCTGAAGCCAAACTTACTATGGTTTGTCCAGGCTGGTACCACAGGTTTCTGCAGCTGATGTTATTAGTTTGGAATGTTTAAGTGTAGTTCGGTCACTGCCCTGAGAGCTTGTGACAGTCCTTCAGTATAATCCCCATCCCTTTCAGAGGTACCATGATACTGAACTGATTCACACGTGTCATGATTTCAACTTACTAAAGAGCTCTATAAATGCCAAGAATTGTCAAAAACTCTAAAGGTAAAAGTCAGGTGCTGAAAATCAGAGAATATACACAAAATTTTGGCTTTGAATCAAGCTGAGCCTCCAGTCCCAGACTTCAGAAGTAAAAATCTTCCCTGTAACCATGTGTAGCAAATACAGAGGAAAAAGGCAGCTCATACCCATTCCCCATCATCATGCCCCAAGGAATAAACAATCACAAATTCAGTGCAAGACTTGGATGGTGTATAGAGAGCAAGATGGGTGGCTATATACTGAGTATCAAGGATGAACAACAGTAAGTATATACTATATACTGAGTAAGCTGCTTTTTAATAGCCATCATTTATCATGTTCACTAAGTAATACAGGGATCCAGCTGAAAAGCAGCCAGCAACAAGGTAATGAAAGATACACGTTCATACGAGGAACTGAACTGAGATTTTGGAATCTTCAATCTCCAGGGAAGCTTTAATTTTAGTATTTATTAAGAATTGGTTTTGCAAACTAACAAATTAACATTAAAATAGTGTTCCACATTTAATTGTGCATATTTTCTTAAAGTACTGTATTTTGGAATGAATAGTCCTGTTCAGTGAAGTTTGCATTAAATAAATACTCCCAACAGTGGGCACAAAGGCCAATATGAAAACTACCAAGTTTAGTTACTGAGTAAATTCTAATACAAGAATTTTTCAACCATTTAAAGTCAAATATATTTGACAGTAAGCATCAGTAAGCATACCTCTGAAAGATCTCACTGTCACAGTGTTTTTAATAATGAAAGGTATTTTCTCAATTCTATTTAGTACCACGAAAATGATCCTCCTGGTGGGAGTTGTTAGACATCCATCACCCTTGAAAAATGGGTACTTACATAAGGATATGTGATATCTAATTTTAGGGTCTTTTTTCTTAAGTAGTCTCAGATATCATTTACACAGATTTTTGCCATCAGATGGGACAGCATAAACATAAGAAATTCAAAAGCGGCCTAAAAGAATGTCTGTTATGTGAGTTTTCTGAACATTTCATAATGAATTCAGATTCTCTTTAAAATATTTATAGAACTGAGGGAGAAAAGGGGGGAAATAATGTTCCCTTCTGTGTCAACCTGTTTTGGTTTGGTTTTTAGAACTGCAGTCCTGCAGTTATAAAAGGCTAGCACTTAATGTGAGTACGAAGTGAAGTGTTCTGTTCTATTCTGTTCCAAACACCTTTACAGTAAAAGTAACTTCAGCTGTTGGAAATATTGGCCAAGAGCCCACCTGCTGACTGCTGAAGGTGACCTGCAGCCACTAGGCACTGTATGTTAACAGCTTTATAAAGCAGCTACAGAGAAACTGTCCACATCTGGGGAAAAATTAACATGAATCCTTGATTCAAGAATGGCATTTTGTTATTAAAAGGAAGTGTAACAACAATATTTGTCACAGTACTTTAAGTGAGTTGTGATGTTGCTCTCTCGTGTGATTAGGAGGAATTTGTTCCTATCTGGCGCATTCTGTCAAGGGTGCTTAATATTCATTTACGAAACCACGCCAGCAAAAACCCATAATGTTGTGTGAAGAATGAAGAAAGGCTCATCTGTGCGAATATTTCCTTGTTTTTAAAGGACAGAAGAGCTAGTGTTGCAATTAAATAACTGGGATTTCCTCCTCTGCTGGAATAAGAAAAAAATTACATTCAGGAGATGAGTAAATCACCTTTTAAAAGCATTTTACTCCATAAATTATAAAAAAGCCCTCAAATTGCAGAGATGTAGCTCATGCCAATTTTCTGGCATTATCAGTCAAGAAAATTTAATTACAAATAGCATACTTATCAAACATTTTATGAAATCCTAAACTGTACTTTATTCAATACTAGTACTTTCATGTAACATCATATGAGGTAATACGTTCCATCTAAGCACTCCACGTGGCCTTCAAGACAGACTAAGGTCAAAAGTGGATTCATTATGCAGGGACTGCGGGCACTTGCCAGACACCCTTTTCTAGAAGTCAATCTGAAAAAGGAAAGAACTTATATACATGCCGTTCATAAACTGCATGACTGTATGCACATTATAACCTTTTGGGTATATACAAGTCTAGAACGTTCTAGACAAAGTATACTTTGCAAGCAGAAAGGATCCTGCCACATGGTAGAAAAAGAAGTCCATGGTACACAGATCTTTTCTGACAATAACTTTATCTGTTTGGGCCACTCATGAAAAACAACAAAATAACAAGAAAAAGTCAGGCAACATTGACATAAAGGAAAAAAATGGGTTTTCTTAATATTTCAGGAAAGCATGGAAATAATTTCACTTTTAAAAAAAGCATCTTAATCACCAATGAAGAATAAAAATCTCACTCCTTAGCTGGAAATTATTTCTTATTTTGAATACCATAATATATTTTTTAAAACATACTTCTGAAAAAAGTGCAAGCAGGGTTGATGTAGAAAACATTTTTCCTTCAAGAGTATTCATATGATAATGATGGATCAGAGCAAGATTATAAAGCAGTGTCTTGCATAGTTGAAGAGAAAATATATAACAGGGCATGCTGAAGAAGTAGACCAGTCCTGTTTTCCTGTTTTTAAAACAATGGCATTTGGAGCTGGAAGGCTTACTGAGTAAGACAGGAGTTTTTAAACGTGATCTCTTCATCTTTGTAACCACAACAGAAATTGTTCAAAGAGATTGGCTGCAACTAGTTGGAGCTATTAGGAAAAAACAAAAATTCTTTTTAACAACGAACTTCTGTTTAAGAGAGGAACGTATTTTCATTTTAGCACAGTCATCTGTTTATGAAGGAAGGGAATTTAGGTTCTTGGAATGAAGTAAATTAACAATAGTACGAGACCTCATTTTACTCTCTCAAAACCCAAAGAATCTGAGAATACTGGGAAAATCAAAGGGAAAACATGGATACAGACACACTCCACTGGAAACTACTACAAGAGGGACCAAATATCTACTTGCTGCCACTCACGTGTTCCTTGCACAAAAGTATGTAGACAGCACTTGGGTAAGAACTCTGATCTAAGTCTTCAAATATTGCCACAAAATTCCAAACACTATGATTATAACACTAAATTTAGACAAACATACCATTTTGTTTGTTACTTACCAGTTCTGTGTGAACTTTAAGATGTGCCTGAAGCTTGTATTTATCTGGAGTAGAGTAGTCACAATGTTCTGTGGGACATTTCAGCAAAATATTGCTGTGCTTCTGAATGACGTGACGCTTAAGGCAGTTTTTGGTGATGGAAGAATAATTGCACTGGGAGCAGTAATATAAATGTTCTCGAGTATGCGTACGGACATGCATGTCATAATGCACTTGGTACCAAAACAACTTGCCTGAAAATAAAATTAGACATGAAGAAAGAAATTTCTAAACAATTCTTTCAGGGCAAAACACACTGTTTGAATCCTGTCCCTTTTGTCTCTAATGAAAACTTGTTCTAAAGGCCCTTCAGCTACTGAAAATAAGTTTTTAAAACCCACTTTTGTCTAAAAAGATTGTGTCATATGTTCCAAAACAGCTTAACAAGGGCAACTTTAATACATATCGTTTTCCTTTAAATCTGTTCTCTTATACAAAAAAATCTGAATGTAACTGTACACTAAAAGTGATTGTCAAAATCTTTTTTGTAACTTCCTTTTATGTTACTCCTACCTAAAAGCCTTTCTTACATAAAGGCACCAAAAAGTGCAGAGCAATCTATCTAATGTACAATGTTGTGGTGTTTCAAAACACCTTTTTTTTTTCCAAACTTTGATTCCTTTCCCTTCTCAAGAATAAAGACTATAAGATAAATCCCAAATTATTTCCCTTCCAGTTATGTAAAACAAGGTTTTTTTAGTTAGAATAAATGGGAATGGTTCATTATTCCCACTTTCATAAATTCAAAAAAAAAACCCCAAATACAATCAGAACAGTCTGTATAGTGAAAATTTTCATCTCAAAACAAATTACAAAAAAAGTCCCGAGATCAGGCCCAGTCAGCATGGGTTTACAAAAGGTAGGTCCCACCTGACTAACCTGATCTCCTTCTACAAGGTGACCGGCCTGGTGGATGAGGGCAGAGCTGTGGATATTGTCTATCTGGACTTCAGTAAGTCCTTTGACATCATTTCCCACAGCATTCTCCTTCAGACGCTTGTGGTGCAAGGCTTGGACAAATACACCCTGCGCTGAATAAAAAACTGGCTAGATGGCTGGGCCAAAAGAGTGGTAGTGACCGGAGCAAAATCTGGCTTTCCAGCGAGACCTAGACAGGTTAGAACATTGGGCTAAGGTTAACTGTATGAGGTTCAACAAGGTCAAGTGCCAGGTCCTGCACTTGGGTCATAACAACCCCACTGTCAACTACAGACTTGGGGATGTGAGGTTGGAAAGCTGCAAGTTGGAAAAGGACCTAGGAGTGTTGACCAACAGTCGATTAAATAGAGTCAGCAGTGTGCCCAGGTGGCCAAGAAGGCCAACAGCATCCTGGCTTGTATTAGAAACACTGTGGCCAGCAGAAATAGGGAGGTGATTGTCCCCCTGTACTCGGCACTGGTCAGGCCACACCTTGAATATTGTGTTCAATTCTGGGCCCCTGACTGTAAGAAGGACACACAAGTGCTAGAGTGTGTCCAGAGAAGGGCAACGAGGCTTGTGAAGGGCCCAGAGCACAAGTCCTGCGAGGAGCAGCTGAGGGAGCTGGGGTTGTTCAGTCTGGAGAAGAGGAGGCTGAGGGGAGATCTCATCACTCTCTACAACTACCTGAAAGGAGGTTGGAGCGAGGAAGGGGCAGCCTCTTCTCCCTGGTGGTGTGCGACAGGACCAGAGGTAATGGCTGCAAGCTGTGCCAGGGGAGGTTTAGACTGGACATCGGGAAACATTTCTTCACTGAAAGGGTTATTAAACATTGGAATAGTTTGCCCAGGGCAGTAGTGGAGTCACCATCCCTGGAGGTATTTAAACAGCGTGTGGATCTGGTGCTTAGGGACGTAGTTTAGTGGTGAGCTTGCAGCGTTTGGTTGAAGGTTGGACTAAATGATCTTGAAGGTCTCTTCCAACCAAAGACATTCTGTGATATGCCAGTATATAGATCTATTGTACAGAATGTATACTATTGTACCTCCTCTCATAGTATATGAAAAAGACTTTGAATTTTATACTA
This sequence comes from Baryphthengus martii, assembly GCA_013396935.1. NCBI lineage: Eukaryota > Metazoa > Chordata > Aves > Coraciiformes > Momotidae > Baryphthengus > Baryphthengus martii. The sequence goes on along the minus strand of VWZK01016270.1, from coordinate 117,367 downwards.
AGCTGATAATGAAGCTTAAGCATTAAAGCATGGCCCAACTAATGCTGATCACATGCCTAACTGCTCTGCTTGGTGCCAGTGAAAGTTCTGAGGTGGTGAGAGGTCTATGGACAGAAAAAATATCTAATTCTACCAAATTTTGCAACCACAGAAAATTGAGCCTAGCAAAGCACTGCTTTGCTGTATTCCACTAGTGGTTTTCTGAGAAGATTTATCTCATGCTATTTATACAGCAGTCTTGCTGGACCCCAGAATGTGTACTGAACTACAAAATTAATACTGCCACAAAAACAGACAAATACACTAAACACTATAAATCAGAGGAGCAGGAAAAAGATGGCCCACTTCATAACATTTAAAAAACCCAAACAATCATAATTTTACTGCTCCTTACCACAATATTCACATTCTAAGTCTCCATAAACTTTCCTTATCCTCTCACACAACTCTGTGTTCATTTGTCTCTTCTGCAAGCTGTCCAAGATCTGCATAAAGGCAACAGCTCCACTCCCACTGTCTGATGTAACTGCCTTAGAAGAAGCTGCCTGTGGACTGGTGGCTGCATTAGCTTCTGGCGCTGGCATAGGGTTTGTGGTTCCTCCTGAATTTTGACCTGGTGGATTGCTTGTTTCTGATTCACTAGAAGGAGCAGACTGATTTCCCTCTTCAGAGACTGAAAGGTTCTCAGTCATCGCGCTGTTCTGACTTGGATTTAGATTTTTGTCCTCAGACAGCAAAAGTTGAATTTCTTCACCCTGCTCATTTACAGAACTGCAGTGATTAACTTCCTCTTCGTTTGCAGGAGAAACGTTTAACTCATCAGGACCAGAAGTACCATTTCTCAGCAGAAAGCAATCTGATGCTACACAGGACTGAATGCTTGGGACTGCTATATCTGTTGTCTCACACAGCGTCTCTGCTACATTCTCCACCAGAGGATTTTTAAATTCTAAGGATGGAACCGTATCGATTTTTAAGTCACCGTTGTGTTGACCATTTTGGTTTGTATCTGCAGCTGTTGTTTCACCTTTCGAAGCAGGTGGTTGTGGTATGTTAACAGCATCAGTACTCGGGACAGTCAATTCATCTGTGCTTTGTGATAGCTGTTCACCAAGGGCTTCTGGCTGGATATCACCTCCTGGCTCAAGCAGGCAGAAACTTTGATTGATAGAACTATTAAAAACAGAAGTCTCCTGCAAATCTGCGTGCACATCTTTGATGTGCGCACGGAGTCTTACAGAACTGACAAATTTCTTCAGGCACACAGAACACACGTACACAAATGGATGCTTTCGAACATGCAGCTCAAGGGCTTGGTATTTAGTGGCTCCGTGACCACAGAGCTCACAAGCAAAGGGTCTTTCATCACCATGAACGAGCATATGACGGTCTCGATCAAGTTCGTTTTTGAATTTCCGTTCACAGATATGGCAGTCATAAAGAAGTTGTCTTTTGCCCTCTCGCGTCATCAAGCGAAGCTCATCAAAAACATCTTTCACCTTTTTATCTTGAAGGTCATGTGTTTCCTTGATGTGCTTGATCAAATTTTTAACATCCGAGTATTTCTTTTTGCAGAAGCGACAATGCTGCTTAATTTTCTTATGAACTCTTTCAATATGGACTTTGAGATGGCCTTTGCTAAGACAAGTGAAGGTACAATAATCGCAGCTGAATTTCTCCCCTGTGTGTTTCCGCATGTGAACATTGAGGTTGGCTTTGATTGCACTGGCATAACTGCAGTAGGAACACTTGTAGGGTTTTTCATTGGTATGAATCCTCAAATGTGCTTGGAGGGAGTGTTTAAATTTGAACACCTTGTTACAATATTCACATGTGAAAATCTTCAGTTGAGTTGGACCCAACCTGAAAAGAAAACGAACCAGTTACATTTACAATATTGATACTCAGTGATATAATATGTAAAAATTTTCCTAGGTATTCATAATGGACAGAAATATTTAATTTCTTTTAAAAGAAGTTATTCTTCACAAACTTTTAAAATTTTACAACTTATGCACAGATTATTTTCAGCTGTTTCTTTATTTAAAAGGCTCAGAAAATATTTCAGTTTCATGAAAATGCATCGGGAAGCATTTCATTGATATTTTGCATGAACGCAGATTTAGGTACTTCAAAATTACCTGCTTGATTTCATTGCTTGTTCATATGGAGTTTGCTGAATGGCATACTCTTGATAGCCTCTTCGTTGTGATGGGTCTTGAACTGTTGCCTCTGGAATTGTGGGTTCAGTTTCTTGGGGAGCAGCCTCAACCGGAACAATTTTTGTGGCTCCTAAAAGTAAGAACAAAAAAACCTCAAGTACATGTTCATGATGCTTCAAAAGTGCCAGCACAGGAGCTGCTGAAGAGGATGAAGATGAAGAGGATCAGTGACGGGATCTGGCTAAAATCTACACCACGTCCCTTCTTCTGCAAGGGTACAGTTAGTTTTCTGTTGTGTTTTACCATACAACTGCATAAACAGGCACAATGATCCAAAGGACAGGAATGTGTGGCCAGGGGCTGGGGCAGGAGGACGGGGCTGCCCCTGTGACAGCAAGATACTGACCCATCAGCTTTAAAAAGGGGTAGTACAAATCCTCCTACTTTTCCCTGAGAGGCTGTTTGTCACCACTTTCCCTCCTCCTGCTCTTGTAACTTGTCTGGCCCCAATGGCAGACATTTCAGTAAGCAAAACTGGTAGAAAAATATTCTCTGAAAAGACAAATGTCTATGTGTGTGCACATGTATGTGTATTTATCTTACCAATTTTTTGAATCAGTTTGCCACAGGCTGACACAAGTACCAGTGCTAGTGTAAGAAAGGGCAAGTAACCTGGGAAATGAGAGGTAAGCAGGAAAGCTCCCTTGGCAACAGCTTGATATTAAATGTATTCCAATGTGTCACAAACCTACAACCATCACTCCATATGCTATATAAAAAGAAGTCATCTTAAACAGAAAAGACTGCTATCTGTTACAGAAAAGACTTAAACAGAAAAACAGAAAAAAACATTTTTCTTAAACAGAAAAGACTCTCACCAGTTAAACTAAGTCAGTTCCCAACTAGTAAGCAAAGGGACATTCTAACACTTCTTCCTCACTTCCCAAAAATCTCAATGGGAGAAGGAACCATGTGTTCATAAATTACAGTACAAGGTACAGTAGCAGGACAACACAGCCAGCCTTGAATACAATAAGATTACTAACTGTCAACCCAACAAGTGAGAAGACCTTCAAAAATAGCTTCAGGTTCACACTTGACTGTAAATTCCTTCAGTTCATTAAAGCTTCTTGAATATAACATGTACTATGCACAAACAGCTCCAAAGTTGAAGTTGTTTTAATATCTCGAGTCACTCAAAAAGCACATATGTAAAGAAAACCTAAACTTTTTGTTGTCTGAACTTTGATCAGGTAGAAATAAGACACCAAACTCCTCTAGATTTTCACTTCCTCTCTTGCATAACATGCTTCCTACATTTTCTTCACTCTCTGTAATTACTATTATTTCAGTCACCTCTTTAGGCTAGTTCCTAAGAAAATGGATCTCTGATTGCACTATCTACCATGTCTTTGCCAGAAACCTAAAGACCTCAAAGACAAAAATTCTTAAAAGGTTCATAAAATTTAGCACCTGGAGAGAGGAAACTCCAATTACAGCTCTTACCAAAAGCTCTGCGGAAGGGAGGACGTTTGTATAAACCCATGAATTAACACCTATATAAACCCATTTGCTAACACCATTGCATGTTCCCCTTTGGCCAAAGAAAGGAGCAGAGGGCACCGAGGGGAGCCCCATGTCTGGCAGTGAGGGGAACGTGCAGCAGGATGGGGGAGAAGCCGCATGCAGTGGGAAAGAGGCAAAGTGGGGGAGACAGTAGGAAATGAGTGTTTTGCAACAGCCAGGAAAGAGCCCAGGGTTACATTACATAAGAGAAAGGTGCCCACAATTAGTGAAAAGAAGCAGGACAGACTTCAAACCACCCTGAAGCCAGTTTTCTACGCTTCCAGTGCTCATCAATCCACTCCCACCTTCTCCCGTATTTACAATACTAATACTGCAAGATCAAATTTTTAACAGCTCAGTGAAAATCCAAAACCCTGTGTGATGTTTCTCAAACAATGAATGTGAAGGTGGTTTTTACTTTCCTTCTAAGCACACAGGATATTCGTAGGTGAGCTCATCCAGGTTCCCCTACCAGCACAATTAGAAATGCATTTTAGCAAACAAAGTCCAAGCACAACACAGATCTCAATATCAAAAGATATTAAAGAACAACACAGAAAATCCAGCTAGCTTCCAACCCGCAGCAATAAAATAAATATATTCTACTTGTTCTGAGAGCTATAAGCAAAACAAACACTCAGAAATGTTCGCAATAATGAAAAGGAGAATGATAAAGCTAAAAAGTTGGAAATAATGGACAAAAAAAGGGATTCAATCAGGTGAATGAATAGTTTATATAAAACAGGAAAATGCGGCTCTAGTTCTATAACAAATAGTTTGAAACTATTACAAAATCTTTTGATGAAAAGGCACTATGGAAATTTATGGATGAAAAATCCTTTAAACATTATATAAGAACTTTACTTGGTTTTCAAATACATACACAGATTTCCCATCCAACTATTTGTATGCATAAATATTGTTATCAGTATACTAAGCCGTCTGTGTTTTCACAAACAAATTTGCATTTATCATAAATATATACAGAAATTAAGAGTTGTAATAAAGGTAATTACAGGGGAAAAATACTTTCCATTTGTTTGGTCAATGTCTTGGGTTTCGGTTGGGTTTTTTTCCACTTTCTTCTTTAAAACTATTCACAGACTAAACTTAAATTGATGCTAATGCAGCTAACTACACCCAGGTCCAGCATTTGTCATACCTATGAAGAAATTTTAGAACTACCATCACATTATGTAGCTGCCAATGCATAATATCTTGATAATAAAATAAAAAAAATACTATTTTTCAGATAATAAATATCCTATGCAGTTCAATCTTAGACTAAAGACTATTTTCTACAGCGTCAGCATGGACAAAAATGAATTTGAGTCTACAATTGGTGATTCTGATTACCTGGAATAGCTTCATGGGCTGTCAAAACCACACTTATAATAGGATTTTTAGCTCCTGAAACCTGTTCAGCCTCCTTAGTTGATGGAGTTTTCTCTGTTTTCTGAACTCTGGGCCTCTTTGGAGTTTTTTCTCGCTCATCTTCCTTCCTGTCAAGGTCAACGTCAGAATCATTACCTAAAGAGCAAACATCAAAAAGAATGTAACTATGTATAAAAGAAATTCAGGTAGCGCAGTCACTAACACTACAAGAAAGAACTAGGAGAAAATTAATGCTACTGTAGAAAGAAGTACATGTTCTCAAAGCAAGACATGCTGCATGAGTCCCTAAAAGGGGAACTTTCTTCCCCTCTAATTAAATTAGTGTGATACTTACACCAATACAGAAAACAGACAAAACACAAGAAAAAATAACATTTTTAAGAATGGACTCCCAGAAACATTTGTGTTTCTACATAATCTTGACATTAATGTGGATTTTTGTGACAATTCTACCAATCTGTAGAATTTCTCATAATTTCACTATTAATGAGCAAATAATTTTTCTCCTTTCCATATGTAATTGTTCCGATGACTTCAGTATTATTTCTCTTAGTACTTGATACATTGTCCATCCTATTTAACGGAAAGTCTTCCAACAGTGACTTCCAACAAATGAGGAATTCCTTATCAAAATTCTAAAAAAAATAATAAAAATGCTTATACATAAAGAACTAGCAGCATAAAGAATAAAAACAGAGGGCTGCAAGTTCATATCAAAATTTCTCTAAGTGGTAGAAAATGCAGGCTAAAGAAAACAAACTAGGCAAATTAAGGCATTAAGCAAACGCTCCAAACATAATAGTAAGGAAAGCAAAAACTAATGGAAGAAAATAATAAATTAACCCAGTGAATTTACTTTTTTAATGGTTCCCCCCCTCAATTCTAAAGCAGCCTACACAATCTCCAGAATAAGTCATTCAATGTATATTTATAATGTGCTGTAGCTGCTCTACTGAGGCAGGGAAACAATATATTAATAAAAAAAACCCCAGTAACAGCAAAGCTGTGGTGTGCCTAGAGTTTATGGCATGCAAATAGCAAAAGCAGTGGAAAGATACACTACATGGAAATGGCCGTGTTTTCATTTCAGCAATATTTTGTTCATATTCAGCTGAGATTCAAACAGGCCACGTTTGAATGAAACCAAGAAACAACCGTGTCTCCCATGGTCTTATCTTAATAGGACAAAGGGTTAAAGAGTGCTGGCTGTTCCTTTAAAAAAAATGGACAGAAGCACAAACTAAAGGAGCAGAGTTAGGACTGATCATGTAACTATCACTTGGATAAACGGCAAGCTCTTTATTAGACTCAAAACCAGAAGGAAACAAGGTGTGTAGGAATTCGGAATTCTCGGGCATACTAAGGCAGAAAAGTGTATGCTGACAACTGTTAATGACTTGCTGTTAACCTGCAAATCTGAAATTCATATTTACACCACCTAGAATGAGCAATAACTACATAGCAAACTGAATTCAAAACACAGTTAGCAAAGCATCTTTCTGTGGAGTCACATTAGTAATGTATTGCCCCAGCTTCCAGTTTCTAGATTATAGAAAATTATGCTTTGCCTTGAGAGGCCCCTGCTTTTCAGTGCCTGCTGATTTCTTCAAGTTCCCTGGATAAATTCCTTGATTTATGCTGCTTCTCAACTACCTTTTTCTCTGTAGATTTCTATGATTTTGAAAAATATTGCTGCTTTATAGGTATAAAGGGTCTCATTACGTCCCCATTTATCTCTTTAATATATTTGTAAATTATTGATTCCTATTGAAACCACGTAATTCTTACACTGACATTTCTCTGCAATACTTCAAAAGGGGTATTTGAGTGTAAAGAAATATACTCTTTGATCAGAAACTGCTTGTGCAGTGTTTTCTTTTGGTATGATGAATGAGAGTGGGAGGAAACAAATACATTTTTCCACATTTCCCTTCATGAAACAGCCTCTGTTTGTTTATTATCGACAATAAAATGAATCATCACGCATTTCACAACAGGACTGGGCCACCAACGGAAGAAAATTTTCTCATAAAGAATCAGAATACAAAAAGAACGCAAGCTGCTAATCAAATTGTGTTTCCCCAATGCTACTTCACATACTGTTAAACCTCAAATACAAAAAAAATTGTGTTAACCTCTTTTCTTCAGCGGACAGTAAGAGCTGGTGATAGTATTAAGGGAAAAAAAATAATAAAAAATTTATGTACCTATAGACAAAACTCTAAGTCATTTTTTATGTTTTAGCTAAAAGAAATCCAGAACTACAGACTGAAAGGAATGGTGTGAGAAGGACATTTTGCTTGGGATCACGTAATGAATTCCTAGTAGGCATATGAACAGAATTCAAGCACCCTACTCCTAAATCCTCCTTTCGAACCACTACAAAGTAAAAGTTAGTCATTTTAACGAGGAAATCAAGTGGTTGAAAACAAACGACAAGACCATTTTATTGCCTTTTCATGCTTTTCATGTTAATCTATAACTCTATTAATTTTTGAATATCGGAATTCTACTACAAAACAGAAAAGGAAGAAAAGGACAAACCACAGCTGAGTATGTTAGTGATCCACACTAAGGAATAACTATTACTACAGTAATAGTGCTACTATTTCATATGCTTAACAACCTTGTACATGGATACTAAGCACTAAATATGAAGAATTATGGACACGTGAAAATACTTCCTTAAGAAATCCAAAGCTGGTAAGTATTTCAAACAACGGACTGAATCTCAACTTCCATCTTTTCAGTAAGAGCCGAGACCATCCAGCAACTAACAGGAGGACTACATCCAGTAGCTGCGAAGATGCCAGGAAGGTATTTAGTGCCATGAAAATTCCATTAACACAAAAAAATCCCACACGTGTACTGGCCAAAAGCAGGAAAGCAAGAAAAATCTCAACTGATTTGCTGATCATACACCTTCAACTAGGGATGAATATTTGTATGAACACTCTCAGTACTCACATGATACATGAAAAAAAATTGTCTCCTCTCTATAGAGTAGTCAAGCCAAGTTCTGATACTAAAATATTAAAATTTATTCACTAATCTGATGCATGGTAGTGGCAGTAGCCTCATTTTTCCCTGTTTTGAGAGGACAAGCATCTTCCAGAAATGACTTGCTGATAAGGAGCTGGGGCTGCACACATTGCTGATATTTTTATAGCAAAAATGTAACTTTTTTATAGTCTGTGTGTGACCTGAAAGAGACTTACAGAAAAAAAAAAAAACAGCAAGCCAACACTTCTCATCAGATCACCAAACAGAAAAAAAAAAATCTTAACTCTCAAATGACAGCTACTTTCTTCTTGAACTGGCTCTACACCAAACTCCCCTGAACTAGAAGGTGAGCGTTAGGAAGCCATTAAGAGAGACAAAAGTACATTTTAATGAAAAACAAGAGCTTCAGCTTTGACCACAGGGCTCAAACTGCCTTTCCAGAATATAAGACCATTGCATTAGTAATTTAGTTGTCTTCCTGGAAAAAATTACTTGTGTTAGCACCGTGGATTAGAGCGTCAAAATAAATCTTTTGTCTCTCACAACTAGAACAATTCACCTGTAAAATACAATTCCTGGAACATCCATAAGTCATTTTAAGATGATTTATGAGAAAAATGGAGCATATGCAACTTAGCCTAGCTAAGCGAAGTTCCTCCATGCAGTAAGGGTCTTGGCTTGCTCCTACACAGACGTATTTAGACCAACTGCCTCACTTGGTATTCCCCTTGCTGAGCAGTTTGCTTAGCACTTTGTCACCTGGCACTTCCATTCAACACATGAATAAACTGACCTCCCCTCTCCAGCGACAGGCATTTTATATGTGTGCAAGAAATAAAATGCTGTCTCTCTGCTTTCTAACACATTTAAGAAACAGTTGTGTCTGTGTTGACGAGTAAAGCTACTGTCAACTCCAAGAAATCACTGCTTTTCAGAGTCCTAGCATGATCCTCTGAGTCGTTCACTGAAGGTACTGCTCTCTGCATTCCTAACTGGATGGACAACATTTTGCAGGCACAGCTACATATCCCTAATTGGCTTGTTTTTAAACTACTCTTCATTCAAATTACTATTTTTCATCCCCTATAAAAGATGCTGGTATTTCACAGTAGCAAGAGAGCAGCTTGGAAAAAAAAAAAGTAAACTGGCCTTTCAAAATGAACACATGGAATTGCTTCTCCTACAGAGATGGACATTCTACTGCCAGAAAGAATTCATTTAAATTAGAATCCAGCTAATGGCAAAACCGTTTTAAATTAAGCCCAGAAGTGCCATCTTTAAGAATCATGAAGGTTCCTACTTCAGTAGGAATGAATAGTTCACTCAGACCAGACGATCTGTCCACTGCTGCAATTTGCCTTCCACCCAAATTCCATTCCCCAGTCATCAAATGTCCTCTCTCACATCTGTCAGAGATTCAGATATGCTACAGTGTGGGAGAGGGATGGTAGTTAAAATAATTACCTGCTGTCTGTCTCTCAAAACATGCATGTTTAGAGGTTGATCCAATCCAGAAACGGACAAAATCCCTAAGCCTGTCCCACCCCAGCAGCAGAGGCTGCAGCAGTTCTGGTTTCTGGCTAGGGGCAGGCCCAGTAAGGACACATGGCTGCTCAAGAAGAATCACCACTCTTCTAGTTTTCTCTTAGGACAAAAAGAAGGGATGGCAGTACCACCACCACCATTAAGTTTAACCAAATAAAACCAGAAATACTCTGCTTAAATCACGGCAACTTTCTTACACAAACAAGTCCTCTGTTACAAAAAAAAAAAAGCATTTACTAAGCGTGGATGCTTTTTAATTCTGTGCAAAAAATTAACACACTTTTTTCTTGCTGTTTTAGTGATGGGCCCACAAGGTGAAGGTAATCCTCGTGCATTAAAGGATTACATGAGATGCACAGAGTACGTCAGTAACCAGTAAGGACTGGTGGGTGACTCCTGAAAGAGTGGGAGAACTATTAAAGAGAGACACTGATCTCCAAGGGGTCAACGGGGATCCCTAATCACAGAAGAAAAGAACAGCAGAGGCCTATTACATCCACCAGGTATTCCTCCGGGCAATACATACTGCACTTTCCATACCGTTTTATAGTGATTTATTTATTGTAATTTTAAATATCCAATATGATAAGGATTTCAACACTTCCCTTGTGGGTCTATAAAAGCCAGCAAAACATTTTATTACTTGGAAACTTTTTCTTACATTTCACTTTCAGCTCACAACATATATTAGGTTTCTCTCAATAAAGAATACCATACAGAATATAAATATATATTTTTTTCAATATTTATATGCTTAGCCTATTTTAGCAATAGCTAAAACATTATTTTGGTCACAAATCTAAAACACTGCATCATGTAAGATGCTATGAAGAAAGTTAACTCCATCCCTGCCAGACCTAATGCAAACAGAAAATATACTTGACTATTAATCAATGTCTGTACAGTGCTAAACTTTGCAAGAAATGAAAAACATGAGAGGGTTGTAAAAAAAACAAAAAAACAAAAAACAAAACAATAGAATAATACAATGGCAAATTTTCTCTACAAGTAGAATCACAGGATATTAAGCAACTATAGGTAAAGCAAAAATCTAATTTTAATGTAAACACAAAATTCACAAAGTGAGATAATTTGGACAAATATATTGCTTTGTATGCATGCGACGTATCTTTCACTCAAAGTAAATAGGCAGCTGGACTAGATATTGTGTAGGTCCCTTCCAACTACTCCATTCCATATACTCACTGCTGTCGTTTTGAACAGGCTTCCTAGAGAGGTGGTCGATGCCCCAAGCCTGTCAGTGTTCAAGAGGCATTTGGACAATGCCCTTAACAACACGCTTTAACTTTTGGTCAGCTCTGAAGTGGTCAGGCAGTTGGACTAGACGATGAATGTAGGTTCCTCCTAAATGAAAATACTCTTGTTCTGTTCTATTCTAAAACTCTGACAGGATGAATATGTGCAAATCAATCTTAAAGCTAAATTTAAACATTGAACTCAAATACTCCAAAGACAGCCATTCACATAACAGTCTCGTAAAACAGCAGAGGTGAGTTTAGCATCATTTTTTATACAGTAAAACAAGCCATCCAGAAGAGCAGTCCTTAAATCTACCCTAAAACCCAACAGAATTCGAATTTCCCAATCACAGGATAGAAATACCTCTGCAGAATCATCTTTCCTCATCTATGTGTGATACTTATGTGGCCCATACCACTTCTCACTGGAAAACTGTAATCCTCTTTGTGAAAAACAGAACAGTTGCTTATGCAAAAGCAGCATTTCAGAGAGTTTAAGACAATCATTATTGCAATAAATATTCTGACCTTTTTTTTAAAAAAAAAAACAAAAACAAACCAAATCTTGTCTGACTTTATTCTCAGTTTTGCTTCAACATGCTTTTTGCGCTAAAAGCAGCAGACAATTCCTTTCCAGTTAAAATTAACACTGGGGACTCTGAGTCAGGTCACAGGATGGAAACACACTGTTCCACAACATGCTTCAGCAATTTTTGTTGGGTATTTTCTTACCTCCGTCTCCTTCCTCCTCCCCTTCATTTAAAACAATAATGCAGATATGTTTCCTTAGCTGACGTGTGTTGGAGAATTTCCGATTGCATCTCCTACATTCCAAGCTTCCTGGTGAGAGTTCAGGCAGATCCGGTCCTTCTTCTGTCCCAGGTGGAGTATCTTCACTTGGAACAGGATTATTTTCTGCCACATCTTCATCCACACAAAACTTCTTAGTAGACCCTTTTGGTCTGCCCCTTTTCCTCTTTACTACAAGAAGCTCTAGAAAAGAAAGTTAAAGTTAAAAAGAAGCTATAATTAAATTCCACAGCTAATTAGCTCATATCCATCTATCTTTGAAAAACAGGAATATTAAATGAAGTTTGAAAGCCTTTACCCCTAAAGCTTAAAAAAAGGTTAGCTTCACGCAAACTTATTTTTAAGCAGTGGTATTTGTTGGCATCTCTGCCAGCTGCAAAGCAATAACACAGTTTAACAGTCGGTCTCTATCGATCTCTATCTTTCTTGTTAATATCAGAGGTTAATCCTGCTTGATTTTTTACTTTTTTTATACCGGGCTTCTTATGGAATTATCTGTTATTGTATAGTTTTAGCTCTTTACTTCGAACTTGTTCTTCTGCAAAAAACTGTTATGTCACAAGCAGCAAAGCATGGCAGCATTTAAATGATTTTTTTGAGTCTGAGCAGACATCTGGTGAAGTATCGTATCTACTCTGTGTTGAAGGAAAAATTAGCGTGCATCAAAAAGAGCTTGCCTGTTGGTGTATGGAGAAACAGGACAGGGTCAGGCTTCTTCCCAGGTTTTAGGAATCATTTTATCTAATGTTAGACACTTGAGCTCTCAAATGAGTTAATATTTGCCTTCTATATTGAAAGAACAGAGAAATGAGTCTTCAGAGTGCAGTTCAGATCACATAAGGCCTGAATCATCTCTAGATCCCAGGGTGACTTTCTCAAATGTGGAATTCACTGCATGAAACTGAATTAAACAGTAAGAACTTGATATGATTGTCACAATTCGGGGGGTGGGGAAGTATAATGTGTATTAAAATGTGCCAAGCAGAATTATATTTAATTCATCCCTTGAAGTTTAGCTAAGCACTATATATATATACACCTATATAGAGAGAAAGAGATCTCAATTAGGTTCTACTGAAGTCTGTGATTGTTGCCATTAATTAATTGTCTGGGATTATGTTACATAAAAATAAAGATCCACAACCAGATCTTCACAGCACTAGGGCCTAGATAACATTTTTTTAAATTTAGTTTTAAAGTAAGCAAAGTTGAATAAAAGGAAATATAAAATTAAAAGAACCGCAACTTTACTGTTGAGTAATTTTAACCCTTCAAAGATTAGACTGTAAACTATGTAGATCCTGGCACATTAGCTCTGTGGATTGCGCCAGGCTAAATGACCTTCAGCACAGTGTTTGCCTCAAAACCAAGCTTCAACAAAATCCATTCAATGAAGGGTAACACCCTTAAAGGGTAGGATTTTACAAAGCTACTTTATTACGTACAGGAAAACGCAATAAATGGTTAAGACTACACGTATGATAGTTTTTTCTCCTCTGGTTTTCTACACCCCATCCTAAACTCACTCACACATATAATTCAAGCTACATATGTACAAAACATTTTCAACACACCATTTTATGTTACAACAGGGCAAATATCTGTGATTCTGGGAAGAGCAGGAGATATAAGACATCCCTGTTAAACAGCCTGTTTTCTCCAAACCTGTGTAACTAGCTCAATAATCACCACACTGCCAGCTGTAGTATGATTAAAACAAAAAGATTGTCAGAAGTCACAAGACTTGCTCAAGTGTTCACTTAAACATTGTGACCAAACATTAACAGCTAGATGCACTATGCAACAGGAATCCTTCTGCAAATGTCAGTATAAAAAGCTCCTGGTTTATTTAATTACAATGGTATATGACTGTATTCAGAATCTTCTGCAGAAGGTGTTGTAGTACAAACTATGTAAACAAATCTAATCCACAGCCTTATGTTGTTCCTGTTATGTATATATGTCCTGGCACCTAAGAACATCTCTTACGCTCCAAATATGAATGCAAACTCTAGTTATTTCCCATGTTCAAGTAAGGATGAGGCTGATGCAAATGCCACAGTTTTAAGTGACCTTAATGAGTTAAACTCCTTGGAGAAAATTATGATATTCAGACTATAACATTCTTCAAGGTTTCATAATCAATGCAGCATGTATCCCGTAATGCAGATACAGCCTAAAACATACAACGATCCACCAGGGAATAATATTACGAATAGAAGAAGTTATGGCCATTGGTGCTGTCCCTAAAAACATTACTAATCTGACTAACCAGAAGTAAAACAAAGCAGAGAGTTGACAAGCACTTTGGGGGAGATGAAGATCATTGTCAAAAGTTAGGAAAGGAAACTTTATGCAGAAGGGGAGTATGAGTGACCACACTTAACCAGTAAATGCCTTTCATTGCCCAAACAAATCTGTCACTGGACAAAATGCAAACCACGTATAGTTTGGGTAACAGCAGTACCTGCCTTGTACCCTTGGTTCCACTCGATAAAAAAATTCTAACATCATCCTACCAAAATGGTTAAGACTTTTTGGATGTCAGGTAGTGATAGGACAAGGGGGAATGGATTCAAACTAAAGGAGGGCAGATTTAGATTGGACGTTAGGATGAGGGTGGTGAGACACTGCCATAGGCTGCCCAAAGAGGTGGGTAGTTTTTAAGGCCAGGTTGGATGGGGCTCTGGGCAACCTGATCTAGTGGGAGGTGTCCCTACCCATGGCAGGGGGGTTGGAACTAGATGATCTTCAAGGTCCCTTCCAACCCTGATGATTCTATAATATCAACTCTAAACAGATCATGACTTAAATATAAATAAACAGATCATAACTATGGGAAAGTTGCATGACTAAAAATTCAGCAGAGAGCACTGTCAATAAACACATATTACTTGCCTAGCATTTTACTTGTTCATGGTACTTATGAAATCATTAATTTACTACTTAGGCAGAACAAAGAGCTCTATTAACAACTCAGCATTCCCTCATCTATATCAATTCAGGAGGAGCTACAGTGTTTATCAATCCTTGGAAGAGAAACTGCTTGTAAACGACATAAAGATGTTCATCTATCAGTCAGCAAGTACTGAAAGGAAGCTGTAAATTGTGAGGGTGTCATTCGTCAATCACATCTCCTTCTAGTGACAATACTGAATTACTGAAAAGAAGGGTCCACTGAGAAGAAATTCTATATTAGGTATTTTTACATTTTATCTGCTGCAGATTCCATACCGGGAGGAAAAAAAATTGATGTCTTGAAAGAAGAACTCTCCAAATTCCTATATTCAACTGTGAAATACCCTATTTTTTTAAACAGAACACAGGAAGTAACTGAATAGGACTTCAGATCAGACTACCCTCTCATCAATCTGTGTGATGGGAAAGAAGAAATATTCAAGTATGTCTAGAACACAAGCTCAAATCTATGCAAAAGTAATTTACCTTGACATTCTTACTGATGGCAGATGGCAAAGAGCTGGGCTACACATTCTGAACAAGGTGGCACCATATGATCGTACCAGATGATGAAAAGTATTCACCAAGAACAACGAAAAAGAGAACTTATGAATATGTAACTTAACATACAAATGTTGTATTTTACATAATTGGATGTGCAATGTGATTTTCTTAAATGCTGCGTATGTCTAATTCCTGTTGCTTCAGATTGTAAGGGTAATTACATACTATCCTCATAAATGTACAAGGCCTGCTTGACAACATCCAATACAGAAAGTGCAGATAGTCCCCAACACAAATGTAAAAAGAATTTTACAGAAGAGCCTTTTTACTAAAACGAACAAAAATGTGTTACAAAGTACCAGTCTCACTGTGCTCAGAAATACAATTTAATGAAGAGATAATAGGAAACGAAGATTTAAGGAAGGAAGATGCATTCTTCACACCTGAGAAATTCATCCTGTAAAACTAAAATGAAATTTGAATGGCATTTTGAGATTTGATGTAGATCTGATTTATTCATCTTCTTCTGATGAACTGTTAATAATAATCTGATGCAATTGTTCTACAACAACCAGCTGAGCAGGTAGCACCTAGAGTTGAATACTATATGATCATAATTAGAAATACCTTCTGATGTTCAAGAAGTTAATATAACTACTGAATTACTGCTGGTAATTAAATGAAAAAATATCACAAGCATATGTTAACGATAAAAAACTCTTTTAAGCATGATATTAGAGTGGTTTTTATTCATAAACACTTAGGTTTTAAAATCCAGAAATCACAATGATTAGAAAATCCTAGTAGTTGTGTTAAAGGAAGAGGTTTGCCAACAATATAAATCCATTGCTCAGCAGGGGTCTAAAAGAAGACATAATTACAAAGTCTGAATTATTTTCAACTCATTGCTAATATTACAACAAGGGATTAGCAATTATAATCAGTTAAAAATGGAATGAATGTAATGTCTTCCGCTGCAGAGTAAAATCGTTCTGTATAACTAATTCAGCCTTTGACTACCGGATTGTTTTATTTACTAACATCAATGTCAAAATGCAGTTAGAAATTATGAATCATGCTACCTCCTTTTTCAATAGAACTGTTATATGAACCACAAAAAACAAATTATACACTCAGAAAGCACACCACCATTCCTGAGACACACCCCATCCATGGTGTCCTGGTTGCTTTCCACTGCTATTACAGAGCTCAAATTAAAGCTGTAAGAAGCAGACTTTGCTCTACTTGATATTTAAAATTAATGGATCAATGTCATCATCCCCTATTACATGCTGATTTTACTCATATCTGTCCTCCAACCTGTTCTGCACTGAATGAAATTCGGGGTGGCAGTTGTACCATTATAAAGACACGCTCTGTCAATCGTTCTACACACAACACAGAATCAACACATCACAGGTTTTCTTAAAAAAATAAATTACTTTGAAAATTACATTCCTCTCAATTTATGACTGTACCTTCTCCATCCTTGTTTATGTTTGTGGGTACCGTTAGAGGTTGGAGCGGGATAATGATGTCATCCACATTGGTCCCTTCTTCTGAGTGCTTCTCAGAGACATGAGACAATAGTTGTGATTGATTTGGTGAAAATAAGTTACAAATCTTACACATGAAGATGGAATTGATCCCTGGAAAGTAAGTTTAAAAACAAGGAGTCAGTACTTCCAAATTCAAATTGTTCATTTATATTACCACTAGTTTCTGAGATTTTAGTTCAGCTAACAGACTAACTATCAGTTAACTTAACATACTTAACAGACAAACAAAGAAGGTTACACCATAAAATAAAGACAGTAAGTCCCAAAATTAATTAATTTAAGTAATGGTTTAACTATTTCTCTCAGGGCAAAAAATTTCTTTAGACTCAAATCTCAGAAATTTTCTAACAAGGCCCAAAATGAAGCAGCATAAATGAAAACCTTTTCTCCCTTCCAGTCACAGACAATGTCACTATTTCCTGTTTTTTCCAAACATATGGTAAAATTGTATAAGATATTAAGTCATTGTCCAGGCTTGTGGTATATCACAGTGGTATAAATGAAAAACATTTTATCCTTTACAAAGCATCTCTGAAATACAGCTGGGTTCCAAATCCTGTTTTATGTTTGCAGACCTCACTGTTCTTTCCTACATGTACTTAACCCTTCTGCTTACTTCATCTAAGCAAGTCTAATTCTCTAACTACCGTTGTAAGTGCTGGAAACAAAAGAAGGAAAGAAGAATATAATACCATAGAGAAAGCTTTTCCTTCGCTATAACATCTTCTAGTATCTGTTAGAAAGTAAATATATTTTATTAAAAAATTTATATTTTCATGTGTCATTTTTGCTTTAGCACCCCAACAATCTAAAAATCTTCAAAGCAGCAGAAAATGAACTTCCTTAAAAATTTCCTTGGCCAATGCTTTAAACATAAGTTTTACATAACTTTTAAGACAAAAGTTCATGTTTGTTTGTTTTTTTTTAATTCACAGGTACTAGAGGTGTGATGTGAAAGCAAAGCCATAGGAGTGTAAACAACAATAAAGAAAGGTTAATATAAAGTTAACAATTAAGAAAAACCCAGCTAAAAGAAAGTTCACAAACTTCTGGCAGAGTTAAACCAGAGAACTTTGTTTGCCTTCTAACACTGCTGTCATTTATTTTAGTGGTTTGATTTTTCAACGGTTCCCGCTCCTTTCAGTGTCCGTTAAACCTACCAACAACCAAGAACCAATTTTAACAGCATGCTTGTTCTTCAGCTGCATCTATAAGCTCCTGGCCCAGAGACTGGTTTCAATTGCTCCTCTATCTCCCTAAGGAAAATTAGGGATGTACACTCACTGAAATCAAACTCCAATAACCAATGGTATTCAGGGTACACACCAAACCACAGATTAGTCAGGTAAGTACACAAAGCGATATTTAGTGAACTTCAGGATGAATTCGGGGAAGGGGAGGAAGAGAGAATAAGGAAGCTGTATTTTGGGATCTGTTTTCAAAACAGTCCCAAGCAGAAATCACTATCCCTATTCAACATTGTTCCACTGTCTTCATGACAGTAATTCCATGGTTCACCTTGCTCAAGAAAAATCCATGTTTAAGGTGTTCTGAATAAGAACAGCAGAGCTGGCTCTCTTTTACAGTTATTTGCACTTGAAACTAAAGCCAAAGCACCCTCATCTTCAAAAATAATACAACTACCTCAAAACTGCAAGGCACAGTATAACTTCATCTCTTTAAAAACATCTCTGAAAGATAACCCAAATACTGTTCCTGTTTGAGATAAGATTTATATTACCCATATAAACAGCTATGTAAAATGCATAATACGCTCAATGTGGTCTTAGGAGCTCAGCAGGGTTCCTTCTCAGGCATTCTGATGTCTTGAGCACACACACACACATTTCTATTTTGATCCCAGTATGTTTGTAATGGAAATGTTCCTTTGAATCAGTTCCTTTGAACTGGTTCTGCTCCAGTTAGCACTATCCTTTTTTTTTTTTTTTTTTTAAACAAACAAAGAGTGAATGAAGTCTCTTACTGAGCCAGTGGATGACAGCTGTGCTCGCAGTTGTAACCAGTACTCAACACCACTTCATCTCTCACCCCTCCCTGGGAGGACTTGGAGATGGGCAGAAGAACAAGAATAAACAACCACAGAGACTTTTGGGGATTCAAGTGCCCGATTACACAAACCATCAAACAGAAGTAAAGCTGGAACAAACCCAGAAATGAACAGAGCAGGTGGCAGAGAACAGCGTGAGTATCAGTAAAGGTGCTGAAAGCATCAGGAGAATATGCAGTAGATGCATGTGCTTTGCTAAGAGGTGAGATGGAAACAAAACTGAATAAAGAAAATATTTTAGGAAGAATGACTGGAAAAGGAGGTCAGATACCAGACAGTAAACTGTGCTGACCATGGGCCTGAACAACTAGAATATCAGTAAGCATGTGTGGCCTGCCCTGGGTGATCCTGCTCTGGCAGGAGGGTTGGACTAGATGATCTCTAGAGGTCCTTCCAACCCCTAATATTCTATGATTCTAAGCAAACAATAACTGATTAACCTGTTGCTAATTAGGTGGTGTAGCAATAGAGCAATGAATTATAGTCAATTAAGCGTAAAAAAAAACAAAATAAGCAATAAATTAATTAACTTGCAGGGAATCAATGGTTAATTAGTGAATAATTAATTATGTAGGAAATCAACAGAACTATTAATTAGACAGCAATTAAATATGCAGGGAACGAAAGGAGCAGTAATTAAGTATGCAGGTAAACAATCAACAGGAATTTCAGCCAAAACCAATTTGGAATATTCCATTCACTGATCACACTTTGTGTTAATTCATTATCTCCAGTTTGCCCATATAAACTGTGCTGAGTGTACAGTGAAATAAATAATACCAATTATTTTCTTCTTAAATGGAGAAGTGGAAAACTGAGCTATAATAAAAGCAAAGCCATTTCAATTTTTTTTTACATTTTTCCAAAGATCTCAGCATATTCGTCATTTTTTTTGCTTTACACTGAGCATGTATACAGCAAAAGGAGACTAACAAACAGATTACTAAAAACAAATACCAAACTGCAGACTAGGAAGCAGGTTTCTTTATTCCCCGCTCCCTTTATAAAGCATCAAACAGTAGCTATACTGTTTCGCTTTAAAGTTGGAGTGGGCAGGAGAGAAGGGGGGAGAAAAAAAACACTTACCTTAAAAAAAAAATAAAATAAAAATCACTGACATTAACAGTATGTAAGGATATCAGATAATAGACTATTGTCATTTATACTTTTCATCATTGTATGACAAAACCTAGTCTGGAGTTAATTTTAACTAATCAAAACCTTTCATTTTGCGTAACAGGTAGGCTAGGGGTTGAGTATTTTTTGTTTTGTTTTTTTCAATAACTATTTGCATATGAATCAAATAATTCTAATGCATCCAATACTTTACACAGCTCTTTTCAATACATGCAAGTTAAAAATTTCTGCAATATTTCTGCAGCTGGTCAACCTCCCTAAAATACACAGCAATAAAGTTCAGAATATGACCAATTCCTTACTTCTGTCTAGATATAACAAACCTTGCTGCCTCACCACCATCAAATCCGTAACAAGAACTTCCTGCAATTAAAAATTTTACACATCGTTCTTAGACTAAGACTTTGTCTTCTTGGGTTTTTCCTTAGTTTTGGTGTTCTGGGTTTTTTTAATGACAATTAGATATTCATGATTATATTACTATTAGTAAAGCTAACGGTGAACGTGAAAAAAAAAAATTAAGTCTATTAAATCTACAAGATTTCCTCTCATCTTCAGTATACGTAAGAATCTTTATTCTCAGTTTAGTAACTCCTTTCTCTCTCAAGTTATACTGGGATGTTTCCAATTCCCCCACCGCCCCCACCATTCACTCGTAACCCTTCCCTTTCCGCCTCCTGCACCTCTTACGTTGTGCTATCAGACTCTCTTCTCCCTGTTCCTTACTACACACTTCCAAGCTTTCAACGTAACTACTGATGTTAACTTGAACTTCTGTTTCCAACCTCCCTTTTTCTTGCAGCTATAAGAACTTTGTGCCTCTCTTTTGAGGTCTGCTTGGAATCCAACAGTACTCATTCTTAGTTTAAGATCTTGAAGCTAAACATAGCTTCCAGGTTTCACAAGATTTAGCCAGGTCAGATCTAAAGCTACTACAGCCTTCACTGGGCATATTACAACCTACTGCTACCAGATACTGTCTTACCAAATCCTGCAAGAAGATTCAAGCATTCTTAACTCAGATTAAGTAAGAAACTTTATTTATTAAGTAAGAATCTTTATTTCCAGGGTTAACACCCAGTTACACCACAGAGACAACCACCGTACCTCCAACAGTACTTCTTCCTGTAAAGACACAATTTAAGCCACTGATTTGCCATCTTCTACCCCAGCAAAACAACCAGGGGATCTCCATGTACTTAGCCACAGACGTGGCTCCTCACACACTTATCTTCTATCAAATTATATCAACCTCTATGAATTTCAGATCTTCTGTCCTTTGCTTCTATTTTCCCATCTACAAGCACACCAAGGTTTGCAAGGAAAGGCCTTGTGTGTTAATCGTTTTAATTTAATCATTTAATCATTGTGTGTTAATCATTTTAATCACTCTAGAAGGTTTTGTGAAACACAAACACAGGTCTTCAGCTCAGAATCACCTCTCTGGGTCTATTCTTCTCCTAGTTCCACAACACCGGCTCCTTCTCCAGTGTCTGGCTGCATTTCCAGTTTGTTGCGGGTCACTTAGCTCCTTGCGGGTCACTTAGCTCCTTGCTCCAGCAAGAGCCAAGAGGGAGCGCTGCAGCCAGGAGCACACAGCAGTCCAGACACTCCGCTACTTCACCTGATGTGCAGCTCCACAGGACCACTTACTCATCACCACTCGGGTTTTCCAACTTTGGAGCAAGTCATGGCATAGCACACAGCACTTGTTGCAAATTCAATTAGTTGGATTGAAAAAGTTTTGTTTGCCTTTTTAATGTTCTCTGCATGAAAGCTCTTAAAAACAACTCTTCTTCTGTTGTGCATCCAAGGCTACAGCCAGGAAACAGAATGTAGTGAGCCAAGAATGAAATAAGGAACAACAACCTCCTAAGAAAGACTTTAGCCTTTTTTTTATCATTTTTAAGGGTATGTGGAAGGTGAGAGTCTGCTTCATTAAGGCTGTCTGATCAAGAATATTTTCAATACAAAGGAGGTCAATAAGCTAATGGGATAAATGATGAACAAGAATATACAGACACACAAACCCGGCAGACAAGAGATAACGATGACAATGCCAAGGACCGAAAGTCTCCAGTTACAAACTGGTGGGACATCAAGAAAATACAGGCACAGCTTTGGAAAAGTCCACCTGGACTGGTAAGAAAAGGGAAAACAGAGGAAGAGGAAGATTTGAGATACCTGAGGAGCATCCGTGGGACTATGTGTATTTGGTCTACATTGCAGGGTTTTGGTACCGGAGAGGAGGCTGCACAGGTGGCTTCTGTGAGAAGACACCAGGAGCTGCCTCCATGACAGACAGAGACAGCTCCAAGGTGGACCCACCACTGCCCAAAGCTGAGCCCATCAGTGACATTGGTAGTGTGTCTGTGATAACATATTTAAGGAAGGGTAAAAAAACATTGCACAGCAGATGGCAGAGAGGAGTCAGAAAAAAAAAAATGAGAAAGGAACAGCCCTGCAGACACTGAGGCCAGTGAAGAAGGGGAAGGAGATGCTCCAGGCACTGGAGCAGACTCCCCTGCAGCGCATGGTAAAGACCATGGTGATACAAGTCGTTGCCCTGCAGCCCATGGAGGCTAATGCTGGAGCAGATATCCACCTGCAGTCCATGGAGGACCCCACAGCAGAGCAAGCCGATGTGTTCTGAAAGGGAGCCACAACACATCAAGATGACCCCGTGCAACAGCAGGCTCCTGGTAGGAGCCACAGCCCACAGAACACCACCCACACTGGAGTAGGTTTTCTGGCAGGACCTGTGAGCCGGTGCGGGGCTCCTGCCAGAGAAGTCTGTTCCTGAAGGACTGTACCCTGTGGAGAGGACCCATGCTGGAGCAGTTCATGAAGAACTGCAGCTCTTGGGAAGGATCCATGCTGGAGGTGTTCCTGAAGGACTGTCTCCCCTAAGGACAGACCCATCGCTGGAGCAGGAGAAAAGCATGAGGAGAAAGGAGCAGCAAAGACGTGTTATGAGAGGATCACAACTCCCGTTCACCGTCCCCGCCTCCAGCCACTGGGATGGGAGCACTGCATGTCCCAGGTACAGCTACTGGAGGGACTGAGGTGAGTGAAGTAAGGGGCTCAGCACCAGCAGCTGAGTGGGATCAAGGTTCATTGCCCACAGACCTGCTGCCAGTTGCTAGGCAGAGAGGACAAGCATCCGCATCTTCCCCAAAGCCAGTGCGTGGGTGTCGCATGGGATGGAAGAGGCGCCACGTTAGTACCTGGGAGACCTGTGACTGTGCAGGTGCCTGTTATCTAGAGAGTGTTGAGTGTGTGCTCGCACTGGGGAGCTTCAATCACCACCAGCTGAGGAGCAGGACTAGATTTAATGTGGGTCCTACACACAGGTGCTGTTGAAGGCAGTGCCTCCCATGATGCTGTCCAACAAACATAAAAAAAGAGGTATTTGTTACTTCAGTACCCAACACCCTCACTGTCCTGCCACTGCTCTCCCCCGACACTGTCATCTTAAAATCTGCAATGATTAGATCACAGTTCTATTAACTACAAGCTGCCTTTATTCAGTGGAGTTAAACGCTCCATTATAATACCAAACATGATAATAATAATAATCTAACATGAGAATTACTGAGAAAATACAAGGGTCTCTCCAAATATCAAGTGCAATTAAAAAATGTTCACAAATCTTCCAACAGAACTACTGTTTTTATTAAAGAAGTCTTCACACACAAATGCTGAGCATGTAAGATATTAAGGTGTGTAAGAACAACAGACAAGACTTTTCCTTGATAGTTTCTTCAGGTAGAAGCATTGACATTGTGAGGTAACAGTCAATACGAAAGCAACATGTAAAAGGCCAATCCTTTGTGTTTAACACAAACAACATTACATCTCGGTAAAAAAAAAATGCTTTGAACGGAACATAAAAGAACTGGCACCTTCAGTACAATGAATTATGATATCCTCTACTAATGTCAAATACATGAAAAATATTTTACTTTGACATCAATGCTTACTCTGTAAGTGTTTTGTTTTTTTTTTCATTTTCAATGCTATTTCAAATATATGAAATTTTAAAAAACACGTTATAATGCATCTCTGATTTTTATTGCTTCACTGTAGGGACACTTTTTGTTGGGTTTTTTACTTAAAATCTACTTTAATCTGTTTAAAAAGGAAATCAAAATACTTTTTACAATACTGTGAAATGTACAATTATGTGGTTTCAATACCTTCAACTAATCAGTACTATTTCAAAGGATCTTTAAATGAATGTAGGTTTTGATTGCATACACTTTAACTTTAGAAGGCTATATTTAGTCATAGATTTGTTCCTTAAACCTCTTCCTCAACCTTGTAACATTTTACTTATTTTAATAAAGATGCTGGTATAATCTGGTTTTATTTCTCTTCATTTGATAGAGTAAAAAAATTAAATCAATACTTCTTTTCTGCTATTTTCTCTGTTTTGATTCATCAAAACATTAAGATGCAGGGTTAGGGTATATCTTCAAATCAAAATTATTATCCTCTGTAAGTATTAAGGATAAAGGTACAGAAAACCTGCCACTAGTTATGACCATAAGGACAGCACCAGCACAGGAATTCCACCTTCAAAACTAACAAATTAGCAGTCCTAAAAGCAGAAGGTGAGAGAGAACAGAAAGCTATTTTAGGGCTTCCTTCATCTGAATTTATCTATTCTGAGCAGTAAACAACTAGTTTTTAACTCCCCAGCACAGAATGAGTGGCAAGACAAAAGCCAGGATATAGAATATATTCAGAGAAACGGAGCACCCGACCATGCTGAGTTTTGATTTTAGCTGCTAACTAATGTCAGGACAATGTAATCATCAGTAGTTAAATGCCACAAACATTTTTTATTTTATCATTAAGAAAGAAAGCTATGGCAATACTGATATCAATACTGTTTAATATGGGTTTATGGGAAACACAATCATATACACGCAACATTTTTTCTAACACAAAGACCACAAGTTTAGTTTTTAAGCTAAACTAAATCTCTAGAGGCTCTCAGGCACTACAGAGAAGCACATCAAATTACACTGAAGTTCACGAATGTTTCTGAATAAGAAAAAACTGCATTTAAAAAGCTAAATAATACAAACATAGTAGGACAGAAAACAAAACCAGAGGAAAAAAAAAGTGTTAGTTAAGGTGCTTGAGACATGAATGCATGATGGTGCTACTGGGAGCAGCACTAAGTAGTTTTATATATATCTAAGGAAATATTACAAGTTGAGAAAAAATAGAGGAGCATGGAGCTTCATCCAACCCAATATTTAAGAGATTATGAACATGTTTTTAATGTAACGAATGAAGAGTGGGTGGCAAGTGCAAAAGGTCACAAAAATGAAAGTGATTCACCTTGCTGTGGTAAAATTATGAAGAATACTTTCAAACAAAGGATAACATAGAAGTTTGTAAAATTTTAACAGGGAACAATAAAGAACAGTTGAAACAAATTGTTTGTTTTCCATTTCTTTGTAGTAACTTCTAAAAAGATAAACCTATATACTACTACTGCAAGAAGGTAGTACCTACGTACTAATAATGCAAGAAGGCTAACAAGGTGTCAAAATCAGAATGCTGAGCTGTAGGCAAGGATTATTGACAGACATGCATTCAAACAAGTTTCTGAAAAACATTCTTGTAACGCCAGTGGGGCACTACCACAGAAAGTAGGAGCCGTTGTTTGTTTGGCGATGCCATCTGATAGAAGCAGCTTAGGATCAAATCTGATTAGCAGGCTATTTTAACAAGTAACAGAATCCTTGAGGAATGAAATGCTGGCATTGTGCAGGAAAACACGGTGTTAGCACGACGTGAACAACGGTCTGACCACAATGGTAAGAATGACTGTGACAGACTGAAGGGGATAAAAGAAGTTAGAAAGTCAGAAACAACACCACACTGTAGCCTTCAGTCACCCTTATGCAGATGGGTTAAGTGTCAGGTCAGGACAGAATGCCACGACTAAATGTTTAGACACCATTGATGGCTGCTTCACCCAGCAAGCAGTCAGGGAAACCACATGAGGAGAAACAGTTCTTGACTTTATCAGAAGTAAAACACAGGATCCCTTTTAAAATGTCACTACTTGAGTGTTATTCTGTAACCGTGATTAAAGTAGTACTCAAAAATCCTTTACAAGAGTCAGAAAGAGCCAAATGTTTGTGTTTAACCTCAACAATGTGAACTATATAAAGATAAAAAGCATCTTTAACAAAATAAAAACAAACCACGAAAAGGACTAAAAAGGTTCCAAGAATACTTAAATCCTTAAAAGCAGCATGAAGGCTATTTAAAAACATCATATTTGATGCTAATCATCAAAGAAGACTTTAGAAAGGGGAAGAAAAAAACCTTGCATAGTTACATAGCAATCAAAGGAAGGTTTAATACGAAAAAAAAAAAAAAAACCAAAAAAAAACACACTTTATAAAAGCTAAGTTTTGTCCAACAAGGAAAAGAAAAAGAAAGATTGGCAATTGTGTCAAATTAAAATGTAAAAACACAGTAAGGCTGGGCAATAAGGATAATTTTATCAACTTGAAAAATAAAAAATAGAACGCAGCAATCTTTTTCAAAGCACCTCAACAGCAAGAGGCCTGCATGAGAGCCTGTGTAGTTAAGAGAGTAACCTGTGTATGAAAAGACTCTTCAAAGCAAATGAGCCCATAGCAAAATAGGCTTTCAATTTGCTGTTGCTCTGGAAGGGTTTGGAGAGGTTTTCTATGAGAGATCTCTCAATTATGGCAAACATTTCAAAGACAGCCTCAAAAGGAAGTTAAGAACTGCACTACTCAAAACCAAAACCTTACTGTTGTAATAGACAGTCATATAAAACAGATGGTCCTGTAACACTGCTATGGACCTATAAACACCAGAAGTTAAGACTACTGCTGCAAAAGTCCATACTGGGCTTACATCTCTGGATATATTGTG
This sequence comes from Baryphthengus martii, assembly GCA_013396935.1. Taxonomy (NCBI): domain Eukaryota; kingdom Metazoa; phylum Chordata; class Aves; order Coraciiformes; family Momotidae; genus Baryphthengus; species Baryphthengus martii. The sequence continues at coordinate 90,465 of VWZK01016270.1, read as the reverse complement.
CCTCTAACCTGAAAAAAACTAAAAAACTATCAGAACGAGAATCTTAATAATAGCTACTACAAGGCTGAGACACAAAGGACAAACAACGCAGCACAGTTCCATACATAAAGAAATCGGATTTTTTTCTGCCTAGCAAGGATGGAGCTGAGGAGTGGAGAAAACGCAAAGCATGAAATGAAAAACTATGAAATTACAAGTGTCATGGAGGAGATGACCAGCAAATGATCCCTCTGAAACTACTGTCTGCTCTTTTAGCTGATCTCTCCCTGCTACTGCACTGGGAAAAGCAGAGCACACGAAACGAAGCAGTTCTTCATATAACTGTAAGATGGGTACACATCTGCTTGGTGTTAAAAATTCTTGGAAGGAAAGCCCATCAAGTCCCAATAAGTTGAACGACCCTAGTCGGGACTCAGCAAGGCCAAAAGAAGGCCCGAGAGAGTGTACTAAAACAGCACTGTGTGCTTGCCCTGTTCTTACACTTCTCTACTTACACATCCTTTGTGAGTCACTGTTAGAGACATAATGCAGCAGGCATGCCACAAAATTAAGATGCAGATCGTTTATACCATCTTAGATTTTTTTAAAGTTGGAATAAGAGAACTACACAACGTAGACTTTAATGCAGCCCCCTTAGCCTAGCATCCAAATTCTGTACTATTTCACCAGCATAACACAGTACCTCTAAAAAATAATAGATATAAATACATGATTATCTCCAATACCAAGGTAGAGAAACAGACTAATAGTGGGCTAGACTTCTGTCTTTTAGTAAATCAGTTTTAGATGGCTCACTTGAGTTGGAAGACTTAAGTATCCAGGCTACATTAACTGGCTTCAAGCTTGTCTAACGAAGTACCAGAAATCAGAACCTGCTTCACATTGCATGGTGAAACAGCTGCCCCAACAGGAAAAGGGTACAAAGCTCTTCTCTCTCTTCTTTGCCTGAAGGGTGTCCTCACATTCTCACCATAACCAAACATATTTTATTTAACTACTTGGTTACTGGATTTGTCAAGAGAAACTTGAGTTTAAAATTACTGACGTTTCACTAATGAAGGCAACTAAAGGCATACGTATTTTTTTTCTTTGACACATATCAGCTTTAAAAATCCTGCTGGAAAAAGTTACATAAAGTTCTTCAAAAGAAGACGACAGCGTACATATATTTATGTTGGCTAGAACATACAAAATTCAGATTTGGATTAAAAAAGGATGCTCTAATAACTAGAAAATGAAATTATTAGAATAACTTTAGACTAATCAGTTTCTCGGATACATAAACAAAGCAGCTTTTCCATCATTTAAAAAAAAAAGTAAAAGATATGCACCTAGTAAGACTGTCTTTTTTAATGTTCTAAGATCGCCCTCATGTGGCTAAACCGACGTTACCGCTACAACACACTTGTACAATAAATATATCCTACCGTAAACCCCACTACTACAGATACTGAAAACACCCGGAACCTCCCAAAAAACAAGCACGAACTACATGACCAGCCACTGACTTCAGGATGCCCTGGCTGAAATGCTCCGAATCTGATGTTTGGAAGCACACGTAAGAGAAATGGATTTGAAGGCAGATACAGCTCTGCAGTAGCAGTGCCAAACACGCCCGACACTTGTGACAGTTCAGGCTTCAACTACTCCGAGCACACTTCTTAAGATAAACATGCTTGAAATGCTTGAATAAATATGAATTTATTAGTAGCAGTAGTAGAATTTTTCATCTAAAGTTGGATTGGAGAATTTAAAACAGTTCTGGAATGATTTTACAATGGCACTTAAATAACAGCACCTGTTAGATACTCTGCTGCTCAAATACCAGTTATTCCCTTGACAGTGCTGTTCTCTTTAGCATAAAATTCTGAGTTGTAAACTAATTGCAAATACTTCACAAGATGGCTAGAAATAACTTGGGATTCTAAAAATTACAATGTCATCTCATGGAATGACAACCAAAACTTAAGTTGAGTATACAAGGTAATTAACTAGCCCCAAATTATGGCAACATCGCTTGACAAACTTGTACTGCAACTTCTGTAAGAAGCTGTCAAAAGGAAGCACAAGCGCTTTAAATCCAGACGTGCATCAGCTCAGCACAAACAGCAGGCAGCTCGGCAGCTGCTCCTGTCCAGGTGCTCCCCGATACGGCCCTGAACAGGAGCAAGGCGACAGGCAGCCGGGGGCTCTCGGGGCTCCCAGCTCGGCCTGACCCAGCCGCCCGGCGCCCTCCGACCGCGGAGGGACTTGTGCGGCCTTCGAGCCGCGG
>VWZK01016270.1:44661-87952 GCA_013396935.1 Baryphthengus martii | reverse complement strand
GGCGGCCTCGCGCCCTCCCCTCGCCAGCGACGTTCGCGCTTCCCGGTGTCCTCGGTCCCCTGCCCTCCGCCCTCCCCAGCCGGGCTGTGGCCGCTTCCCGCGGGGCGCCGAGGGCTGAGGTCCAGCGGGACTGGGCTTACGCGCCTGGAGACGAGGGAGAGACGCCTCCGGTCACCGCCCAGGCCGCGGTTGATCTGTTGGTACAGTGTCCGTGCCTCTCTCTACCGCGCGGGCCTGGAGCCGCCGCATCCCTGCCCCAGGACCCTGAGGCGGAGGGGACTTGCACAGTTCCCAGTGACACAGCCCTTGGACGCCGGCGCCGTTTGCATTTACCGCCCGAGATTACAAACGCGTGTGTTAATGAACCTGGTACATCTATAATACAGGGTGATGCGACAAGTCTGGAGGAAAAAAAACCCAACCGGTTTCCACCGCGTTAACAAGTTGGTAAACAAACCTTTGTGATGTGGTTCGGATCAAAATACAGCCTCGTGCCTTAAGACCATTACTGTTTTAGAAGTTTATCTGAGTGCGCTCAAGAAGTTTCATTTGCCTCAGTAAACCATATGATCAGCCTGTATCAAGAGTCTGGCAAATCACCCAAAATCTCTGAATCGGCACCTAAATGGTTAATTTGGATATTATTTCTTTAGGGTTTTCTCTTAATTGTTAAGAGCTTGAAGACAGGTACTTCGTGACACAACACAACTAGTGCCACTGGAATGCCCATAAACACCCGTTTCTCCCTCGTGATTTTGTTTTGTTGCTTTTCTATTTAGTGTCTACACTACTAAATACCAATTTTATCACTTTCACTCTTCAATCGTAAATGTTGTATGCATTCAGTATTAATGAATTTAATGTTAAATTCTGTAATCTGTTACTGTAATTAATGTCATTACAAATGACTGTATAGGAATCTCATTATCCTTCCTAAACATTACTAGTATTATATATTGTTTTGTCATACTGCAGTTTTACACAATTAAGTGTAAAGAGTAAAAATTGTGAAAACAAGAACTCATTTCAGTATTAATTACAGCAATAAAGCTAGCAAATTTACTATTGTAAGAGAAGTAATACATATATATTAATTGAGAAATAGGTTATAAAAATATTTTTTACACATCTGTGCTTATATCTCTTTGTGACAAGTAAAATTCAGCCACAGGCAGAAGGCCACAAAACCTGTGTATTGCTTAGTTTGACAAAACAGTTTTCAACCTGGAAAACATCAATATGATGATTTACGTAATAATTCAAATGCAGTTCACCACAGCTCTGGGACTGAGCCACCTCTGCCATCGCTTGGGTGTTTTCTGACCATTTCTAGTGTATTCCAGTGTAACGTTACCAGGGCAGTCTTGGTGATCTCTCTGCCGTGGCCGAAGCAGCCTCTCTACCACCACCCCATCACAAAACACGATGGGGGAGAATGTCGGCTACTTACTTTCTCTTTTATCTTTTTTTCCCCCCCCTCTATCTTTCCCTGCCAGCTGCTGAAATAATTAGGATCTTTACCCTAACAGCCAGCCTCTTAGTTTTACCCCATACTTTATTCTTGGAAGAGTCTTTTGGCCTTTTGGCCTGTACAGAAAAATCCATCATCTATAAGGGCTCATTGAAGCAAACGTCTTTTGATCAGATAGAAGAGAAAAGGGAGAACAAACTACAGCCCTGTAGCCCAAAAGAAAGCAGGTGCCTGTTACTTAGCTCACCAGGACCTGAGGGAAGCAGCAGTCATGGATCTAGCAGGAGTGGGAGCCTGGGGATTTCTAACAGAAATGTTAAAGCCAGTACAAGTGGAAGCAGAAGCAGCTGAAGAAGGGCATGTGCTCAACAGCTCATCGATAACACGATGATACAAAACTGGGAGGAGTGGTTGACACACCAGAGGGCTGCGCTGCCGTTCAGAGAGACCTGGACAGGCTGGAGAGTTGGGCAGGGAGGAACATAATGAAGTTCAACAAGGGCAAGTGTGGAGTCCTGCACCTGGGGAGGAGTAACCCCATGCACCAGTTACAGCTGCCCTGCTGGAAAGCAGCTCTGCGGAGAAGGACCTGGGAATCCTGGTGGACAAGTTCAGCATGAGCCAGCAGTGTGCTCTTGTGGCCAAGAAGGCCAATGGCATCCTGGGGTGCATAAAGAGTGTGGCCAGCAGGTCGAGGGAGACCTGCCAGCTCTGCTCTGCCCTAGTGATGCCACATCTGGAGTATTGTGTCCACTTCTGGGCTCCGCTGTTCAAGAGGGACAGGGAACTACTGGAGAGAGTCCAACAGAGGGCTATAAAGATGATTAGGGGACTGGGGCATCTCTCCTAGGAGGAAAGGCTGAGAGACCTGGGTCTGTTTAGGATGGAAAAGAGAAGACCGAGAGGGGATCTTCTCAATGCTTATGAATATCTAAAGGATGGGTGTCAAGAGGATGGGGCCAATCTCTTTTTAGTGGTAATGGACAAGTAGCAATGGGCACAAACTGGAACACAGGTAGTTCTGTCTGAACATAAGCAAAAACTTACTTTCTGTGAGGGTGATGGAGCCCTGGAATAGGCTGCCCAGAGAGGTGATAGAGTCTCCTCTAGAGAATTTCAAATCTCGCCTGGATATGTTCCTGTGCAGCCCGCTCTAGGTGATCCTGCTTTAGCAGGGGGGTTGGACTGGATGATCCCTTCCAACCCCTACCTCTCTGTGATTCTGTGATCATGGCAAGTCTACATGTAGCTCCTCAAGACAAGCAGATCAAGAAAGCAAAGGGCACCCAGCACCCAGAGAAGATGTAAGACAGTAAATCAGCAGTGTTGACAGTGACTCACGGGGTGGGGCAGGATGAACATACAAAAGATTAAAATTACTGTCAGCTCCTAAACAGCACAAGAGACACATCCAAGCACCAAGCTTAACAATGGAGGAACAACCAGGATGATGGAAACTCAGTGTCGTGTGTCGCTTACCCTCCCTGTCACCCCCTTTTTGCCCCTCTTCCCAGCCCTGCCCACTGCTGCACCTGCCATCTTCTGAGAATGGTTTCTACAAGGAGCAGCACAAACGGAAGCACATTGGTGCTCAGACGCTCACTGCCCATGAAAGGAAGGGACTCTGCTCTTTTTAGGACATGAGTAATGATCATTCTCACCTTGGCACTGAAAGAACATTCTCTACTCCTAGAGTCACTGAGCCTCACCACAGCAAGTAGGGTAGACTCTCCTGCTAAGAAAAGTGCTTGTCCCAAAACTTTCACTGAGTTAGAACCACTGTTTGATCATCAATATGGCCCGCGGTTAGTTACTTTTTACGTAGTTAGTGCACGCAGTTCTGTTTTGTAAAATCTCAAGGCTGTGTAAAAGGCCATATTAATAAACGCTTGTTCTTTACCAAAGATGAAAAATCAGAGATGCAATCTCTGAGCTTTGGTGTCCAGCCCAGTCGTGATGTTCTGGGAGCTCTGTCTTGGAGGTCATATGAGAAGGAGAGAAGCTGTCACTGCTGGGGTGCCTGGCCGGGTCACAGACCTACAGTAAAGCAAAGCCTTCACAACTCTGAATCACAATTCCCACACCTTAAACAAAAATACGTCCGAGTTCTTACAGAAATTCCACCACATCACGTGATATTAAACCCCACATAACTGATCACCAGTGTGAGTTCAGATGCACCACACACAACAGCTGATCCAGCTAACAGGGTAACTGGCATCATCTCTAAGTGTCCTCCCACAGCAGGCAACAGCCCTCACCTCAAGGGGAATCTGATCCTGGTCTGTTTATTCATCTCATTCTGTTTTGGTAAATTCACAGTCTACTCTACCCCTGCATTCTCTGTCTCTCCTGCATATCTCCTTGTTTGATCTCGCATGTTATCTCTCAGCTCCTAATCCCAGGTGTCATTCACAGGAATCTTTCCTGTTTTCCTCGAAGACTCTTTGCAGAGAAACCCAGCTTTTGTCTAGCCACTCTCAGATAAGCTCCTGCACGTACCAACATCCATCAAATACAGCTACTAGCTCCCTCTCTTCAGTCCTCCTTCTAGCCTCCATGTCCAGCCACTATCAGTTGGCATCTCCTTAACCAGCTCTCTAATAATAATAATAATAAACCCGACAGCGTGCAGGAGAACGCAGCATTCACATGTAGAGCAGGTCAAGTGTTGCACAGGGCTTCAGCCCTCTTCTGCAGCTGGAATCCATGAACAGAGCGTAGATGCCCTTACTGAGGGCACAGCAGACACTGACTCCTCCTTTTCCTTATTAGGTGCTTCGGCTTTACGGAAAAACAACGGAAAAAGCACTTTACTGAAAATATGTATTCACAAGTGTGAAACCAGCGTGCACCTTGCTTAGCTGTTCGGTAAGAGCGGTCCCGCAGAATTAAAGTCGTAAAACCAATACACAGTTAGAATTAGTACTGCCTTGTACAGCTTTCCTATCCATTTGGGTTTGCATGAGCTATTTCTGGGGCTCTACCATCACAGTCACGTACGGCGTTGGTGCAGGATCTGTGACTCATTGAGCACTGTTGATGTACCTGACCTAGATAAGAATTAGGGCTACATCGAAAAAGGGCTTATCTGTAAAACAAGACTCTGGCTCATTTACGACAGAAGCTGCAAAATACTGAGTAATAAACACTAGGCTTTAGGAAGGGAAATCAGGAACAGATTTTTCAAGAGAATAAAACTTTTCTCAAAAAGTTATGATATAGAAATTGCGTTCATTAATTGTGTATTCCTCTTTTTCTGGTTGCTCACCCTGGCATCTTGCAACGTGCTTTGAAAAGTACCGTGTATTCCTGTCGCTGAAAATTTTAGCATCTGTGCTTAAAAGTGGTAATTGCTTTTAAAAACCCTCCTCCTAAGGGTCTGAAATTGAACATAGAAAGTCAGGAAAACTTTTTACACTAAACTTCAATGCTTCACTTTTCCTTTTTTTTCCCACAAGCATTTTGTGAAAATAAAGCCATTTCTGTTGAAGCAGCACATCAATACAAATGCCCCATAAGCACCCACTACAAAATTAATTAAGCTACAGGGAGGATGCAAAACTCCCTATAGGACACATACCAAGTTCTAGTTAATTGCCTAAATGAAGCAGCAGTCCTGAGAATGAAAATGCTAAATTATGTGATCCCAGACATAAGGGTCTGCAATAAAAATTTTCAGCAAGGCAATAAATGCAGAAGTCTTATGGCAGTCTTAACTTCAGCACTTAATGAACTTCCAGTGATTGACATTCCAACCTTAACTGATTTTTACTGTAGTATCAGTATTTTTTTTTGTTTTTTAAAAAAGATCCTGTAGCATTTTATGAAGTAGACTGCATACAGAATTCTAATAGAAGTGCAGAACTCATGAAAAACTAAATACGGTAAGAAATACTGTTAAAAAAATAATTAAAATCTTCAAATCAACTTTGTGTATGCTTGGTGCAGAACGGAAGAAGCCAACCCAAAACATCTGTTGAAGTTCTCTACTAACACGAGAAATCCTGTGGTACGTCCACACTTCACTGCATCTGAACTTACTTGCTTGCTTAACTTCTTCAGCACAGGGTGTTATAGTTTCCTGGTGACAAAACAGTTCAATGCTCTTCCCACTCTTTTTGCCCTGAGCGGTTCCATCCTCTTTGCCACTAAGTTATTGCTGTCTAACTATACTTGTTAAACTCTGTGCAGCCAAGTGCTCTATATTCAATTTGCAGAATAATCTACAAAACATGTTTTAAGAGAGTTATTCGTAACCTGGATTAGTTTTATAACCAGCCTACAGCCACCTGCACTGAAACAAGAGTGGAGAGGAGAGACTGGGAGTGGGAGTTGTATCACCATTCATTGAGCCGTTACAGCTCCTCTTTAATTTTAGTCAATTAAACAGTTTTTATGCCAGTCCGTGCAACTATCAGCTTTCATTTTATGCTGCGGAGACAGTCTGAATTCATGACCTTCACCTCCAGCTCAGAGACCTGGCCAAACATGTATTACCGCATAGGGATTTTTAAAATAAAAGCACCATTGTTTAGTAAGAGCAAAGACTAAAGTTTGTTAAGCAATTAAGTAGTTCTTCCTGGGTTATGTAAAGTGTTTTTCCACTAAGGGAACACTCTAGCTATATTTACAGCTGTGAGGGTATTCAACAGTGTCCATTTTAGATAGATTCTGGGAGAGGATAAGCAGAGCGTTAACGGTGACATAATTGCCATCGGTGGGGTGGGTTCGATATTGATGTTGTATATATTTGCAATTTAAGTTTTTTATTATTTTCATTAAAGCTGTTTTGGTTTTCTTTTCCAATCCATGTCTCTCTCCCTTTGGGGAAGGGGTGAATAGAAACCATCTGTCAGTTGTGCAGGGGCCAGCTCAGCCCTAAACCTTGACAGTAATTCTGCCCTTTATCCCTGTTCCGTCAGTTTGATCATCTGCGTGGCAAAAGTCAGTCCACCACTACACGGGTTTAAGAGGAATTTTCTATTCACATATTTTCTACCTCATTTTAATTTTCCCATTGATTTCAAAAGAGAACGTAACTCAAGTTGCTGCTGTGCGCTATTGGAAGTCGCACTTGAAAATGCAAAGGAGACGAATGCTCAGAAATTGTAAGAGGCTGTTTGGCAACTAGTTTTATGCTTAAGGAGAAAAGTTGTCATTACTTTCTTGCAAAAGCTTCATTTTTCTTTCCCTACAGTATCTGTCTGGAGTGACTGTATCTGTTATTTTTATCTGCTATATTTAATGTAGAGTTCTGTGTTTAGGACTGCATAATTGCTGTTTGCTTGTTACAGAACATTAACTTTATGCTTCCAATAACAACTTTATAATGAAAATGCTAATAAAAATGGGGCAGTGCAAACTGCACATTTACAAATATCTCCAGAGCTTAGTACGAGGCTTATCATAATTCTTGCCATCTCAGGGTTGTATAGTCTGCTGATACTGATTACACTGCAGAGTTAATTTAAAAATTATCTCCTGCAGGCCTGAGAAAAGCAACAATTATAAATAACTTCAGAAAAAATATATATGCGCACTGAAAATGCTTCTAATAAACAGATTCTAGTTTCGTCAGTGTAGCAATATAATCACTGCAGGGCTTAAAAATACCCCGTATTAATCACATTTCTGCTTGCAGGTTTATACTGTTTAATCCTATTACAACTGTAGAGCGTGTTTTTCCTTTGCTAGGTGATGTCAGACTATCTGGAGACGGCAGCACAGCTGGAACACTGTGCAGATTTAAATGGTGTTTTTCCTTGTTCTCTAAAGGACTTTTTGATTGGGGGTTGCTTTCTTACACAGGCTCCTATGAGACAAGAAATTATATTAAAAGAAGGAAGTTTTAAGAAAGATTATTATGTGCTGTTCCTTCAGTCTAGTACAAAATGACTATCATGCAGCTGGACTGAAATAGAAAAGCATGCAAGAAAGCCAACTTTGCCAGAAGCGTTTCAAAATGTAGCACTGTCAAAATAGAGGATTATTTGTATTTGTGATAATGTATAGAAAATACAATGCAACATCCAAACAGCGCCCTGATTTAATTTTCCTCACCTCAGGGAAAGAGGAGATATACATACTAAATAGGAAAAGTAAATTGATAGTATAAATAGCATATTCTCAATACCACTAAGAGACAGAGGTATTGAAAAAGGCACAAAGGTGTAGAAGACAGACATCTTTGGGACTCTGGTCCTGCTAAGAAAGTTGCCACAGCTCTCCCTGAGCAAGGAGCTATTTATAGGATAGCGGAGCAGAGAGGAAAACCAGCTCCAGTCATGCTGGGTTTGATTTATTAACTCTACAGTAGGAATTTGACATCCATGATCTAGCCAAACTGCTGACGATACAGATCTGACAGTTCCTACATGACTTGTATGATTCTGATTCGATTAGACATTGCATCATATGTGTGACTTCAGCAGACTACTGTTCTATTCTTCATCTTCAATTTCTGCAAGATTAGTATGTCATTAAATACTTCATACCTTAAATTCCTTCCTAGGAAAGTGAGAACAACTACCACCACCTACCCAAATAATTATAGTTCCCCCAATTAAACAGTACATAAATATATACATCTGTTTTACATGCACACCCAATTACCCATATTTTTTTCCACATATACTTTATTTGTGCTACTACAATGTATGTCTCACACTCTGTTTATGGCTGCTGCCTTTTTTTTTTTACCCAATAAGCTTAAATAGAATATGGCAGACCTTCATCTATCCATCAAGCTCCACTGGTAGGGCAGCCATAAGTTTGTTCAGTACTTGTTGCTTCACTACTAAAATTGTTTTTAAATTACAAGAAACAGTATGGGTACATTACTACCTCCCTAGGACTTTCTTACAGAGAAGGAGAAAGGAAAAGTAATGGAGATTTCCTTATAAGGACATAAAAATTAGTTGGTTTATTGAAAGCACTTACCTTCTGGTAAAAAAATACCTGTTAGTTATAAAAATGTGGTAAAAATTAACCACTGCTAGTTATACTCTGACAGTTGTCTATCACATACATGCAACTAAGCTTTTTTAACACCAAAGACTGCTGTTCCTTCTCATACAAAATCACCACAGAACTCACAGAATCACAGAACGTTAGGGGTTGGAAGAGACCTCAAAAGATCATTGAGTCCAACCCCCCTGCCAGAGCAGGATCACCTTGAGTAGGTGACACAGGAACGCGTCCAGATGGGTTTTGAATGTCTCCAGAGAAGGAGACTCCACAACCTCTCTGCTCCACTCCCTTAATAAGCTCAGTGGCTCTGTGCTGGACTCTCTCCAGTAGTTCCCTGTCCTTCTTGAACTGAGGTGCCCAGAACTGGATCCAGTACTCCAGGTGGGGCCTCACCAGCGCAGAGTAGAGGAGGAGGAGAACCTCCCTCGACCTGCTGGCCATGCTCCTTCTAATGCCCCCCAGGAGGCCATTGGCCTTCCTGGCCGCGAGNGTTCCTCTGACCACAACTCTCTGGGCTGTGTCCTTCAGACAGTTCCAAATGCATCTCACCACACAATCATCCAATCCATACTTCTTAAGCTTGGCTGTGAGGATGCCATGGGAGACAGTATCGAAAGCTTTGCTGAAGTCGAGATAGACCACATCCATTGCCCTCCCGTCATCTATCCATCTAGCTGTGCTATCATAAAAGGCTATCAGATTAGTCAAGTAGGACTTCCCCTTGTTGAATCCATGTTGACTACTCGTGATAAGCCTCCTTTCCTCAACACGCTTTGAGATGGTGCCAAGAACAAGCTGTTCCATCAGCTTTCCAGGGATGGAGGTGAGGCTGTCCAGCCTATAGTTACCCGGGTCCTCCTTCTTGCCCTTTTTGAAGATGGGAATGACATTGGCCTTCCTCAGGCAGTCTGCAAGTGTAGCATTTGCTGTCAGTATTTTAATTGTATTTTTTACCTAAGATGGTAATTAAGTAAAGAATTTCCCATTCTTGGGGATTGGAGATGGCACCTTTCAGTGTCCCCAGCTCACAGGCCACTCCCAACCCACTTCCACTATCATTTGAAGTGAAGATGCTGAGCTTTGAGCAGTAGTGAGTGAGGCACGGGCACGCTTTCTTCTCTTGACTCTGGGCAGATAAGCAATACATGGAAAAAATCTGCACCTAAATTCTTCAGAGCCTGTTTGCCTACAGCGTCTGGAGGTCTTCAGAAGCACCCAGGCTTCCCACTGACTGCCGAAGGAGACTGATAGGATTACAGTGACCATCTAAACAACTCTTTAAAGGAGCACATGCTTGCTCAGGAAGCAAGGTAAAAAACAGTTCAGGTGTCTAACTTAATGTAACATCGATAGTACTGATCGGCTCATTAGTCTTTGCATATTGCATCACAACTTCCACAAGTGTCATCGCCCAATAATTCACTCTTTGACATAATAAAAAATAATGACAGAAAAAGCAAAACCCTTAAAAAGGGGAAGACTGTGACTAAGTCCCTTTTCAGAGGAACATTGCTTGACTGGCAAGAAGTCCTATGACTACCTAGCGGTTCTTTGCTCCTTACAAGGAGGAAAACATCTGCACTACACAGTGCTCGGGGGTATTTTGACCAAAACTCTCCCACTCTCTAACAGGTGAATTTTGAAGATACAGAGATTAGACTACAAGATGGTTTAAGGATAATTTACAGTTTTACAATTTTCCTAAAAACACAAATATCAAATCTTTTGAATAGTCCAGCTACTAAAATGTAATGATAACAACACTGAATTGGATAGTCCACAGAAAGCGTACGTAAGATTACTTCATTTCTTTAAACTCCATCTATTAAGGCTGACAGAGACTCCAGCTAAACTCCTTATTGGTATAAGCTGTTTGAATTTCCTTTTTTATTAGTCCTTCAGTTTAAGCTGGTATCTTCAGGTTTCATTGTGTAATATCCCAAACACCAAGCAACCGTGTGTTCTGTCTGGGCTTGTTCTCTTGACTACGCTACCAGGGGTTTCCTGGTCCAAGAATGAATTTTTCCCCCACCCCTCTCCTCTTTCCTGACAAAAACTTGTCAAGTATGTTTAATTTGTAACTCTGGTGCTCTAATGAGATAATTGCTCAAGTTGGAGGGTAAAAAAAAAATGTTTCAGAACTTTCACACCAATTTCCCTTATTTTTGGAGTGTTCTTCAGGTCATTTTCTGTGTTATTTTTACAATGAGTGAAAAATAAAGCTTTCAAGGTTTAGCTGTATTTCTTTCTGCCTCACTTCTCTTTCCCTGAAAGAACAGCACAGTTACATAACATGTGAAGTGCAGGCCCTAAAAACCATCTGCTCAGTCTGCTTTCATTAGTACATCACATCAAGGGGTTTGAGTTTTATTTTTGTAATACGGACACCACTCCTTAAACATCTAACAAAACTACACGAGTTCAGTTTCCATGTTCCTACAGGCAAGCTATGCTAATAAATTAGTCATCCCTGTCTATAGCTCAGCTGTCAGGTTTGCAAAACTTATGATTCAACCTACTTATGTGTTGTGTACGCTGTTTACTTTTGCTCAGATTTAATAACTCGGATATATTCTGAAGCGTAATTGAAGCCTGATTATGGTCTTATTCATATAAATGAAAGCCAGAAGAAAATACCTTAGTAATCAGTGAGGCCACTCCGATGTAATGGAATTTAATGGAGTCAGGATCTGGCCTTCAGTCACAACAATAACAGATTGTTTTTATATCACTGCTACAAAACCACCCATCAAATCTAGGTGGGAGCTATGACTGAGATCAGGGCATTGGAAGCCAATCGTTTAGTGTGACCTCACCTATTTTTCTAGCAGAAATCCTGCAGCTCAAAGAAAAATCCAGGGAGGTTCAGTAACTCTGTTGTGTTCCAATATTGCATCTGGACACACTGGTGAAAACCCGTCCCAGGACCAGCAGAAGCCTTCACGTACCTTGCGGTTCCCGTGCATCCAGGCCACGTCCGCAAGAACTTCAGTACCAAAGCTGTCAGTGAAAGGTCAGAGCTTGGCATAGCACAAACCTCCACATGCCCACTGTCACGCTAGAAATGTGCATTTCAGTCCCCTCCCTGACACCTGAGAGGCAAGGAAGGCTTCACATCCCCATCACCCAGTAGAAATCTTTTGTCCACAATCAATACAGATGTAGCCAGTACATTGGACAGATTCAAGTCTTAGCCTGCATCTTATTTACAGGAGGAAACATTCTACCCCTAAACCAAAAAGTATGAACTCCTCCTAACACTTAGACAACAGTTCACAGATGCAGGCAATGCACAGGCCTGCTTGTAAAATAATAATAATAAAAAAGGTATTTATTGAAAAGAGGTAGGAAGTTTAATTAAAAAGCTTCTATATCAAAAGGGGCTGTTTTACTAAGGTATTCCAGACTTGGTTGTGCATCCCACAATACTAACTGCTGCTTCATCAGCTGAAGTAGCAATAAGCTACATATCCTTATCAGCATAGTGCAAGAAAAAACTTAATCAGTTCTTGATTTTTCTTACCACTGCTATATAGACTTTATATAATTCTTTATGCTACAAAACCTTAAGCAGTTAAAATAAATAGAAAAAAAAAGTTTTAACATGAAGACCTGTCTGCAAATTATTTCTGATTGTTCAACATGCAATAGATTTTTCTAGTCTTACAAAAAAATGAAGATGAAAAGTTATATCCAAAACTTTACTCCTACCAAGAAATAGCATTCAAGATTATTTAAATATTTATTGTCTGTTACTAAACATGTAAAATGGCCAAAGTTTCCATTCCTGAACTCACTGATTAAAAATAGGAACTTTAAGTGCAATAGCAAAACCTCAAAATTAAGTTCAGAAAGCAGCAAAGAATTTAGAAATCTGGGAAATCTGTCCTATACCAACAGTCTACAGAAGACCAATCAATTTAGTTGGTCAAGAAGCGTATCACCATAACAGAGAACACACGTGGAAAAGATTCCTCACGACTTCTTGTTTTTCACTCAACTCTCAGATCTGACACAAAGAGAGACTTTTAATGAAGGTTTCCAACGGTAACAAGTTCATTTTTAACAGATGTTCAACAGGAGAGACTCCAAACAGCAGCTGTGCTCAGGACAGTGGCAGTAAATAGATGACGTTACACAGATGGGCAGCTTGTGTGTGTTGTCACATCACGATTTACTAGCAAATACACACAGAGTTTCAGTGCGGGCATGAAACTTGGTTCTGTTGGTGGCGGGGCAGGCGCTTTTGCCATGTTTTAGTATCTTGGTTTAAAAGAAGTGAGCAACATCTACCACTGTAATAGGATTTAAGTCTACTTATATTAAATATATTTCAGTAAAATAAGATCCTATTTTTGCTTCGAAAAATCAGTTTATAGTATGGTAAAATATTGATTCTTAGCTATCTTGAAGAAATGAAGTTTTATTCCAGTTTACAGTAGAGACAGATATGACTTCTTTTCTCCCTACCAACTCTGTTTAAATACTGCTAGCCAAAAAAAAGTTTAACTAGAGAAAAAAAAATAATCTCTGTATTCAAGTTACCAAGAGTGCAATTTAAAGTACTACAAAGCACACACATATTGCACATACTGTGGTATTTAGGCATTGAGAGTGGAAAAGAAACTTTATATGGCAGAATTCAGCAAACCTAAAGATAAAAAGCCTCTGTATTTTAATGTCATCCCAAGAAGTGAAGACAAAACCAAAAGTCCAATCCTGCTCTCCCTGGAGCTTAAACTGGCTTCAGCATCTTTGTTTACATAGGTAATATAACTGATATTGTAATTATAAATCCCACTTAAGCGTAAGTCTCTTGTAGAAAACAAGAATTTCTCACCTTATTGAAAATACAGAGCAGGTATATTAACCAAAATTAAATATCTTCTGAACGTTCTTTGATTGGAACGATAAACAGCCTATTTTATTCTTATAAAGTTCATTAACACACATCAAAATGAGCATAAACATTTTGTCATCTCTAATGCAAATCTAGCACTTTAAGGATTGGCTGTTCTAACTACATAGGCAAGCAGCCCTATATGAAACTTTTTATGCAAAGTAGGGCTTCTCTTATTAACATATAGGTGTCAGTTACTCAAACAGTTGAGTGTTCACTCAGTTGAAACTGACGTTGAGTATACGATCTTGAACAAAAATTAGTTCTGATTTAGCACTTCTTCCTTTCCCTAGGTTTCTTATTTGGAAGTAACTGTTCTAGGAAACAAATCTCTATGCATTTGAAAACAAAAGGGGTTCTGTTGGTTTGTTACGGCTTTTTTTTTTTTTGGTGGTGTTCTTTGATTTTTAATCAGCTTTAGCAAATAATGGAAAGCAGCAGTAAATTTAAGATATAAAGGAGACTTTCAGAGAATTGAAGTAGAGAACCTGTTACTTAAGGCAGCCATTTGGGGATTTTATTTTTTTTCTTTTTTTTAGCTTTTCAAAGAAAAACTATGAATTGCTTTTTCGGAGTTTGTATCTTAGTCACACCTGCAGCTTTCACTTAATTTGGTGTCTTAAGCAGAAGCCAACAGATGTTCTCTTGGCCATGGCCTCTAGCAACAACACTGCACGTACACTTGTGCCTTTGATCGGAAAACTCCAGATTAAATTACCTTCCCCCTCCTCCTTATGAAGATTCAGGCTTCTGAGAAAGTCTAGTTTGCTTCTTGGTTTTTTTTTTCTTAGACTGTAATTTATGCAAGAAGAGGTAGTGGGTGTTTAACAGCAGAACCAAGATTTCATTAGTGCTTCTCTGAAGGTGACTGTATGAAATTTTTGTCTCCAGCTGACAGAGCTAGCCCAGTAACACCCTTGGCATGTGATGCAACTGAGAAGTGCCCTTGCCTGGAGAACCAGGGTAGCTGCAGAAGTGAAAATACTGGGCATATGTCATGTCTCCGCTGCAGGCAGGAAGGAACCTACAACAGCTACAGCAGGCAGTTTAATAGGATAGACAAGACTTCATGTACACTGGGCACAAGAGATACCATGTCTCATGAAATCACACTCAGCTGTAACATTTCTGTTGACTATTAATACTAAACCAGAATCCCGGTTATAGAGAGATTTGCTAGCTTACAAATTCCTTATTTAAGTGTGAAGCATCTCCAAAAAAATATTTATATATCAAGTTTTCTACTAGTTAGTAGATGGTGAATTCAACTAGTTTATTAATATTTGGGGAAATGTGCTTAAAAATAATATAAAATGCATTAAGCTATGCACTTCATGTATATTTCTAGCATGTTTTTTGTAACCTTAAGTAAAGGGAGTTCTTTTCACAAAGCATCTTTCATCCCTGCCACCTCCCTCTTTTCTGTCAAAGATAAGGTTGTGTAAAGTTTGGAAAAATAATTTTTCACGTTATTAAAATAGCAGATTTTTAAGATAAAGCCATCTTGTTTACAGGAAATTATTTCTCTACTGAGAAAGCGATGTTATCAGAGAACAAATGATCCAGACTGACATAAACTACATTTCCTGCCTTCTGCTTACAGGGCCCACGCCTTCTTCCATGGCTTCGGCTTTCCTCCCTTTCAAAGATGCAGACATCAGGGGTCTGCTGTTCCCTAACAGAGGAAAAACCCCAACCCAACCAACCTGAACAACTTAGAGCTTTCCTGAACTGTCTGAACAGCCTTCAGCATCAGAGTTATCACTTCTTACTACCCCCTACTCCACTACTATAGTCCTGTGGATTCAATAGTGACCCAAGAGTACTGTATGGAAGCTTTAAGTAGTTTTAACTATGTGCTAATTCACCACACACAGAGAATCCCCACAAAATATGAACTAAAGTAGTTAGACCTGGCATAGCTGGTTAAGAGGGAGTGCACTGAACTATGGGAAGAACAACCTTTGTGAACATCACAGATGAGAAAAGGCGTTATCAATTTACTTTTATTTAAATATTTGGATTTTTAGCATAAGACAAAATTAGGAGGAATTAAATAGAAGAGTAAATGCCTATTTTTAAAACTGCCATGAAAACAAGCACATTAACAGTGCCTATGTGTTTTAAAAGAGAAATTTAATTTTTGACTAATGTTAAATGACT
Source organism: Baryphthengus martii (assembly GCA_013396935.1). NCBI lineage: Eukaryota > Metazoa > Chordata > Aves > Coraciiformes > Momotidae > Baryphthengus > Baryphthengus martii. Next base: position 72,446 of record VWZK01016270.1, on the reverse strand, counting down.
TGCCACCACTTCCAGACCATCTTATAAATCATGTACACTGTATTCTGATCCCAGCTGTTTATCCAGTTTTGGTTTATGCTGTCACTGGCACCATGGGATTATGATTTATCTGCTTAAAAAGCACCAACACAATGGAAGAAAAAGTGACCTATGTGATTTAAAACAGAGCTTCAAATTCTGCAGTGTTATTTTATGCTTGGAATCTTTGAATGCATGTTCTAAAATAAGTTTAACTTTTTGTTTTACTTCAGCACAAACTAGAATGACAAACGTTATTCAATAAATATAGCTGAGGAGGAGCAGTACCAGCATAAGTTTGTCTATTTCTCAAATGAGGATTTTCACAGAAAGTAAAACAAGTTAGCAGCTTGTTGGAAAGATGCACACAGGCACAATACAGATTCTCCTATCAAATCATCAGTAAAAAACCCAATCAACCAAACAAAAAACATCACAACAAAAAAAAACAACAAACCCCCCAGTTTGGCTTACCTTTAAAAATTTAACTTCATTATACTGGTCCTAACACTTTTCAGTCAGTCTGTTGCCTCCCTTAGGAGGACCCAAACTACCTGGTATCATTGACAAGAATATCACTGCAACCTACTTGACTGCCCATTTATCCCCGGAGCAGCTAACCAAAATGTAACACCCAAACCTGAAACCACTGTAGCATTCAAACTACTGCAAACCCCAATAATTTAAAATACATTAATTAAACTTCAAGCTTCCAGAAGCTCTGTTTTTATTAATGTTAACATTTTACTCCTACTTAAGTGTTGCACCAAAAGCAGTCACGACTGTTCTGCCTATAATTCGAAAATACAAAAACCAGTAAAAATCTGGTTTTGGTCGTACTTATTTATATAACATTTTTTGTCACTTTGGTCATTTATCCCACGGCTACATCAGCTCCATTACGTGCTGCTGCAGAACACACCACGCACGGGAACTGATCCAGACTGAGAAAGAACAGCAAGTGCACGTCCCTGCACCCTCAGTGATGTCACAGAGAGACGCGGAGCCACTGTGCGTTCATTTGTATCAGCAAGGGTAGAAATCATTGGCGAAACAGGCCAAGAATCACCACAAAAGGCTCAGCAGCAAAGCTGCAACATGTTACAGACTCGCAGGTATATCCTTTAGGCCTCTCACTGCCTTTGCTGTGCTTCTGTCCTGTCTCAAAACGGGACACTCCCTGAGCCCAGCACCTCACGGCAGGGAGCTGTCTGAGAATGAAGAGATACACCAGGGACCTTGAGCGACGCTCTCTCAGACACAGTTAAGGAGGCCACAGGCATCAAACTCTGGGGAACAGAGTAGATAAGATGTGCAGATAGATTTCTGGAGGTGAGCTTTATGAACTACATGATCTCTCCTAGGGAGGACAAGTCGCATCCCTCACAACCTCCTTAATTCATCCCAACTGGAAAAGTCATTGCCTTGAACAGATACACAAAATCAAAATCCTATAGAGCTTATAGATGTAGACACAGTAAATACCTGGTTATACTACAGTGTTCACATACTAGAATTCTGCATAAATACAGAATCTGATGCAGTTTCGTGCTTTATTATTTATTTTTTTTTTTGCAGTGCCTCGTATTACAAATAACCTGTCCACAGGGACTTCTGCAAGTTAAAAAGACCTCTTTTAGTTTGGAAAGAAAAAAAAGTGTGGCAAAAAGCTAAACAAAAAGGTGCTCATGAATTTAAATGCAGCAAAAAAATTTCCTTGATAATTTTGACAATGTATTTGCTTTGTAAGTAAGAAATACGTTACATCTCAGAGTCTGAGCCTTTCAAATGTGTGCGGGGATACAAAATCGTAACAATTCTCAAGAAACCAGGTTATGCTTCACAGTGATGATGGCTCCCATGTCCTTCATTCTTCCACCTGAACAAAAATATTTGAGCTCTTTTCAAACAGTTAAATTTGGTATTTAATATTCTCAAAATGCTGGAGCTATACTTGATTTAAACACACATCCATCACCAGTAGATAAGACATGACATAAGAAGTTACATGGGAAGCAAAGAACGCTTATCTCATCTCCTTCATTGTTCTCTTTTCCAGATTTTTCCCTGTCAAAATGAGATGTTTCTTAATTTGTTAGAAAATAAAAAGTGCAATAGAAATGGTTAAATCTTAGCAGTTTTACTGCTGTAATAATCTGGTGGGGGGAGTGGGGGGCGGTTAGCATTACCAGATGTATTTATTCCTCCTTTGACAATGAGCAAGTAGATAACAAGTCATAAATCACGGCTGCACTTGGGAGCTGTACATTCAGTGTCAGATTTTAGATTACTGCTCTATCTTCAGGGTATCAGAAGTTACTTTTCAAGCAAAGATATATTATTACAGTTTATTTGCAATTAGAAGATACAGATTTCATCAGTTCAAGACAGCTTCGCAACAAACACGAACGCCTCTACACAGCCAAGATAAATCATCATTTGAGCATTAAGACACTTAGAGAAATCCATACTACTGCCACCAAAATTAAGAGTATTTACAACACAATAAGCTTATTTGAATACTACTGAAAACTAGTATTCCCTTCTTGCCAGTATGTCACTTGATCATTGAGGAAAGCTGCCTTTCCAAGTCAGTTGACGTAAACATCCACCCCCCAGCCCTACCACTTGTTATAGCTGAGTGTAGGATGTTTACAAGAACTAAAAATTAGCTTAACAATATAAATACAGCATTGGCTTTCAAGATATCCAAAAATGAATCTGCACAGATATACTGCAAGATATTTAGTGAGTTACAATTTGTGCAACTCAAAGCACACGCAACACTTGTTAAGCATAGGAAAGTGGAACCGATATCTAGTAGAGTAAATGTTAAAAATCTGAGCACAGTACTACACGTGTACAGTCCCTGATGCTGTAGAGGTGTAAGAAGGAAAACAGAAGTTTCTCACAGTCTGCAGAGGTCAGCATTTTATTGCATTTACCTGCCAAGGCCCTTGATGCTCAGAGTAGACACCTCCTAAGAAATCTCAAATTCAAATAATTTTGAAAACAAACTCAACACCAAAATACATATGGGAGATTAATGGGGCAGTACAAACTGGGTAACAGTCCTCAAAGATGTCCATCTCAAACTGTTTATGCAAAAATAAATCTTTGTTGTGTTGAACATTTCAAGTTTCCTTAGTGTGCTAAACATTGCAGTTGTTATTGCTACAGTACTACATCTTCCTATTTGTGTTTTATTTTCTTAAAACTAATTCCCATTCCACCTCCAGAAGTTTTTCAAGGTTCAATCATTATTATTTTTTCAATTATTTCAATCGTTTTCATTCTTCTTTTCCTCCACATGGATTTAGTTACACAGAAATACAAGTCATTATAACAGCAAGGAAGCAGAAGATCATTACTTTAGCCTCACTGTCTTTGATTTTACTGTTATGTTTAATGTGTTCTCTACAGTCTCAAACAAGACCTCAGCAGTCCAGGAGAAGAATACTTCAGTAAACTCCATCAGCCAAGAAGCCAAGCCTCAGCCTTCTCAAAGCTCTTCTCTGAACAGGTGTTTTGCAGATTTACTGGTGGAAAGAACCACAGATGCAGATTATTTCATACACAGAGGAGGGAGGGAGGGAAGCCCCCTGAATTATTAACAGTTGTCCTTTGTTATAAGAAAAACATGAGCTGAAGCATTTCTGCTGAGTGCAGCTGTGAGTTCAGAGTGAGGGAAGACAGTGGTTCATGGAGGCCGGTCTGAAGTCACTGAGGACTTTGATGTGTTGCTTTTAAGCCGTCACAAAAACCACTCAGAGGAAAACCACAGGCAACTAATCCAGACCCTGAACAGTCTTCGTCACAGGCACTCCACTCGTTCAACAAGTGAGGACCTTGTATTCCTCCCTGGCTTCCATCTCCAAAGATAACTGTACGGTCCACCTGCATATCCAGCGTGTGACAGCCACCCAAAACTACTAGCTGCGGGTCTGCGATTTCCCTGCTGGCCTCTGGACCACCAACCTGGTTTTCATCCAGGTTATTTTCCTCTGCTTCAAGATGAGTGCACCACAAAACATCAGCAATTGATCCATGACACTCTAGAATACAAGCAATACCCACTTTAAGAGAACCCACATTCTTCATTTGCAAGCAAGGGCCATGTCTGAGGTATGTTAAATGTTTGCTCTGTTGTATTTCATGTATAGAAAAAAAAAGGAGGTCCTTGTATTTCAAAACACTTGGCAAAAAAACCTCAAACAAAAATGCAGTGGTTTTTTTTTTTAATTTATTTTCTGCAGTTACAAGCCACTTCAATTTGGTTCCATGTGTAGACATATGAGAGCTGTGTGAGTACATGCATTAGATACCAGTACAATGTAAATGTACGCGTAAGTAAAATCCCACAAGACTGGACTGACACATTGCACAGGAACTAAGCTTATAAAAAAAAAAGCACTGCTGTTATCTGCCATGTGGAGAGGCTAAGACAGCACTAACCAAAATGTCCACTGGATTAATTGTGAGATAACATGTTTACTTCGATTATTCACAGAAGTTTGTTAACAGAGAACACTTCCTTTCTTCTGAGTACTATACAGAACTAGGAAATGCTAAATATTTACAGCAAAGACAAGCTGGAAACAAACAGCAGAACCTTTTTCTTTTTATATGAAAACTGCTTCAAAGACCTTTTTAGAAATGCATCTACATGAATTACCATGCCAAACATTTTAAAAGTGAAATTTTAACTGAGATTAAATTAAGTGTGCGAGTTGGTTTAAAAACAAATCTTCATAGAGGTGCTGGCAATGAATTGGATCAATAAATAATTTCATTACCTTGTATCACCACACCTGTTCCTTTGCCACCCAACAGAACACTCAGGTAACAGAAACAAAACCGTTACTATCACGGGGCCATCACAGAAGAACATCTGTCCTTGGTTCACACTTGATTATTCACTGCCTGCTTGAAAATCTTTGCCTTTCTAATGCTCATTAGTCTAGCTTTCCCAGGACCAAGAAATCCTGACAGTTTTAATTCTGACAGATTGCAAATCTGTCGCTTTTCTAAGTATTTGTATTTTTGAACATAATCTTCTTTTAAAAAAACCACTACGGCAAAGTTGAACAAATAATACGTAGGTTTATTATACTATCAAACAGATTAAACATTTTTTTCTTTCAAGTGTTAGGCAATAAAAAGAGAACATTTCGGGAGGGGGCAGAACGGAGAGATAAAACGGTGCAAGACTATTTTATGTCTTAGCAGCAGCAGTAATTATTCACATAGGCCATTCCTTGAAAAACAAAAGACTAGCGAGACAAAGGCAAAAAGAAATCCTAGACAAGATTCCAGGAAACAGCATGTGCAGATCGCACTCTGAGAAAAGTAGAAAGCGCTGAAGCTTTTTTGCAGAGAGCTATTCCTGTTGACATGATTGTTTTAAGTTGTTTTGGAACCGATTCAGTGAAGAGTTAATTCTGAAGAAGTACTTTCAAAAGCTGTTATTTACATGAAAAATAAATCTTTGTAGTGCCATGGTAGGGGGGAGCACAAACCCAGTCATGACCATACCACAAACCAGAGTATAAGCTATGCATTCTTAGTGCAAAACTACATCCTGGATCCTATTTTTTTAACGTTTTGGCCTTGGGTTATATCCAGCTTGCTAACAATAAGAGCACCACCCATTCATAGGGGATTTAGAACGTGGAAGTTCAGGGGGAAAAAAAAGGCACATCAGATAAAATGCCTGCTAAGTATTTGACAGCATTTATACTAATTTTTCCTAAGAGTCATTAAGTAATAAAAGCTGCTAAACCAGACAATTTGGAATTCTAGTTTATAGATAACTGCACGAGAAATTAACCACCATTTGCTGTTATGTTCCAGTGAAGCACAATTCCATAGCTCCTACTGCAAAGCAGCAAAGAGTTCTGCAGGATACACATGCAACAGCTTTGTATCCCCACTTCAGACAAGGTTTCCAGAAACCATACCTACCCTGGTAATAACTATCAGGTTACATCATTTCCAGGCAATTCAACTGTGCCTACAGAAGCGGTGTTAGACAGATAGATATGCCTATGTATTTGTGACAGCTTTTCCTTCTGATGTTGCCCAAGAATAGCCAGGTGCAGCAAACATCTGACTGAAAGCTAGAACTGGTACAGCTTCCAGTCGGGGATGTTTACAGCAACAGACTACTACACATCCCAGCGACTCTCTAACAGCCCAGCGCAGCCAGTCACCTTTAAAGGAGGGGAAATAAAAAAGACAAGTATTTAGGACATGCTTCTATAACATTCCAACCAATTACTGTTCAGCTGCTTTTGAAGAAAACCTTATTTTCACATTCAGTAACAAAAACACAGTTCTAGAGTCTCAATTTACATTAAACCGAAGTTCCTACATACAACAGATTAGAGTACAAATTCTCCGTTTGTCATATACATTTTAAGACCTCTTGACCTTCAAATGTATTTATACTTACATATTTTATAAATATGTGCTTTATTTATACATTTTAAATCTATAAGTAATTTTTTTTTTTTTAAGATTCCATGACTTTACTGCCTTATACCCTTATTCTTGGAGCTCTCAAAAATAAATGGACCTCCACTTTGAACATCCTGTGAATTTTGCAGATAACTACCTCTTCATAATTATTTATATTTTTAAATAATATGCAAAATTAAAGACAGTAGTTAAACAAGTCATGTTCATAATAAAGGAAATACCAGAAACAGAAATGTGACAGAATTCTGAAAACGTTTAATTTTAGTGTCAGAATCCTGTCTGATCAGTTTAAAGCTTTACTTGTAACCAAGTAATTAAATAACCCAAACAACTACTATCAAACTCCAAACCACTCATCTTTGGGTAAGTGTTAAAGGAGAGGGACAGGGTGGGAAGGAAAACAACAGAAGCCTTAGGATGGAACCATTTTACTTTATCTTTAAGAAGTTACTATCACAACCCCCTCAAGACAACATTCTGTCCCACAAGAATAGATTTCTTTTAAGTTCTAAGAACCTTTACAGTATTAAAAATATCTACTGTGCATAACACTTGAAGAGGAAATAATTTCAACTAAATTATTAAGTGCATAGCACCAAGTTAGTTGTTGCTCATTCTCCTAACACTCAGATTCCACACTGTTGTGTACAGAAGTAATCCGAAAGTCAAAATTCAAAGGACTCCTGTGGTTCTCCTGCTGCTGCTAAAGTTTCCCCCCCTCTTTGTGATGGACGTGGAGGGTCTGAAACTGCTATCAGCAGATTCTTTTAACACTACAACTCTGACTTGATCATATTCACATAATATGCCTTGATTTTGTAATTTCTAGTGGAATGTCTTCCTTTTAGTAACAGCTGAATGGAGATTGACATATTGCCATTTAGCAGTCTTTATCCCTTCAGAAATAATAGAATCTTGCAAGTAAAAAGTTCTCTACTGCTAGATCTTATGTAGACTTCAGCAATTTAAGGTTGCTTGTTCTGGGGGGTTCTGTTTAGGCCTACACAGCAACTCATAAACAAAAGAAATCTTGACAAAGAGTCTAAAAGTGAAGAAAAATTACAGTATTCGAGATTTTTCAGTTACAGAAACCAAATCACATCCAGTTTTCAAATAAAGGTTTCCTCCTGAAACATGAAAACTTCCTAGTAGTAAGTGAATTTGGTTATTACAGCAGTGTGCCCAGATTAATGAGGAAGCTGCATGCAGTCGCTATGGATACCATGCTGACCTTCATTATTTTTGAGAATAAATAGTTAAAAAGCCAGTGGTCATTTGCAACAAAAGCCTCTTCAGGCTGTTCCAAAACCTAAAATTCCTATTTCACACTGGAAAGAAATAGGCTATTTCATGCAGAGATAGGCACATGGTATTTGACTAATTAGGCTGCTGAGCATTAAGTTGCAATGAACCATTTCTTGTACCGCTTTCCTTCAACGCTTACTTCTGAAGGAATAATGAAGGTTACTACAATGTCACCTGCCCAAAGAGAACAGACTCCCCACAACCTCCTTTGGTTTCAACATGTAAATCATCACAAAATAGCCAATGTAAATGACAATGAAGACTCTTGCTGGTTTATCAAACTCACTGTCAAATACAACTACTTAGACAGCATCTTACAAAGTGATTATATTTTTACGAAGAGTTGAAACTTTCATTTCCAAATGTGGTGCTAAAGGCAGAGGCATAACAGATCACTGTGTACAACTGCATGCCTAAAAGATACAACTTCCAGAAAAGTTCAATCAAAGCTGAAGCCATGTATTTATTAAGAAACACCTTCATCTACTCTCCCAAACACTTACTTTATTTAGATGAATGTAAGTAGGCAGTGTACTCCAGCTTTCAGTAAAGGCACTGCCCTCTCATTTCTGTAAAGCTCAAAAGCACTGAAAACAAACATGATTTATTCTCATGTCATCACAAACTTAAGAATATCGACTGCTGGCTTCTGCTGATGCCTTCAACTGCTAAGAACAGCAATAAAGACATAATTCTTTGAAGCGTGCACTCCTAACTCCACGTGTGGAGAACACACAGAACAATGCAAATCTTTAGGACTACGTAAGTCCTTCTGGCCCAGGAACTGCACCTATTTATTTGTTGTTTCCCAACAGCAACGTAGGGCTGCCTGCTAGGAACTGTCCCTCAGCTGTCAATACTCTGGAATAACATGTTAATACTAAAAAGGGTCACCATTCTGATACCTAAAGCTTGCATTCATTCATGCATTCACCATTTCCAAATCAAAGCCACGCAGGCCACTGAGGTTTGCTGCAATTTTCCCCAAGCCTCAAGCATCATTTTACCAGTCACACTGAACTTCACTGCCCCACACATGAGCACCTTGGGCAAAGAGTTCGAGACAGAAGGAAGGCAGAGAGGAAGGACAAAGGAAGAAGGTAAGAAGGCAAGCAGCCAAAGAGTTTCTTCCTTCTCTTCTTAAGATGTTCCCACATCTTAAGATGGCCTCACTCAACAACCAGCATGACCGCTATCACTCACTGAATTTGAAGCCTCACTTATCACATGTAAATAGTTAAATGTAAATGGAGTGAAAGGTGCCTGTCTGTGGGTTCGTGCTCTCGTGTGCGCTTTGGAATCAAGGTCTTGTCAATCAGTCCATCTATCAGTCAAAGCAGTTTAGCCACAGATGCCTGATGCAAGCAAAAATGTCACTAGAACTGACAGAGGGAGACAGATGCTCACTGTTGCTTTTTCAAGTCATGTGTATTCACCGGAAAATAATTGAGAATTAAACATTAAATCCTAAATATAAAAGGGATACTTGAACTGCACACAAATAAAAAAATAGTAGGAAGAACTTTACAATAGAAGTCAAGAGGCAGCACTCACCAGTTTTCTAGTAGTTCAATTTAGATTTTAAAATTCAATAGTTTACTATAGCCTGTTTAAAGACTGTTACATGAATTGATACGCTCTCAATATGCTCTTTTCTCCCCCCGCCCAAGTCCTTCATAAGTATAAATCTAGGCAAAAAATAAACACATAAAAAATCCAGACATTTGTTTTTAGCAGATTCTTTCCCTTTTTACCTTATAGTAACATATCAAACTATTTAAACACAAATCCACTCCTCTGATACTACAGTTAAGTAGCTGGAACATGTTTTATTTATATTGAAGTTCTTTCTTTTTGTTATTATTTTTTTCTGTCTTTGGTGGCGGGAGGGAGGGGTCAGGGAAACAAGGACACCTTCTTTTCACGAGACAGCTTATTTCTAAACTAAATGGTCAAAAAAATTTCTCCAGCTCTGAAGTATTAAGTGATTAAATTTTCACTATTTTTATGCATTTTTAACTAGCCTCATAGTTCACAAACATTGTTATCACAGTGCATTGACCACAAGGGAAGCCTGAACAACTAGAACTACAAACTTAAGAAAACATGAATACTCTCAATGTATTAAGTCAGATTTCACATAAAAATTCCATCCTTTCCTTAGGTTCCCATAAAAGTATTTCTTCTACAGATTTATCAAGAAATTGTGACTACATAAACTCAATGATTTTAACGTATAACTCAATATTGCTGTTCGCAGTGTGCTTTTCATTTCCTAGTTTCAGTCATTTACCTTTCTCTTTTGGTCCCTCTTACAGGAAAGGAATTTTTCCCTCATTCCTGGTAAAGAGCTACACTGAAAGTGGATTGTTTAATCTGGGGTAGGTTCTCGGAGGTACTTAATTACAAACTATTAAAACAAATCATTAAAATAGTTCACAGCTACCTCTACATGACATGTTTCCATGTTATCCTGAAGACACTTCCGATTCCTAATCTGGGCCCACAGTCTGCCTTTTCTTCTTTCAACGTAACCAATATCTCTGGTCCAAGATGACAAAGCTGTCTGTAGAAAATGAACTCTTTATTTTAAAAGGCATCTTCAAGTATAATATTGAGAAGATCCTCCAATCTGGGGAAAAAAAAAGAACAACAAAGTTCACACTACTGAACATACAATAGCTGATCTGATTACTCTCTTTAAGAGAGCGGAAGATAGAAGCAGGAAGGCACAAAACCTAACATTTGTCAAGAAACAGAAACAAAGAATACATTTAATAGATGTTCTTTGCAGTAGTATCAGAAGAGCTCTATGGATAAAAAGCCCAATAACCTAAATACAAATAATTCAGTCTTTACTATTTCCCGTAGCAAGCTTCTCCAAATGTTGAATCACTCCAAGCCTGCTGACTCAAATATGGCCAGGCATGAATGGAAAAACCTCCCCTATAGAGACCAAAAAAGCTCTGTAAATATGTCATTTGTTAGGTTAGGTTGCTTTTTCTTTCGAGTGGCTATCAGTTGAGGCTAGTATAGCAGACTCAAACCAATGACAAATTTAGAACACTCGTTCGCTCAATGACTTTTCACTCACATTTGCAATTGTAATTCTCCGGTGATATCAGCTGCCAACAATAGTTCTTTGTAACACTGACAGAAACAAGTTGAGAATCTATAAAGAGACATTCTTACTGCAAAGTCCCCTCGCTTACCTTTGCTGAACTTTGGATAGTTTGCCAACATCAGCAATCCAACAACTAGGTCTACACCACATTGCTAGATTGCTGGAGAAGCTGGTAAGGGCCAGGGTAAGGACCAAGAGATCTACAAGGCAATACACGACAATTGTTCCCATTTTAAGGATAATCCTGTGTGAACATATTCCAATCCTTGCAAATGAGTATAGCTGCAAATATGACAAATCCTGATATTCTCTTCATTAAGGCATTCTCTTAATTTTGGTAAGCAGAGTCTGGAGATCACTACTGCAGCCTGTAGACTTCGGTGAGAGGACAGTGTTGCAACAACGTATTTCCCCTGCTGTAAAAAGTGAGCTCAACTCCTCCATTACAATTAAATCCTGAAGGATGACAGACTGAGAAGTGATCTGCACACCACTATCAATCCTAATCTTGCTCCCAGACCATATACGATTCCACCCCCCTCCACTTTCTTCAAAGAAAATAAGCTCAACCCAGCAAGCACGCAAGTCACGAACAGCAGATCAGCGCATGGCACTTAATTTTGAAAAGCATCTTTGTCCTTATGCACAAGTTCAAAAAAAAAAAGTTAATTATTTGTTTTGTAATAATACCCAAGAGATCCGTTCTTTTAAGTCCACACATAGAGCCTGCTTCCACAAAGGAAACAGTCCACACACAGCAGGCAGCCATGGCATCCACTTTGGGATCAAAAATCTGACAAAACCCAAACATACAACAAAAAAAAACAACCAACAAACCACAAAACACCTTTCAACTATTCTCCGAATGATTCTATTTAAAATGTAGATTTCACCAAGTACTTTTCAGAAAATGATTTTCAGGATTTACTGACAGTAATTGGAAGCAGACATGTGCTGGCAAAACAGCTCATTTTGAAAACATTACTCCATGTTCTCAAGTAAATCTTACATAGGATCTGACAAATACAATTAGAAAATCACTACTTTCAGAGCCTCTCTCTCAAACATCATCTCCTCTAGAATCAAGCCATCTCCTTCAATAATTTATAATGAAACAAGAATTAAAAACACTTCTCTAGCCTGTAAATATGCCAGGAGTGCATCTGACAAATTTGAGTCCTGCTTCCCTACTTGGAGCAATGTAACATTTAAAATTTAGTTACTGGATGACAATAATAAGAGACAGCACTCTTTCTTTTTTTTTTGAGAAGACAGAAGTGACTTTTAGCAAGATTTAATTTTCATACTGACTTAAAAATTTTGCTTACCAACACCAACTGGTCTTCCTTTGCTGTATTCTACACAGAATTACCAGTATCCTCTAGAAAAAGTAGCTTGGCATTCACAGAAGGTTCTTGACAAGGTCATAAGCCACTGTACTCATGTTTGAGAAAGTCAAAATAATAGGTAGAGATTCCTACCAACTTCAGGAAGGCACACGGAACAAATCTACTGGGAATTCAGTTTTGAAGAGGTAGAAAAAATGATAATCATGAACAGTTAAGATTTCTCAAAGGCAGAATGTACCCAACTAATGTCACATGAATAGCTGAGGAGTACTTTGATGAAAGTTGAATGGCTCACGTAACATACTTTGACTTTAGGACAGCTTTGGAGATATTCTCCCACCACAGTCTCTCACCTGGCAGCTGAGGAAGCCCCAGCTCCAAGAACACAAGGGAAGCCAAGCTGCAAAAATGGCCAGGTCGCTGGCTCACAGGAATGCAAGCAACGGCTGAATGTCCAGCTGCAAGGGGCAAAGGGAGGAGCCCGAGGGCCAACACTGGGCTCCAAACACGCTCACCAGCAACCAGCAAGATGGCACAGACTGAACCCTCAGTAAAATGGCAGCTGAGGGTAAAGTGGAGGGGGGCAGAGAAGAGGGGGCCGACACAGGGAATGGCAGCACTTCTGCCGACAGAGACAGACCACGATAAACCCGAGGATGGGGCCAAAAGAAACCTCACTGGGCTCAAGAAGGAAAAGCACAAAGCTCTGCACCCAGAAGCAGCCCGTGCATCAGCACTGCCTGGGGAGAGCTGGCTGAGGAACAGCCCTGCTGGGAAGGGCCCAGGTGCTGGGGCAGGAGGCAGCTGAAACAGGAGCCAGTGTCTCCCTGCTGACAAGGCAACTGCAGAGAGCAAAGCAGGTAAGGGAGCTCAGCCCTTCTCTGATGCCACTGCCAAAGCCCCTCTGCAGACACCGAGTGCTCAGGTGAGGACCACTGCTTCAAGGAGAATGCCGAGGAACCAAGGATGGGCCAGCCCTGGGCTGCCAAGGTGGACAATGACCTCAAGATCATCATGCCCAGCGAGAGGCTGAGGGAGATGAGCCTGCTTTCTCTGGAAACAAAGGCCTAGGGGCCATCTAAGAGCTGCTTAAAGCTACCAAGATTGGAATTCAAAAGACAGTCGAGATAGATAACACTCTCAGCACTAGCAGACAGGATCAGAGCGAGCAACGGCCATAAAAGGCAACATGGAAAATTCAGGTTGATGACAAACATTTTCACTAGGAGGATGGTGAAGCTCAGGAACAGATTCCCCAGAGAGGCTGTGGATTCTCTGTCCTTGAGTTTTTCATGGCTTAGCAGGACAAAGCCACAGCTGACCCCACCAATTGCTAGTTAGAGCCCTGCTCTGAACAAGTGGTTTGATCAGAGACCACCAGAAGTCTGTTCTGACCATTATACTTGAACATTCGTGATCTCATTAACTCCTGTGATATACTTCCAGCAACTACAGCCTTGTTTATATAATTATCCTCAGACATGATGAAGTCAATAAGCCTCTGGAAAAAGAATGATCCGTAGATGTCACCAGTACAGACCTCCCTATAAATAGCCAGGTGCTATCAATAGATGATAGTGCTAGCAGCTCTAATAGCTCTGAAATCACAAATATTTAATGTTAAAACTATTTAAGTAGCTGGTGGCAATTATTTTTTAAAAAATAAACTACCAAGAAAATACAAATTGCACAACTAAGCCTACTGAATATAAATTTGTTGCCAAACACTATCTCATGGTCACCTTTCTAGATCACTCAATGTTCTCCCAGAAAAAACCCTTCAAGACTGTAATTTTATGCCAGTATCTTTAAGAATAGGCAATATGAACAGTATTTTCACTTAGCTTGCTTATAGAGGCTCTCTGAAATTTCAAAAAGGCAGCAGAATGTTTCCCACAAGACATAATTACGAAGATGAAATTTTAAAACTGTCACTCTTAAGCAATACACAAGGATAGACTACAGACTTTAAGACTGTTTCTCCCTAGCAAGTCTCAATTTAATTTTCTCCCAGTATTAAATACAGCTTTGAAATCGTTAAATAAACTGAATGTGGGCAATGGAGAGTGTGACTCAAACTATTCTTTTGTCACACTACTATTGCAGAACTTCAGTGATAATCAGAATTAAACTAATTACAGTAAACAAACAGTTTGGGAGTAATTTAGAAGTATAAGGATTGCTTCCTCTAACTCACTCCTAGGACCACAGTGATTAATCAACAATTCAATGCAATAGACAAAACAGCTTGGTGAAGCGGAAACCCAGGTCATTACCTGACATTATCATCCTGCTTTTCAGGTACTTCTGGTCCAGCAGACCTTGAATTATCTCATTCTGTCACCAGTTAGAAAACAAAAGTGAGAGGTACTCAATGTAATCAGTAAGCCTGGTGGCTAATGTGAACTCTCTTTCTTGCACTGACTGGTGTTTTTCACACTTTTTGGTTAACTAACCAATGTATTCATCTAGAGAAAAAACAAAGCAACCTACACCCATGTTAGTGAGTAGTGTACTGCAAGAGGAGGAGACCTGTGTGACCTACTCCAGGTGATCCTGCTCTGGCAGGGGGGTTGGACTCAGTGATTTTTCAGGGTCCTTTCCAACCCCTAACATTCTGTGATTCTGATCTGCAAAACAAACAGTTTGCATTGAAGACAACATTCAATCTACATATATTCCAGGGGATCTCACCTCAGAATTAGCTCTAGTCCTACCTATGGTCTAAATAACCCTAAACCAAATGCATCAGCACACCTTTCAAATGTGTTTCATCCAAGAGAAGTGGATGGGCATGCTCAACAGGATCAGCAGCAAAGAATGCCATTGTCCACCCCCCAGTGATAGGCATTCTGGAGACAGCAATGCAGTTATTCCAAAGTTAATCCTGCAACTATTTTTATTAGCTGCATTTTAAGTCACAAAACCTAAACACATTTCATGCCTGCCTCTAAAATAGAGTAACGCACAAATGCAACAACAGAGGCAGCTGTGATCTTTGACACACCTCACATAAAACACAACTGCGCAATAAGAACATCTTTTAGTGCAATTTAGGATTGCTCTATAATTACCTTAATGAGAGAGGCTGTTGCACAATGACCATTCCAAAACTATGAAGTAAATACACCAGAGAGCCTGGCTACGGGTGCACTTTCAGAAGGGTTTAAATTGAAAATGGTAAGAGCACTGGGGCAGGAGAGTAGTCTTCCTCTCTCTGTCTTCCAGCTGAGAGATTCCCACTTCCTCCACTCTTATAGGAGTTTTATCATTTCATGATGCAAGTTACATGGACAACCACTATATTAACTGCAAACTAATGGAAAAAAAACCAAACAAGAAGATAGAAAAAAAAGCTCAGTTTTCTGCTCCAGCAGGCAGCTGACCTCAGTTACTGGATGGCCCCACAACCCTTAGCACTGACAGCAAGACAGTGCTGTCCAGGGCAGGTCTACCTGTTGTGGTGATACAATTTTAAAGCAAGCTCGGTGGATTGTTTAGCCACAACAGGAACCTTTCCTCACCACCCTCCAGGAAAAGACAGCAATACTTAAGACCTCTGAGAACATTTTGAGCAGGAAACAGTAAGATGAACAACCCGTACAACTCAGACACAATAAAGAGCAACAACAAAAAGAATTTGGCAAAGTCATGCTCCCTGCAATGTAGTGTGAACTTTATAACCATTTAGATGTAGCTTCAGTTATTTCCATGCCCTACAACAGGAACCTGACATTTGAAAAAAACAGCAGAGAAACACACCAAATTGCCTTTAACTTTCTGAATCGAAGTTCACCCCAATTGCACGGCTGAAAACTGTCCTTCGGCATTTTTTCTTAACACTTCATGTCAATATGGAGCTCTTCCCGCATCCCTCTGTGCCAAACACAGTCAGCAGACTTCTCTTCCTCAGAAATCAACTGAGCAGGCCTTACCTAGCAATCACTTTTCCTGAAAGCTGGAGGGATTTAGAAGTTTTTCTTATGTTACCAATGCTCCACCTGCTGGTGTGCACACAGTGAAGAGCAGTCCAGAAAACATCCTGACCTTGGAGAGGCAAAGGCAAACCAAAAGAATGCAAGAATAAACAAAAATGTTTCCAAGTAGTCAGAAGCACCTAAGGCAAAACCTCCCCTGAAGAGCTGGGCAGTATGATAAATTTCTAAATAAAAATATTTCTGAAAAATATTTGTGAAAACTTCTAGCCAAGGATGCGATTCAATCCTCCTTTTGTGGCTGGCCAGATACTAATGCATGAACTAATTAGTTACTGCATTAGGTCAAGGGTACAGCTCCACACAGAAGTTTGCATGAGATGCAAGCCAAAGCCAAAAGTGGAGCTTTAATACAACCATCATTAAGCTTGGAGTTTATAGATTATAAATTTGATTTTATCCGGATTTAAAAGTGAACTTTACTAGAGCCCAAATGAAAATCTCAAAGCCAGGCATTTCCTCAAAACAAATGAGCCAAAAAAAGAAAAGGCATTAAAGATGCTCACGTCATTTCACCACATTTACATATGAAAAAATAATGCTTAGAAAAAAAAAAATAAAATGCAGCAAACACAGGGCTCTTCATAGGAACTCTACCATACTCAGTTCATAAACCAGAGGATGTGCCCTAAAAGCAGTTTGAAGAGTAAGTACTTAAGATTTTATTTCATCTGCTGAAAGGTATCTTCCTGCAGCTTTCCACAACAGCTATCACGTTTCAATTGCTTACACTAAAGAAACCAGGGCAAGAAACTGAAGAAAGTTCTCAAGGTGTTTGGAGATTTACTCAACTTGTAAATCAGCTGTTTTCCTCAACAGCTTCTACATTGTTTACCTGCAAGAGTGGGACAAGTTACTGAAAGCACTTTTTACAGACACCTACTACTTCTACTCTTAATCTGAGTGACCAACCACAAATTCTCAGTCGGTTTTGCTGCACTGTTGTATCTTGAGCAGGGATCAGTGGACACTGTATTATCTCAACTGAAATGTTGTAAAAACATCAAGAAATTCCTCTAAGGAATCAATTCAATTTCATGTGCAGTTTGTAATCTTTCAATGAGAAAAAAATACACCATAACCGGTACTAGAATAATAAGCACCAGCCATAGCATTTCTAGAGTAAATGTTCTGTGAAAATAGTTAAATAAAAGTTAACCTGTACAATGAGGCCAATGAAGGCACACTTAAAATGCTGCAAATACAGGCTTCCAGACATTGTATAAAATAAACTTAAGCACCAATGCAAGAGAGAATCACAGTTGGCAACACTTATCAAGCTCTGTACGCGCAGGAAATCTCACATTTACTCTTTCAAATTCCAACTTAAGTACACTACTATTTAAAAGTAGAACTCCACAAACTAACTATATTCTCCAACTTAAAGCAGCAGCTTAGAAGACAGGAAACATCACCGAGTTGCCAATAACCTGTACACCACAGTTCTTCAGTCTCCAATGAGCCAAAAAGTCCTCCCTGTGCAAAGATTAACCAGACAGCTAAAATAATTTCTTTGATTCTACAGGATGTGAAGAAATGACTGAAGCAGACAGCAACATTATAATACGCTGTTAACTTGAACAAAGTAAACTAGTAAGGAAAACTCTGCAATAGTAAATTTGTAGTTTACTGGTAAATTGACAGAAAACCCAGTATCCACCTTGTCATTTAAAGCAGGTGATTCAGAAAACCATCCCCCTTTTCACAAAAAGTCATTAATGATTAACAGTCTGAGAACTGCAGCAGAGGTTTGGTTTTATTGGGATGCCTGGTGTTCTTACAAGAAATTTAAAAGTAATACTATGCATAACAGCAATTCAAGCTGCATAAATAAAGGTCTTGTTTCTTAATTGACATACAGGCAAGAAGTCAGAGATTAACTCCAACAATAAGGAACTTCACACTGAAATTTGTGTTGTGTAAGAAAGTATACTGTAGTATGCAACCTTCACATTAACATACAGAATCACAGCTTCAATCAGTTGGTTAGAACCAAGGAATGCTTAAGCACATTTTACTTTCCTGAGATTTTACTGCTCCTAGTTAATATTTGGCATAACCTGACTTTAAATCACCAGCTTAGCAGTTCCTGACCCAACTAGTGTGTTTATCTAGACAAATCATTTAGCCACCATACCCAAAGGGAAAAAAAAAAAAAAAATCATTGTAAAATTCTGATTCAGCTTTTGAACTCAAAGTAAGCACAGAGGCTGAAATCAAATGAAAAAGACAAGCCTAAAAAATCATGTCTGATCACATAATATCTGAGGATATCAAATACTACATTTCTTTTGTAATTAATAGTATTAAAATCATTGGAACAGATGTGGCAACTCATTTTTCAAGTTACAGAGTAATTAAAAAAAAATCAGGAGAGGGAAGAGTCAAAATACACAGATCTCTATTTTAAGCGAAGAAAATATCACAAGTGTCCTTGCTGAAGAATCTGTCTCGCATCACAGCTGGTTCTACTTTTGAACACGGCAAGCTCTGTTCAATGTTAGTTTTCTATTACGAAGACCAGACATACGGCATACTAATCTTCATAAAGCTTTAAAAGTCACCTTAACTTCCTTTGATATTTCCTTGAAATACTCCCTTGATACATTCAGAACAGATGAGGGACAGGTTGCAGAAGAACCACCTTCCCTGATACCAGAACATTCACAATGTTCCAGTGACCTGAAAGTGCCTGATCCTGTCAGCAGACGGCTTAGTTACCCCACGGCAAAGGGCTATGTGAAAAATGCAGATGTCCTTGACCTACAGGGAGATTGGAGAGCTGGGCTCATATAACTACCATCAAGGACACTCCTGAAAACATTGCCTTTGTCTTATTAGTTTGACAGACATATACTATATCCCAATATTAAAAATTAGTTAGCTATAAGATTTCTTGCCTTAACCTAATTTGAAGGAAAAAATGTGTTGACTCATCCTTCTAAAAGTAAGAGCAATATTCATTACATTTTATTGCTCAGTAAACTTAACCAGGAACTTAGGATGAGAAAAACTCCCAAAGTAGACGACTGGGAGGCAATGATTTACAAGCACAATCTGTACATAATCTGATCATTTAGTTACAAACTTTATCAGCAGTGCTACTATCACAGGTGGTCTCTATAAGAAGCTAGAAAATGTCGAGTTAACTAACACAGATTACATTAAGGGTATGAGTATGTTGCAAGAATGTACGTGAAAATAATGCTTATCAACCAGCAGAACAAATACAGATAGAGAGAAAAAAGCACCAGTCTTTAAGCACAAAGGTGCCTGTCTCCAGGAAGAACCATGAAAAACACAGAGCTTTCGTGCCCCCAGCCAGACTGCAAGTAAAGAGGAGGCAAAAAAGAGGAAAATGTGATAGAAAACCCACAGCATTTTTAACTTCAAATACTTCAAGCTAACACTGATGCAAGACAGTTGCTTTAAGTACTGACTCTCCAGGTCCAAGAGCTGAGATGTGCCTTAAAAGCTCTACGTAAGAGCAGCTCAACAGCCAGACAGGTCACCATTCTCTTAAACCAGAACAGAGTTTGCAGTTTGTTCTACTTTTACCCTTTTGTTTCCAATTTCTATCTTACTGAATAACTCTGCCCTCTATTTCACCACTCTGTTTTGCCTGATACTAAGGATATGGGGAGAGGAGATAATTTTCTGAAGGTTAAAAAGAGAACCCAACAAAAAACTTAGTGCCAGCACCCCAGGCAGCCTGTACCCTGGGATCTCTGCTTAGCAAGCTCACAGTAAGGATAAGGAGCACTTTCTGCCAAGCTGGAGAGGGTCAGCGGGGCATCTTCTGTTGCCAAGCATCAGCTTTGGGAAACAGTCCTTTCCAGAAGGTACAAATCTGAGACTTTTCTGTAGGTTATCAGAAGTACAAAACATACCTCCCCACTCACCCAAAACTGTGAACTCCCACTGCGATTTCTGTATAAAGAAGTACTCAAGTCAGTGCTGAACTCTCCAAACGATGAACTGAGCAGTTGAAGATAACGCACAGAAAAGACCTCAGTCTCCAGGAACACTTAGAAACACTTTGAACTGCAGAAGAATGACGACCCTGCATTTGGCTGAACCATGCTCCATCTGCAGAGAAAACAATGAAGTGAATGAAGAAAGTCCTCTGAGGCTCATCTGGCATTTTGATTTATTATACTCGTGTGAAGCCTCCAACGTTCATTCTCCACACTGCTCTGAGACAGCAAAAGATTTGAACTAACTTATTTTATTTCTACATTCTTTATAGAAAATGCCCACGTTCTCGTAAATTCCACTAATACCACTTCAATATCTAATACCGTGTTGATTCCGTGTGAAACACAAGAATTAAACAGCCTTTTAGTGGTTTAGCTTCCTCATTCCCACAGGATTCAACATGTCCTCAGACATGAAACAATCTTATCTAGGGCACTTCTTGTGAATATTTTAATCTTTTTTTTTCCCCTTTATCTTTCTAACCTTCATTTCTGCAGAAATATAGACCTAATTCTCTCAACCTTCTTATGTTGTTAAAACTCTTCCCTGGTGTTGTTCAGACTGTGGTATCCTAAGAAGACAGTATACAAGGAGCAAACTGGTATTACTAAAGGGTAATTTCAGGCATAGAAAATTTATCTGTACTACATACATTTTAAACTGCAAGGTGGGTTGTGCTCCTTCTCATTAAGTGCCAGCTCAGACAAAGCAATGCCTCTCTACTGGGTAGTAGGGCATTTGCCAGTTAGACCAGATCACTGCTCTTTTAACTGATGGAACTCCCTAATAAGCAGGAATATTTTAAAACAAATACAAACAAGAAAGACTGAGATTGCTGTTGTATTAACTAAGTTACCAAAAAACTGATCAACAAGATCTCAATAATTCTCTTCCATGTGTATGCCTTATTATTGTTATAAGTTGGTATTATAATCTTTCTGAAACAAGAATCACTGGTGGAAGAGTTTTTCCACTTCTGATTTTTTTTTTTTTTTTAATTTTTTTTCATATACTCCTTAGCACTGAGTTAGGTGTTATGGGATCAGTCATTCATAACTGCAACCACCCTTTTTTTCTTCTTTACCTTCATCACTCAAATAGTGTCTCCAGGCAACAATCTGGAAAAGATTCCCGAGACAGGCAATGAACATTAAGCGTACACAGCTACATAAACAGTTTTCAAACAAACTAGATAAAATGAAGTATGTAAACAAATTATTACAAATACCTCTTGCTACCTTCTAGACCATTTCAGAAAAAAATAAAAATCTCTCATCACATAGTACATCTGTATTGTCCAGGCACTAGTATTTTAGATAATTTTAATATTATTCCCTGTTATGCATGTCAAAGATAGATCTGAATAAACTTCCAGGTGAAGTCTATAAAACGGAACAGGTTTTTTTTCAGGTTTTCTAGTCCAGATACTTCTGAAAGGACGACCTTTCTACCCATTCCAGAAGCTCCCTCTGACAATGGCAGGCAGACTTTCACTGTTCTATGTTTTCAGCTCCAAGATGTTTACCTCTCTGTTCCACAGATCACAACAGGAAAAGCCCCCTCACGTTAAGGAAACTTAAAACGCAGGCAGCGTGCGGACAGCAGCACACTCACTTGCACGCTCTCATCAGCTTGTTCTCCATCTGATCCTTCACCTGTTTTCTGCTGACTGCCATCTGCCCACTCCTCCTCCTGTTTCTCTCTGACATAGACTTTGTGCCATCTCAAAAGCCTTTATTTTTTTTTATTTTTTTTTTTTTTAGCACCTTCCTGCACACTTCTTTCAGGTCACTGATGCCTACAGTGAATAAACTTAATCACAAGATTGTTTCCTGGGGCTCCCCAGTCATTACATTTCAAATCAACTGCCATGGAGAGAAGGCTTTGCCATGTAACACTTAAATATATAGGATTTTTGTATTTCCTTTCTTTATATATACTTCTATATACAAATAAATGCAGATAAACTATACCTATTAAATACATACATATTTACATACATAAGACAGGAAATAGATTGAAAATCAAGTCAGGCACAAGTGATGCTCATTTTCCCATCTGAACTGCCGTGGGAGCACTAATCCCCAGTAGGTACACACAAGCAGCAGCATACAGGTATTTGTATTTTAGGCAAACAATCTACTGCTTCATAGAACTTGACAGTTGTCTCCATTAACTCTACGGCTGTTATAAGCCAAATCTTATCGTGTGTTGAAAAGGACACTGGGATTAATTATGTAGTTCCAATCTGGTCCTTTTATTAGCATCCGGAATGTTTGTTTCCTAAGTTGTCCATGACAGTCGCTTAAAACTCCATCTGGCTTTTTTGATTTACACCAGGAACTTCTGTGCTAAGAGTTCATGAATACATTAGCTGCACTAGTTTGCTTTCTTTTTTTTTCCACCCTCTCTTCAAGAAAAAACATAAAGTTTTTTGTTGAAAAGTCACGTAAGTAAAAATGAACCTGTAAATGCCTGTTAGCATTTGGAAATTTAGGAACTAACTAAGAAAGATTCCACGCTTCTTTACATAAGGAGAGTTTGTTAAAAAAAAAAAGTAGAAAAATAAATCCAAAAGAGCCTTCACTTTACTTTGTCTGCCACTGACCTTTAGACCCGACACCCACTGCATCCTGTGGGAAAATTTTCCAAGAGCCAACTCTCTTACAAATATTTTAGCAGATTTAAGCATCCAGACTACATTTTATTTGCCTACATCTACAGAATGAAAAGGCTATTAAATAATAGCTACAAGTCTCTAAAATGCATACACTGCATTGCTGCCCATTTTCCTGCGTGTGGTTTTAAAACAGATTTGCATATCCTACAAATGAACAAAAGCACTAGAAAAAGCCCGTGCATTCCTAGATTTGTGCAATAAAAGCAACAGTGATAATTCAATTCCCTACTGCAAATGAAAATTCAAGTTCCTCTTAAGATGTTTTGCCAGTGAATTTCCTTCAACTCTGCAAGAAGGGCTCACATACAGGACTCCGTTCAGCTTTTAAGTGTCAAGGTGCTGCACCTGCTCCTTTTCAGATAACCAGTCTCCTTGTCAAATCTTGTATTCCTCCTCTTTCTCCATTACAGCAAGGAATTGTTTTGTGCAGTGTGGAACAGATCACTCGTGGAAAGTCCCAAGAAAGATTTCTCACTTACTTCAACAGGTCACACCTGCACTTCTCTCCAGGTGCACTCCTGCTCCACAGCAACCCTTCTTTCCTTCTGTAGATGGTTCCACTGCAGAGCTATACATCTTGTTCAGTCACATACACAACTGAGCTACATCAGTGCTCATAAGGAAGCTTTCCAGCTATTCAAAACAAGCCATGGAGTCAGACAAGGCCAACCATGTTCACCAAGACAGGTGAGCAGGAGCTGGGCTCCCTCACACTGCCAGAGCACTAGCAAATGAGACTGTCCTTGTGAGACTCCACCTGGAGTACTGCATCCAGCTCTGGAGCCCTCAACACAAAGAGGACATGGATTTGTTGGAGAGGGTCCAGATGAGGGCCACAAAGATATCAGAGGGCTGGAGCACCTCTCCTATGAGGACAGGTTGAGGGAGTTTGGGCTGTTCAGCCTGGAGAAGAGAAAGCTCCAGGAAGACTTCATAGCGGCCTCCAGTCTCTGAAGGGGGCCACAGGAAAGCTGGGGAGGGACTTTTTCATACAAGCACATGGTGATAGAATGAGGGGCAATGGTTTTATCCTAGAGCAGGGCAGATTTAGATTAGACATTAGAAAGAAGTCCTTTACTATGAGAGTGGTGAGACACTGGAACAGGTTGCCCAGAGAAGTTGTGGACACCTCATCCCTGGAATTTTTTAAGACCAGGATGGATGAGGCTCTGAGCAACCTGGGAGGTGTCCCTGCCCATGGCAGGGGCGGTAGAACTAGATGATCTTTAAGGTCCTTTCCAACTCAAGCCATTCTATGATTCTATATTTAAGAAATTTATTTATTTTTTTTTTAAACTGAATCATTAGATACTGTTCAAAGAAGGTGCCCAGTTTACTTAAATTTTAACTATAAACATTGCCTTATCGAAGAATTTTATGCCAGCAAGTTTCAGCTAGATTCAGCAAGCAAGAAAAACAGAAGAGATGTTTGGTTTTGAGAGCTTATAGTGGAAAGTTTGCTTCAGTTTCACCCATCAAGTGACAGTATCTTGGTTATGCATGACTAAACACTAACTACAAGTTTAAAGCCTCAGTATCTGAAAGCACAACTCCTCTCCAAGTCCTTGTAACAAGAAGTGCACAGTAATAGTACATAAAAGCCTTCATTTTCCAGTCCTAATATTATCGAAGCTTTTGCTGAAGCTTCAGTCCTTTAGTTTGGATGGTTGTTTTATCCTCAACCATCAAAAGTGCATTAGTGGCCCATCTACGTACCATACAGATCAAGGCTTCCGTCCAGTAAAACCTCTCACAATGATCTCCGCAGCCACATTACTTCACCAGTGGTTACAGTTCCCATCACCAGAAGGAGCAAGGGGACGAGCCGTGTCTCACTCCAAGTTATTCCTCCGATGTCTCCTAGGAGGACAGTATTATGCTCAGGGCATAGATCTCTCCAGCATGCTCCTGAGAAATCTGCATGGAGACATTTGAGACAACAAGCAGGCAGTGAGCAGCCAGCTCTGGAAACCTACAGTACGATAACGCCAATGAATTTTCATGCCCGAGAACAGCAGGACAGGATGTACAGTGCAAGCTTACATAAGACACAAGGCACTGCTGGGAGCCAACAGAAGTGAACAGCAGAAATGGCTCAGGAAAATGCTGATGTCACTCGTATACATTTGGGTTGCGCCAGCCAAGTTTCTCTGATCCTAAAACTGCCCTTTCTAGACATTTGCAAAACCTCACGGTTTGCTCTGGTTTATCGAAATCTTGAAAAAACCAAAACTTTTCAAAAACCCAAGTTTCTTCCTAATATTAAGACGAAAGATAAAAAATAAACCCCAAGAAGATTCTAGATTTACTGTAGCACGTATAAGCAAGAACCTAAAACCAGAAAATTGAATGGAGAGCTGGAAAAAAGCATGTAATTATGTACACAAATACTCGCTCCTGATATTTACTGAAAAAATAGTTCAAGCACAACTTATCTGTTTTCAAATTTGACCTCTGCGAATCTACTAAGGTCAATGAGACTTAGAGTAGTTACTCAGTGAGTCCTGCTTGCATAAATTAAAGATGCCTACGGGTAGCTATGAAACTGGGTATTTGATTTTTCCAGGGCATCTACATATTATGAATTAACAATGAATTGCCATTTTACTAGAGCAGCTTTCACTTTTGTGAAGAAAAAAGAGAAAAAAACAAAAACAACCAAACAACCCCAAGTGTGTTGTACTTCCCTCCTCCTCAACACACAAAAGCTTTCCTATTTAATGTTAACACTGATTACGGAAGTTTCATATTAACTTGAGTAAACAAGTGAGAAACTATAGATCAAATTACTTTCAAAAAAACCCCTAAGGTGTCAGTCAAATAGTGCTTCTTCCTGCTGTAACCTTCTACAATACATTAAAAAAAACAAACAAACCAAAAAACAAAGAGACAAGTAATCTTGCTTCACAAATTAGTATAAAGAAAAACTGTAGAGAGGGAAAACTTATGTCACTCAGGTCAGTATTCACTGCAGCAGGAGCTCCGAGCACTGTGCTTTCACTTGTTATTGCAGCAGCTGCAAAGCACTTCAGAGCAGTGTGTGAACCACCACAGGTAACTCCTTCATCGTGCTACGATTCCTTTGCCTATGGCATACTTCAGGGATTTGATTTTCTAGAGAGCATCACATAAGGTACAGCATTTTCCCTCTCACCTACCACTGAGCTACTCAATTTATCTTTCATTACACATGGCATGGAATTTATTGTTGCTCCTTTTAGTATTTTGTTGAAAATGGAGGCGTTCTGAGATAGCATCAAATTAATACTACTACTCAACCTTGGCAGGTACAAGTGGATTTTACCACTGTAAGTTATAAACTTAATGCCAGAAGTAACCTCTTCATCATATCCAGTATGTTTGAACACCTCTCTTTTCCACTTCCCTACCAGAACACCAAATCTAACACCTTGTAGCTCAGAGATGCCAACTACAAGAGATAAGAAGCCACATTAGAAATGCACAAGGTTTTCCTTTGCAGTGGAAGAAGACACCAGTTTCGTTCCAGGCGAACAGGAGGGAAAAAAACCACCCACAAACTATTCGCACTGTGGAATTGCAGCTCTTTGAAAGCGTATTAGCATATGCTCTTCATAAAAATATGAAGTGTAAGATGATCACACGTTGCAGATCAGGCATTATCACAAGTTATTAAACATATTTTTAAACATGTCCATTTCCATCGGAGTGTAGCTACTACAGGAAAATTCTGCAAGTAGAACACTCACATCCTGGCTAGAGCTCCTACGCTTCTATAGTAGAAATAACAGCCCTATCTACCTGTCACTACTGTAGCAAATAAGCATTTCACATTCATCAGTATGTTTATTCACACTACATTTCTGGAAAGCAACACTGTTCCTGATTCATAAGCACACGGGGGGACTGATGCAGAGAGACCAATCCAAGGTCACCGAGTAAGTCTACGGTAAAATACGAAACTTCACCAGGTTTTGCCTTCATGCAACAAATACTTTCTGTTAGTAAGTCATTGCTGCTCCCCTAAATTATTCTTTGAACATTAAGAGACAGCAAACTGCCTGTAGCATTCAAACTCTACATGCTAATAGCAGCTTCACTCCAGGGTTTTCTAAAGAAACATAAAAAAAAAAAATAAAATCACACCCAAAGGCCTCACTCAATACTATCACGGAATCCTACTTCAGCACTGGGCTGCTCTGGGGAAAAAAAGAGAAACGGATATATAGATAGATATATAGTCTGCCTTGTTTGTGGTCCACCTCTCTCACTAGAGACCCAAAAAATAGTCCTTCAATAGTTTTCTTCCCTCTTGCTACAGACCACCGAGCAAGGGCAAAGTGCAGGGAGGAAGGGACAGTCAACTCAGGAGCCAAGCTATGCAAAGCTGGGGGCCGGGGCGGGGGGCAGAAGTCCCTACAGACCATGAGAAAAAAAAAAAAAGGGAAAAGAAAAAAAAAAAAAAGCCCAACTTCTGTTCCCAGGTCAACGAGGGCAAAGCGTGGGGACGGGGGGGGGGGGGGGGGGGGGNGGGGGGGGGGGGGGGGGGCGCAAACCCCCCAGGGCCTTGCCCCCCAGGGCCAGTTATAAAAAGACCCCCCGGCCAAGGAGGGGGAGGGAGGAGAGGGTTAGGCACGGTGAGCGGTACGGGGCTGCTCTCCCTCCCGGAAAAAGCCCCGTCCGACCCCGCAAAGTGCAAGGCGGCGAGAAGCCCGCTCCCTCGTGTCTCCTCCATCGCCGGGGGACGGACCGCCGCAAACCTTCCCGCTACCCAGGGCACCCCTCCACCTCCCGGCGGAAAAAGGGCGCTCCACCGTCCCTGTCCTACCGCTTCCGAGCCGCCGGCGCGGCCCTGACCTCGTCCCCGCGCTCCGCTC
>VWZK01016270.1:0-44653 GCA_013396935.1 Baryphthengus martii | reverse complement strand
CAGACAGCGCGTGCTCGATAGGGTTGGCGGGGCGCGCGGGGCGCGGGGCCTGTATAGCGTGCGGGGGCCGGGAGGGCGGAGGGCCCGGGGCGAGCTGGCGTTAGCGCACGGGTTCGCAGAGTTCGTGGTCTGTACGGTGCACAGGGTGTGCAGAGCGTGCTCACAGTGGACGGTCGATATAGTGCGCAGGGTGTGCTCATAGTATCTGCTCTATATAGTGTAGAGGGTGCACGGAGAACTCAGTGCGTGTGGGACAACCTTTATTGTGCACCAGGTGAGCAGAGCGTGTGGCCTGTACAGTACACAGGGTGCATAGAGTCCATGGTCTATATAGTGCACAAGGCGTGCAGAACGCACGGTGAGCGTGGTGCGCAGGGTGCGCACAGAGTGCTCGGTTTGTATAGGACTTGATTTATATAGCGCACGGTTTATATAGTGCACAGCATGTGCACAGCGTGCTGGGTCTGTGCAGTGCACACTCAGCGCTTGCGGCATGCCTGGTGTGCATGCCGCAAGGTCTGTGCTCGGAGCGCGCGGCCTCTCTAGTGCTCAGTGCGCATAGTGCCCGCTGCGTGTGGTGCACGGGGTGCGCGCAGAGTGCGTGGCTTTCACAGCACACAGGGTGTGCAGGGTGCACGGAGTGTGCTCAGAGTATATGGTCTATACAGTGCAAGTGTGCAAAGGGTTTCCGGTCCGTGTGGTACACGGGGAGTGCTCAGAGCGCACAGAACGTGTGGCCCACAGGGGCTGTGGAGCGTACGTTGTCTACGTAGTGCACTGGGTGCACAGAACACACAGGGCGGGTGGTGCGTGGATTGTTCTCAGAGTGTATGGGCTACATAGTGCACAGGGTGCTCGGAGTGCATGGTGTGTGGTGCACAGGGAGTGCACAGAATACGTGGTGTATATAGATAGTGCACAGTGTGCAGAGTGGTTGGTTTGTGCGGTGCCTGGGTTGTGCCCAGAGTATGTGGTCTATATAGTGCACGTGGCACACAGAGGACATGGTTCACAGAGTACATGGGTTATGTGGTGTCCCTGCAGTACATGGTGCATGAGTTGCCCTGTGAGCATGGTGAATATGGTGTGTGGGGTGCCCAGTGTATCTAATGTACAGGATGCATGGTGTGCACGAGGTGCATGGTGTATACAGTGTATGAGGTGTGTGATCCACAGAGTGCATGGTCTTTCCAGACTACATTGTGCATCGTAACCGGTGCCTGGTGTGCTGTGCATATCGTTTCCATTGTACCGTGTGCTGTGTTGCGGCTGCCACCAATGTGCAGATCACCACTTTCACCCCACAAGCCCAAGAATTGTTTGTCAGCGATTTAGGAGGAAGAATTGGTGATGGAGCTTGCAGGAGAGCACGTCAGAGGGAACACTTCAGTTCTTGCAAGGGAGATGTTGCAATGGGAATGGAGGCAGAGGGGTATGGAACGGGAGCAGGGGGAATGCTGGGTCTGCTGTGGAGTCTGGGGCAGAGCAGTGTGTTAAAGGCCTCTAATCCTTCAGTGGAAAGATGAGGAAGGAAGGAGGACGTGTTTTTTCACACTCTTCAAAGGAGTGAATCCTTCCCTCCTCTCCAGCGGGAGAAAGGAAATCTTAACACGTGAATTTAGCCACTGCCTTTTTTCTGTACACACGTACACAAGCCAAGCTGGTGCCATCAGTTTGCCTGCTCTTCTCCATCCCCAGTGTTCTTCCTCATCCCATGGTGCTTCCGTATTCTCCAAGGATCAAGCTGCTTCCGCAGTCCCACAACTTGCAGCACGTTCCTATTGTTTGGGGAGCACACAGGCAATTGCATTTACTTTCCCAAAAATATTTGGCACGGATATTGTACGCATGATACGTATAACATACAGAAGGCTGCATATCTCAGTGCCTGAGCACACAATGTGTGCATAAATTTATGTATAAACACTTTTGCTTCAATGTCAGCTGTGAAAAAGTTACGCACGCACAGCGCACAGCCTGGGCAGGTCCTTGTTTCAGGGAAGGCGTGTGCATTGACACCTTACCTATTGCAGGCCTGGTATTTCAATACACTAGCAATTAGCAATTACATTGTGTCTCTCATCTGCCCTAGATGCAGAACACAATGGATACTTTACATGTGCCATATACCTGTCAGAGTTCCAAAATGACAGTTTCAGATGATTTTTATTCAGAAATATTCATTCAGAAATACAGTATTCATCGGGAGGACATACTGAGATGTATTCACCAAACCCTTCCTGAAGGTGGATAAAATGGTGTGGATACAGCTTCCCTGCCATTGAAATGAACGATACCTTTCTCCCAGAGTATTAAACCAGTTTAAATCCTCTCATGGCAAGATCAGGATCTTCATTGTGAATTTGTACATGATCTGGGTCTTACTCCTTTGAAGGCAGAGACCTAATAAGTAAATTATTATAAAGAGAGCTTTTAAACTATCACTTTTTAATGATCACTGAATCACTAAATGCATTACCTGCTGCCAGCAAAATACTCAGATTTGGTGACATTGAGAGCAGGAGCATTTGGAGGGAAGGCAGCTCTTGCACGGGTGGAGTGTGGTGTGCACAGGGCTAGGCTCCGACCTGCCCCGTGAGGGTAACCACAGCACATCCTGGTGGGCCCATGTGTGGATCTACTGGTTTTGGACAGCAATTCTGGTAGGTCCCAGCTCTGATGGATCTTGCTTTTTGATGACCCTCTTTTTTTTTTTCTTCCAACTGCGAACCGTGAACTTGACTGTGGCTGGCTTACAGGGCTGTGAAGGGGATGAGTTTGGCCAGTCGACAGCAACCAGGAATGACCTTGCTCCAACACACCAGACAACCACCTGGTGCTGGATAGGACTGTCGGCCACAATGATCTGCACATTAAGACGCCAGGACTTGGGCCTTCATATTTGTAATGCTACAGAACTGCAGTGTCCGTATTACTGCTCCCCCCACAAAATCCTTGAGTCAAGGAGGCAGAGTCTGAACAGCAAACTCTTGGAAAGGGCATAAGTAAATGTGCCACTAGGGATATATCAGAATGACACCACCTGTGTCCCCAGGGAAGTCATTTCCTTTCTGCACATCTCTTGTTGCCCCCCCAGCTCAGTGAGAAGAGTAATTCCTTTTCTCCCAGGGGGTCAAACGGTGTAATTGGTTCCTGTGTGCCATATATTGAGGTAGATAATACAGTCCACAGCATGAGCAAACTCACGTCAAATCCTCTTAGTTAGCATTTTTATCCATGAAATGTTAAAAATGCCAAGATAAGCCCATAATGACCAATTAGACGTGATGAAGAGGAGATGGCACAACAATGTAGGTGAGGGAGGAGATGGAGAAATCAGTCCTGAGGAAGGATCTGGCACTCACGAGGCATGAAAGAGCCAGAGCTCATCAGTTCAAATGTAATCTCCCAGAAACGGAGAGGGGGAAAAAAAGCAACATGGCTCCTTGTGCAGACAATGCCGGACTCCCGTGCATGATTTCCATGAGAAAGGCCACTTCTGACATTGGCATTCTGTGGAATCAAGTTCCCGCCACAGATAGCCTCCTCTATGCCAGACTGAAAGAGAAGGGGAGGAATAAACTCTGCTTTCCAAAAGGTCTGGAGCTGCCAAAGAAGCTCATGGAAAGCCAACTGTGCAATGAGGAAGACAGTGAGAGAGGATCCCTACTTGTAGGTGTAACCTGCTGAAAATATCTGTGAGGAGGGTTAAAAAGGCATTTTGATGCATTTATACAGCTTTCAAGTGAGCACTGGCTTAAAGCAAAGTTGTTGACAAGGACACTGATGCAGGACTGGTTTTGAATACTGGGGACTTTCCTTCCTATGCCTAACGCCCAGAAGTGCTACTGATTTCGAATCCTGGCTCACACAGAGTTTTTATGAGTACTTCCATTTGTCGATTGTGGAGGGCTTTACGAAGGAGACAGCTATAAATAAGACAGATGAGAAAGTGAGGAATAGAGAGGGGCTTTTAAAGGGCAATAGATTGTTTCTTTCAGGGTTTCTGTGTATAAGAACTAGATAACAACTGTCATTTTACTGAATATAAAGTATTTTACAATGGGCCACTGTGCTGAATTACTTGTGCATAGGTGTTTACACTATTAAGGCAAAGTTTTGTCATGCTGTGTACAAATTGTCTCTAGCTAAGCTTTTGTAAAATACCGAAACAAAAGCATTTAATGTTAGATTTTAACACGGTGTGTGCATGATTTAGGCACTTTTAAATTGAACAGATCAAAGCCTTTTATTCCTGCGTGCCAGAAATCCAGTGATATTTGTGTAACTGTGTAATTTGACCTGTCTGTTTTACATGTTCCCAAGGGTTTATTACAGGCAGCTTTCAAATTAAGTGGGCTGGAACGTTTGATGCTCTCTTTGCGGGTTTTCAAAGCCTGTGCAGAGCTCATACTGTGTGACCGACACTGCTGTTAAAGGGGTAGCATTTAAGTTTTATCACAAGGTACGCAGCTCGGTGAGGGAATGGAGATTACCCTCCCTGGACTTGATTCCGGCTCCGCCACTCCAGGGCAGCCATTTCGTTTCTGCCTCGTTCATCTTTCCTCTCCGTGGAGCTGGGTACGATATTTCCTTATCCTCCAAGGTGCCACGAAACTTAACCTTGAGAGAAGGAATGGATAAAGAACAAACAACAGGGCCAGCGAAGGGAAGGCCCCAACAGTTTGTCTCTGTTCCATACTGACCTACGTGGGGCTGTTTTACCACTGACAGTCCACAGTGCTGCAAAGTTGGCCAGCTTGGGAGAGCCTCAAATACTTTCCCTGTGTTGAAATAACGTTATTATATAACCAGGAGGCAGCCATAGGCTGATGGCTCAGTCATGTTTTATGCAGCAATCCCTTCACCCAAGGGTGACCTTGTAAGTGGATAATAAAAGCCACGTTCCGCTCACAGTCGTGCCTGTGCTGCCACTATTTACACTGCAATTGCACCTACAGGCCCCATTGTAGAAGGCACAGTAAAACTGTCTCTGTCTGGAAGACACTGGAAGTGGGAGGGGAAGCAGTAACAAAAACAAATGTTTGTCTCAAGGTCATATATGACAAAAGTAGCTCTGGCAGGAGGAAAACTCAGGGCTCCCAAGTCCCAGTACTATGCCCTGTGAACAGTGGCTTTTAGGGGAAAAAAAGAGATATTTACTTCTAGGAGTATAAATATAAAATACTAGGAGATCGCAATGCTGCAGCAGGATTTGCCCTTTGTTTGTTTTCTTGGTTGTATAAGTGCTTGTTTGGTATTTTGGTACTTTTGGAGTTGTTGTTTGTTTTGGTTTTTTTTTTTAGACACTTAAATATTTAGGCAAATATTAAATTGCAATTAAATTGCCAATGCCTTCATCAGAGGCATGATTTTATCTGAAATATATTATGATTTCCGTTGTTACAGACCCGAAGGATCAACATTTGTCTTTTGGATTTTTCGCTGTTTGAAAAGTTAATTGTTCCTGAAGTAACGCTTGACTGGTTTTGCAGTGGTCTTTTGTAGGTCATGAAACAATGAATCTTGAAGTCACATCATCCTACTGTCTATCCAGTGTTTCTGTGTCACCATCAGGTCTGCTTTGATTTGATCTAAGCAGATGGTACCTCACAAGATGCTAGACATGAATATTTCATATAGTTTAGAAACCGGGTTTTCTCAGTCTGCAATGGTAAGATGTGTTGATTTAAGACTTTTCACAACTTGAGGTACTTTCTGGCATGGTGCCATCACTCAGGCCAAAGACAGCTGAGCACTGTTGTCATCTCACAATGTGGGAAGCAGAGGATGTTTTGGACCACTGGAAAAATGGAGCTGAAATTTTCCATTAAGAGAGAAAGAAGCATCTGTCAGGCAGCAATCTTCCAGTCTAGCTGTACGTAGGTTACATTTTCTGGACATAATGTGGAAAGTCAGAGGCATTAGATCAATGCAATTTTTGATCCATTGAATCAGCAGCCAAGTTAAGCTCACATCTCTGAGCCAGTGAACACTTTGTTTTCATTCAAAGTTGGTCATATTTCAGTTTAGGCCTTTTCTAACATGGTTTTCTTATTTATAGTATCAAATTCTTCAGCCACTCTATCCTGTGATATAAATCAATTAATAGTCACCAGCTTTTATCATTTTTCACTCAAGATTTGCTTTTGCTCCTCTTTGAAGACATGAAGGGTTTTCTTTTTTTCTAGGTCTGCATTGTTCTTGGTGGATAATCAATATTGAGTTGCAAGTGTTGTACCGAAGCTCTGGAGCTTACAAAACCAGATTACTTGGTTTCTTCAGCCACAGATGAAAATTTTCATTTTAGCTGTAAGCCTTCTCAGACAGACAGATCTTGATTCAGTTGCCCATAGACAGAACTTCAATGCTATTTAAGATGTCCTAGAGGACTCTACCTAAACTTCACCTCCTGCTTCAGAAGGTCACAAGCCCAATGTAGATTCTATGTAATTTCTGCCAGTCCTGTAAGTACATCTGAGATAGCCTGGGGCATCTCCAGTGACACCTGACACTTGTCTACCAGTTGGTTAAATGTAAGTGTCTGTGTGTGGGCATCTACCACGGAGCTGAGAGTCTGCATTCCCAGTACGGTTGACAGAGATCTAGTCCGTAGGGCCTAGAGAACTATCCCAGTTGAACAGACCTTAAGTGTCCACTTTAGGGTATGTAATCATCATGCTTTTCTGCTTGACTTTCAGTTGACATATTTTTCAGAGCAGGACATGTTTTGCTCTTTAGTCAGCATGTTGGCAACTAATTTAAACACTCTCCGCCCACCAGATAACAGGTACACATAGAAGGAGCCATGTAGCAAAGGAGTGGGGATCCAGGACTTTCTTTCCATCTAGAAGGCCATCCCCTCAAAAAGGAAGGCAAATTCCCAAGCAAAAAGTCCACAACCCAACTGTGCTGCTTCTCTGTTCCCCAGGACATGCCTTGCAATCTCCTGGATTCTTGGATGGTTCATTCATAGAAATGAGCAGTTCTAGTCTCGCAAGCCACATTTTCTATCAATGTACATGTGCTCTTGTTTAATTTATGCATTCCATCATATGATACTCTTGTTAGGCATACACTCCGCACAGAATATGGTAGGTGTACATTCCCATGTAATATCGATTAGCGAGTACGTAATATCAAGCCCTCTTCAGGAAGTTATAGGAGACAAGCGGTGAATGGTGGTGGAAGAAGAGCTGTGAGTTGAAGTCAGCGATCCAGGATGACAGAGAAGATCAAGCAGGTGTAGCACAGCGCAGAAGAAAAGAAATACGGAGAAAGAGTGAGGTGGATGAGACAACGTGGACATAAAGGAGAAGCGGGAATAACAGGTATGCTGCTGGAAAGGCAGTGGCAGACAATGCTGGAAAAAATAGAGGATAAATCACAGAAGAAGGCGTTGGCCCTTTGGCTGGACTACAGTATCTCCCCAGGACACCGAGAGAACAAGATTAACACGAAATTTGTGAAAGCAAAAGAAAACATTTGAACTGTGTTTTCTAAAGCAATTTCAAGAGCAGTGTAGTTTTGCCTTGATGGCAGAACAGCAGCAGGGAAGCAGCATCTCTGCCCTTCGAGGGCCAGAGGTACAGCAGCTCCTGGGTGACTGAGCCCCATCATTTCCTGTTACAAACAGTCACATGATCTGGTTCAAACCCTGTCAAACTCTCAGAAAAATAATTTGGATGCCCTTCTTCAACACACTGCAGCTATTAGGCAGCCTTAGGACATCCCTATTCAGCTGGTTAGAAATTTTCTGCTGGCATTTTTTTCCGAGCCAATTTATATTACTTGTTTTTGTACCAGAATTGGCTTTTCACTTAAATAGTTCTCCCCAGTGTTTCCCTCCCTGCTGTATTTATAGAAAGTAGTCGTGTTCCCTTGCAGCCGCTCTTCTGCCAGACTAAACAAGACTCATTATGAAACAGGACATTATAAAATAGGTTCTGCAGTCCCATGGTCCTTCAAAAACCCCTTCCTTTCACCTAGTCCACACTGAATTTGTCTTTTCTGAAACTGCTTGGTCAGATGTGATCAGTTTTTCAGAGAAGCTGGATGGATGACAGCGTTTGCTTGCGACCATAGCTGCAGACTACAAGTCTTGGAGACCTGCCTTCAGCCTCGCCAGCCATTGTGCGCTTAGAGCATCTGTAACATCTATCAGTCACGGTCCCTACTGAGTGTCCTGTTTCTGCTCCTCCCAAGGGAGTGCTTGAGGGGATGTGGGTTTTCAGACTCAGCTGTTCCCTCCACCAGAGGCAGGACTCTCAGATCCTCTGGCTCGTGATAACTTCCCTCCAGGGAAGCAGTGATTCCCACTCCTCCTCGCTGCTAAAAGTGTGGAAACCCTTTGCACAAGGTGGCTTGGATTCATATCTGTATTTAAGAGGGCAGCTCTCAGCTCCGGCTTAGTTTTTGATCCGCCACCAGTGTCCAAGCCCCAAAATCCTGGAGTGCATGGGGAAAAGATGCACCCACAGAGCTGAACACCACTGTCAGGGTTCTGTGAGGGATCCCAGGCCCACCAGCCCTCCAGCAATTGCAGGAACATTAGCAGTAGTTGCTCAGCTATACCTTTGCTGCAAAGAGCATTCCCTGCTAGGCTTCCTTCAAAAAGGCAACAGCAGGGCTTTTTTCTAAAAATTAGGACAAAACAAAATAAATGTTCAAAATAAAGAAGGCGTGAACCCCAGGTCATCTATCTTTATGATATCACCAAGTTTCTTTATACCACCTTTATCTTTATTGCAGTTTTTCCTCTAAAGGACTTAACCTTCAAACTCATTATTCCAAGCATGGGAGCTCTTTTACAGTGACTGCAAATATTCTTTCTGACTTATATTGCTTTCCTTACTTATCAAAACTAGTCTGCCACATTTTTATTTTACAGCTGTTATAATGGCAGACTCATCGAAGTGCTAGTCAAAGCAGACTTCTGGCGGCCACTTGTTCAGAGCAGGGCTCTAACTAGCAATTGGTGGGGTCAGCTGTGGCTTTGTCCTGCTAAGCCATGAAAAACTCAAGGACAGAGAATCCACAGCCTCTCTGGGGAGTCTGTTCCTGAGCTTCACCATCCTCCTAGTGAAAATGTTTGTCATCAACCTGAATTTTCCATGTTGCCTTTTATGGCCATTGCTCGCTCTGATCCTGTCTGCTAGTGCTGAGAGTGTTATCTATCTCGACTGTCTTTTGAATTCCCATCTTGGTAGCTTTAAGCAGCTNGTTGCTTGCATTCCTGTGAGCCAGCGACCTGGCCATTTTTGCAGCTTGGCTTCCCTTGTGTTCTTGGAGCTGGGGCTTCCTCAGCTGCCGGGTGAGAGACTGTGGTGGGAGAATATCTCCAGAGCTATCCTAAAGTCAATCTTATCTGTGTGTGGTGAGTTCACCTTGGCCAGCAGCCGACACCCCTTCAGCTGTTCTCTCACTCGTCCTCCTTAACAGGACAGGAGAAAAGAGGAGGAAAAAGTGTAAGATAAAGGCAGGGAGATCAGTTATTAAGGCAAAACAGACTTGATATTGGGAAAATTAATTTCATTTGTTGCCAATCAAAATAGAGTCAGGTAGTGAGAAAGAGAGGGAAAAAAAAAAAAAAAAAAAGGCACTTTCCTACCCTGACCTTTCCCTGGCCCTCCTTGGCTTCCTCCTCCTCTGCCTGTGCCACCTTTGGCCCTTTCTGGAGCCCATTTTGCCAAAGCCATACCAGCACCTGGATGTGGCCAAACCCTGCCAAAAGCTACATGCTGGGCGGTTCAGCTTTCATCGTAGCTGCCCCAACTCATCATGTGAGGCTGGTCAGGCAACGGCTGCTCCTTGAGAAGTTTTTATCAACTAGTGGAGAGCGTATGGAGGAAAACTTTGAAAATCTTTAAAGTCTCTCACCCGGAACATCCAATTTTCTCTTTTTTAAAATTTGATAGTTCTAATTTGTCTCGTAATGAAAACAAACTCTTCATAGTCAACTCACTTTTTGTGGTTTGAGGACACACTTTGAGGACAATTTACATGTGAATCTGCACTGAGGCTTTGGCTCTGCTCTCATCCAGTCACAGACCATCAAACCTGCCATCACATCTCGCCCTTGTCAAACCTGTGCTCTCCTGCTATCTGTGCCTGAAGGATTTTGCTGGAGATCATTATAGTCTCTGCTCACTTCTGAGTCCTCACCACAACAGTCATCTGTCTCACTGAAAACTTTTTTTAAAAGTGTTCTTTCTGGTTTTAGACCATGATTAGATTATCTTTACTTATTATTTCACTCTCTCTGCTGAATAGATGTGCTTTTACCCTCTTCTCTTTTTAATTATAAGGCTAGAAATCTTTTACGGTGATACATCTTTTGTCTCGCTGTGTTAACTTTTCTTTCTGATGTTTTCCTAGATCAGAACAACATCTGTGTACACCACGGAGGTCATGGTTCCCATCATTTTTTGATGAATGGACGTCTACCAACCTTCAAAGTTCCTCGCAGAATGCCGTACACCATTATTACCTAAAAATTAATTGGAAACATTATTGGAAACATTGCTTTGTATAGCTCCAGAGACTGGCTGTGAATTAATTACTATGGCTAACTTGACCCCATCCAAAATTTCTTCTGAAAAACCTCAGGTGCTGAGGACAGACTGAATGGATAACAAATGGAGTAATCCAGCCCCAGCCGCTAAGCTGCAGTCCTGAAGGGCGATATGAGATGCTCTCTTTTACTTTGTCAGACTCCTGCTGATGGGACTACATCAAACATACAAAAATTGTTGTCATCAGTCATTTCCCCAGAGTCTCTCTTTTGTAGGAACTGTATCATATTCCTTCATTCACCTACTTAGTTAATTATTTCAGATATCTGAAAGTATTCTGTTGTTATTTTCTAGCATGATCGGTGAGTTGGAATCCACAAAATAAACCACTCTGGGGCCATTGTCTTGCTCAGGCTGACTGACATTCTTAGCTACAGCTATATTTTTAAATTTCTACTGTCCAAAACAGAATGGCCTCATCCAGACTGTACCAGCTCTTGCATGGTGTGCAGGAATTGTTTGGGAAAATGCTATCTGGCTGAGATAAAACCATCGCTCTTCTTGCAGTCTATGTTACGGAGGATTCAGTCCTCATGCCCAGGAACTTCCCTTGCATTGTTTCATCCATTTTTATGGGTGTAACTTGCATGGCAGCTCTGCTGATTTATGTTAAGATAAATTATGTTTTTAAAAAAACAAGAGAAGGGAGGACCCACAACTGTAAATCAAACATTGCAGCTCTGATACTTGGAAAGATACTGGAACAAATTATTTGCTCATCCCTAGGGGATTAGAAGCCTATGAGAAGTAGCCAACATGGATTTGTTAGAAATAAAGTGTATCATATGAATTCAGTTTAGTTCTTTAACCCAGTGGATAAAGGCAAAACAATTTTGTCTTGGCTGTAGTAAAACTTTTGACGTAGCCCTGTGAAATGTCCTCACTGACAGATGAAGAAAACTGGTCTAGATGAGTCCTGCTTAACTCAGATGATGCCTCACATCAGCAGACAAAGTCCAGCACATCAAGTCCCTGAGGCCACTTTCTGCGCTGAGGCCTGAGGAAGCCTCCACTGCCTGAGCTAAAGTGTCTGAGAGGGGGGAACACCCCCGCTCAGAGGAAATTGCTACGAGGCCAAGAGCACAACTGCCTGAAAAAGTCATGCTCAAAGAGAACTTGTAAATTATTCACTTTCCACTACTGAGGCCATTTGGGACTGACAGATCTGCACCAATTCCAGAATGGCTGGATGTTCTCGTTGCCAAGATTCCTGGTGATACAGAGCATACTCTTCTACAGTTTGCAGAAGATAACATTCTGGGATGAGATGCAAGTGTTTTGAAAGACATTAGAATTCAAGCAATTGATATAACTGAGAACCTATAAATGATAAAGTAAAATCCAATAACAGCAAGTGCAAAGTGTTTCAGCTCTGAAAGAAAAATGAAATGCAAAAAAACCCAAACCAAATGGTGATTACTGGTCTATGACCCAGTATAGTAAAGAAAGAGTAGAGGGCTGTATGAGACCAGAGGCAGAATATAAGCCGATAGATAAGATGCTGTTGAGCCACTCTCTGTCACATGTAAGAGATGAAAGGCTATTATTCCACTCTATTTAGGAGCAAAACCTTTCCTGCGGTATTTGTCCCCTTTTGGGCACACAAGTAGGGTATATCTCTGTGACTGCATGTGTGTATATAGAGGAGAGCTCAGCAAGAGCAACAGGAGTGCTAAGAGATCCAGACAGCATGACCTATCAAGAAAGGATGACCAAAAGGGGGTGTGTGTGTTTAGTTTAATAAAGAGCACCAAATGTGAATGTGGCTTCCAACAGAGAACAGTGCTACAAAGGGGATACTCACCATTTGTTGCCCAGGTCGAGGACAAGACTAAAGAAGTGTTTGTTATACACTGGGAGTAGCCTTGCTTAGACATTAGGAAACACTTAGGAGTATAACTGCCTACTGGGGCACGTTACTGGGAAGGCTATGAGAGCCCAGGTTGGGGGTGGCAGGCATCTTTGGAGAGTGTAGGTACCTTTCATTGCACCTTGGAGTGCTGTGGCAACAAACAGTTGTCCTTTGGGTGTTATTGATGTCTGTTTTCTGTTCCTATCCCTTAGAGTATTCTTTAACTTTCCACTGAATTCACATTGATAATGTTTTTAAAACAAGAATTGCTACTTTTTTTTTTTTTTTTCACTTGTTACTACAACAAATGACAAATTTTTGACCAAATATTTAGTCATTCAGTCATTTCTAAGATCTGGAATAGATTGTGACCATATGGGTGAGGTTGCACTGTGCTGCCCTTTACCAACATCATGATAATAACATCACCTTCCTTGCTGGTGCTCAGTGTAATACTCTGTCTTTGCCTCCCAGATCCTTTCTGCCTTCCCTTATCACCACATTCACTCTCTGGAAGTTGGCCAGATCCATGTCTGCAGGCCAAGGGAATCCGACAGGGTGAGGGAACAGAAAAACAGTGTTTTCTCTGCAGTTCTGCACTCTCAGGTAGAAGCTGCCAGGTCAGCAACAGTTTCTCTAAGGAGGGCTCACCAACACAAAGCAGCTTGGTGAGGCAGAGAGGGTGGCTGGAGTAGCAAGAGAAGGCCTCAGGGATTCATGCAGCTCACAACATTTCCCCATCCTAAAGAAAAGGCAGCAAGAAGTGAATGTTCAGCCTCTCTCTCCCTAATCCTAGACATCCTCCAGCAGACACATTTTCGGGGTTTGCCCATTTCTGTGTTATATTTTTCAACATCTTTCATCAAATGAGTGTGAAGAACATATAAGAGCAACAAGAAAGCAACGACAACAATATCCAGAAGAAAGGGCAACAATTTCTTCCTTTGGGATCTTCTGTAAGAATAGGCAGGCACATGACCTTCCCAACCTGAACTTTGTTTCAGCCTGAAGAGAAAGGAATGTGACCTTTGCAAGTCATTTGTGGCATCTTGCAGTTGGCTTTAAGCTTTGCACCAGTTATCCTAGTTGCAGCTTGTTGTTCAGTCATGGCACATCATGCACTCTGTGCCTATGGGTAACTGGTGTGCACACTGGTGCTGCTGCATGAGGGTGCTCAGCACAGATACAGGCAGACACAGACACCTCACACTGGCAGATTTCACAGATACATTTTTATTATGTCACAGATAGAAAAGCCAACGTGAGCTCTGGCTGCGCAAGACTCTTACTCGCTGCAAGATTTCTTAAGCTTTGTGTAATTCAGAAGCTAAGAGGGAGTCCTTACGCATACTCCAAATTAGGAAATTTTGAGTTCTAAGGAGTTTTATGACTATTTTTCAAGTTCAGCAGATCTACATCTTAGCAAAGGTTTGAAAAGCTCTCTGGAGAGGCCTATAAGGGAGCAGCCAGTACAGGAAGGGGTACTGAAGCTTGGAGGGGCTGAGGATGCTCATGCCAGGGATATTCATAGAAGTAATGGCTTGGAGGATGCAGAAACCGATGGTTGATGAGGTTGACCACCTGGCACACAAGCCTGGATGAGGTGCCAAGCTTGGTGACAGGTGGTTTTCTTCCTGAGCATTAGCTCTGTCAGTACAAACCCATTAATCAGTTTTAAATAAATGTCACTGTAAATACAGAATCTGGCCAAGTGCTAACTATCTCCATCCCTCTTTCCATGAAGCTGGAGTTGCAGGTGGACTATCCTTTTGAGAATTTGCTACTATTGTGTGACGAAGCACAAAGGAACTGTAAAAGGCTGTAAAAATCCTGTTTTTCCTAAAGCAGATCTGAACTCATGAAGGGAATGTTATAGTCTCTCTACTCTTTGTTACCAGTGTTGTAAAACTGGTATTTAAATAGCATTTTCTGCCTGACAATTCAGGGGAAATTTAAAAATTATAATGGTGTAGATGAAAGCACTCACATTTTGTAGTAACCTCCTCCCCATCTCTGAAAAATCCCCAAACAAACCAAAAAAGCAAACTAGAGAAAATCAGGGTTTGCTGGCTCATTGATGTAACAGTAAAAAAAAATCAGACCTAACAGGAAGTTTCTTGTTATTTTCAGTACTGCTCGATATGTCACTTTTGTGGAGCACTATGTTCTGCTGATGCCCTGCTGATGTGGTAACAGGAACAATCTGTCAGCATTGCCATTATAAACCTCATCTTTATAACCTGGATGTGCACATTTGCTGTTACTTGGTATTTGTTACAAAAACATACAATTTGCTTTTTAACCATAGAATTAGAAAAGTAGAAAAGGAATCAGAAAGAAAAAAAAAAAAAAAAGAAAGACTGTTTTTAAAAAAAGAGAGAAGAATCTACAAATGGCAACAGTGTTAATTATTTTTAGTAGTAATAGCGGTAAGTTTTATTGGTATTGCAGAAGTGCCCGTATACTCTGTAAAATCAGGGTCTGTACAAACACTTGATTTTTTTTTTTGATGGATTCAGTGTAGAAAGTGTAGGACTGAAAGCCTTATGAATTCTAATTTATTATTTTTTTGTCTTTGATAGTCCTCTAGTATCTGTCTGAGATTTGGCTTTTATTGTGATAGATGTTGTAGATGTACTCAATTATCTCCTTTGTGAAAAGCACTTCACCGCATGCTTCCTTTTAAAAGGGAGCTGAAACACTCGCCAAGGAAAAAGAGCGTATTTGTGGAGCAGAGAACAGACCTCATCACACAAAGCATATAAAGCACCTATTTCTCGCAAAGCCACGCTGCAGAGGTGCAGCAGAGATACCTGAGCAGCCCCCAGAGATGCTGCTGTGTTGACATGGTGCTGAAGCCGTGGGCTATTGGCCTGGATGCTGGAAGCAGCAAGGCCACGTTCATGCAAAACTCTTCCTGTACTAATCTGTGGGTACTCCATGGAGCTCCCTAGCTTGAGTGGACCTCTGAGTTGGTGAGGCCACACAGCTGTTAGGCCCTGACTCAGTGAGGCCCTGAATATGGTTTTTCCTTGTCTGTCTCTTGCACAGAGGCTTATACTCCTTCAGTCTAAGACTAAGTTCCTACATGTTGTAGCTGGGCTGGGCTGCTGCACCTGTGCAAAGTTCCCATGGACTTTACAATCTCTGTACTATCTAACAAAGGAGGAGGTGTCCTGCTGGTGACCTCGAAAAGGCAGAGGGAAAAATAGAGCACTTTGCTCTCTATTTTATAGAGACCATCACTTGGGTATTGGTACCCACTAAGTAGCTTGCCCAGGGTCACACAGGGTTACAGCGCACAGACACAGCTGGATCATACACACAACCATGTTTCTGACACAGTAGCTGATCCCAGACTCCTTCATTTGTAGTCTAGCGCCTTGCACAGGATTTGATTTGTCCAGAATCCTTCTTGGATGGATGGCTTAATACAGTCTAATTGCTTTTTTTCTGCCCTCAACTAAGCTTGTCAGCAGAGTCAGCCTATGATGTAGTTGAGGATAAAAGCAAACAAAGGAATTGAGGCACTTCTAATTTTAGTAATATGCAGTTTATCCCCTTCTCACTATCTAGTCTTGAGCACTTTAATTTTTATAGATTAACCATTATGTCTCAGACTGCTTCTAATCACACACGCACTAACTCTTTGGTTGGATGCAGCACGCCCAGACAAAGCATATTACGCTCTTTTTTCATGACGAGTCACGCACACTGCTCCTGTAGATTCCCATTTAAGCCTCCCTGTCTCATGATGCATTGTGCTGCCTCTGAAGACTAAGTGAGCAGTCACTTTCATTAAAAAAAAAAATCATAAATATATTTTACTACTTGGACTTGGTGCAAATGCACAACTGACTCATTGGCTCGATGGATGTAATTGCTCTCAAGGAGCCTTTATGGTCTATTGTTTCAATTATAAGTGAATTACATAGTCCCCAAGTACTTACTCACTCTGCTTTCAAGGAGAGTGAAAAGACCAAGTCAAAGCAGGAAATTAGACAAAAAGGACATCATTTTATTGAAACTCTTCACCTTCTGAGTGAGGAAGGGAAACACATCAAGCACAGCCCAAGCCATCCATGAATGACATATTTTATTCATCTGAAACTGTTACAAGCCCTAAGTTGTATAAATACAGATGAGAGAGGAAGGAAAAAATCGAACATAATATATACATGGAAAAGACAAAGTCATGAGGAATGAGGCAAGGAATTG
Organism: Baryphthengus martii; assembly: GCA_013396935.1. Lineage (NCBI taxonomy): Eukaryota > Metazoa > Chordata > Aves > Coraciiformes > Momotidae > Baryphthengus > Baryphthengus martii. Next base: position 28,009 of record VWZK01016270.1, on the reverse strand, counting down.
ACTGAAACAGTCTTCATCCCTGTGATAAGTGATTGGGCAAAAGGAAGAGGAACAAAACCCAAGGATCTGGATTAGATGTCTGAGAAGCTGAACTGTATTTTGGAGGACATTCTGCTGTTTTCCCCAAGTAGAAAAGGCTTCTAGGGTCTGCAGCTTCCAGTACCACATGCTCACCATCAGAAATCATGACATTCTTCAAGAAACTATAGCAAATGCTAAAATTAGACAAGAGAAGCACAGCTGTTATATGACTTTGTAAAATAAGACCTTCATGTAGAAGTTCTCCCAAGACAAAAGATGACATATGGCAACGCTTTAATGACAACTTTGAACGACTTTATCGTAAATAAGAGAATGGAAATAGTCTACAATAACAGAATAGGGCATGAAAAATAAGCAAAAATATTCTATATATTTCCTATATGAAATCTCTGAGAAGGGATCGTATTATAATAGTTCCAAATTTACACATAAAAACATCAGTGCTTTAACCTGCATTTTGTCAAGAACAATTAATTTATCAGCTGAAATGTGAATCCTTAGGTGAATCACTTGGGATTTTGGATCAGAAGATCTTCACATGTTTAATTTTCTAGGAGAAGATTGACAGCTCTAGTTCAGTGTACAAAACTCTCTGGAAAATACCGTATTTAACTGGGATCAAGAAGATGCTATCTGTGGAAACACTGTTCAACTGTAGCAGAGCCACGTGCACTGCCAACATCCCACAAACACTGAAGAGAAGAAGATATACAGGGTGGTGGGTGGTGTTAATGAAAGGACATCCATAACTCCTTGAACAAGGAGTGAAATATTCGTTTTCTTGTCATTTGGTAACTGGTTTGGAGGCTCTGCACTTTGATTGTGATCTGGGCCTAGGTGCTTAAATTGTGGACATGATTCTTGAGGAAGTTGCTGGAGGAGATTTTCTTGCCTCCTCCAGCAAAGGAGGATTGAGAGAATTCATGGAAGAGATTACAGGAAGGCAAGCATGCAGTCCAGAGATGGATTCAAGAACGAGAGAAGGCTATACAGACAACTCAGAGTTTGTAGACTCCTGCTAAACAGGAGAGACAGGAGGACAGAGCTGCTCTGGAGGACCAACTACACAAGCATAAAGTTCAATCAAAGAGACAAACCCAAGCAGGAAAACATGGATAGACAAATAGACTTGGTGTCTGAAAGGTTGAAGAAGGAACACTGCACAGCAAAGACACACACTGTGTCCTGGCCAAAGGGAAGAGACAACATCAACACTAATGAGACAGCAAGATTTAGAGGAAAAATGTGATATGCAGAAGGAAATGAGAACTGCTGAACAGGGAGTCACAAAAAATTATACTACTCCGTATGCTGAAAATTATACTACTTTACAGCTGATCGACAGGAGAATACTTAGGACAGGACAAGTCCTCCATCACAGCACACAGTGCCACATGAAGGTTTGCTGGGAAGCATCTCAATGGAGCTGGGCTTTTGGAAGGATGCTCTGCTAAACCGTGCTGGCTCTGGGGAAGTTTTGAAGTGTCACTGCAGCATCCTGGAGGTTTGTAAATTCATGCAGCAAGGCCTACCAAATTTAGGCATCTTTGACATTTGGTTGTAAGTGAGCAGGACTACTAGGGATCACACTTTGGATTTTGGGCAAGGCCATGTTTGGGCTCTAGACAAGTGAAAGGGTGTGCATAGCATGGCTGATTCACACAATCTGGAACTGGTGCTGCCAAGGACATGTGTGTGACAAGAGCTCCTTCCGTTTATCTTTGCTCCTGATTTTAGGTGGCTACATTGAGCTGAAGTCCTGCAGTAAGCACTTTTGTCTTTGACTGCCTCCCAGTCCCGAGGGTTTTCTAAGGAACTCTCTTCAAGGACTCCAGTTCTGCATTGCTTCACCTCCATGCAGAGACAGTGCACCAGGCTGCTGCTTTGCAGCTGTCTGCTACCTCCATTCTGGCAACTAAAACCATCCAGGGACCGCACTTTGGTCCTGCAGGCAAGTGTTAGGGCAACACTCATACAGATAAACATCTCTACATATCTTCAAAACAGGGGACTACATCCAGCTTACCAACTGGAAATCATCCAGGACTCCATGTCCAGCTGATCTCTGACGTTTTCTGAAGCTCTCTCTGAATCATGTCACCATTACGACCATCAGAGATGTCATAATTTCTGATGTACTCACTTCTCCAGCTACTGAGTCACCATCTGGGACTTTCTGATGCGTAATGGTCAGCTGAGGCTCTTTGCTAGCACCATATGACAGCTTAGAGGTGATATTACTCTTCCAGAGTTAGACTGTCATGTGGCCTTTGGGTTACATCTTGTGACACTAGTGCTGCTTGCAGTTGTCAGCACCGAGAGCCCAGAGTAGTGCTGAGCTTTTCCTTTGTATCTGTCTCTTCATATATCCTTAAATCCCCAGAGACTTTATTACTAGTGAGGTGCACCTTTGGGTTTGTTTTTTTCTGGACAAAATGCCAGCAGGTTACATTGATTTTTCTCTGAGGCAGTACAGATGTTTAAAAGCACTAAATACAGCTCATCTGTATTTACAGTTTATTTGGGTTGGTTTTAGTTTTATTAGTAACTACTATTTTAATCCCATTCTTTGCTACTCATGGGCCTGGCAATGATGGAAACTTGAATTGACATGTCTAAACCACACACAATGCTAAAATTCAGATTCAGAGATTTGTGTGCAGGACTTAGCAATGTCAGCTGTACCCTGTCTAACAACCTAATGGTGTGCAAGGTCACTTCTTATCTGTAGCATCTTCTGGTAGAATTAATTTAGGGAATTACTGAGAACAGGTACATTGGTCCCTCTAGTCAATAGAGGGAAATCTAGGCTTATTTAGCTATTTGGGACCCACATTTCCTACACTGTCAAAACCGGCTCTTTGACCTGACTTGTGGTTCAGGTGGCTTACCTTAAAGGCTTTTATCATTGTTCTTCATTTGCCACTTCTCCAGCAGTTTGATCACTACAGGATTTTTTTATTTTTTCTTTCAGAAGTTTTCACTAACAATAGGGTTTCCCATCCCCTTCCTCCCAGCTGACATATCGATACTCCAGCTCTGGACTCTGTGCAGATTTTGTGACAAACTCTGTCACCTGTGAAGGGATGGGGTCAGCACTTCATTCCAGGAGAAAGACCAGTGCTTCCTAAATTAAGGTATTTCTGTTTACTTAGGGGAGCCAGACCTAAGGCACAGCACTTTCCACTGTATTTCCTGGTGATTTAATCAGGTATTTGTTTTTTTTATTTAACATGCACAGGCTCCATTTTCAGGTGTCCAAAGCCTTGTTCGGACCCTTCTCCCATGGACTGGCCCAGCCAAACATTGTTTGTGAGCAACTGGAAAGCCTTTCCCTTTCCTGTGTCCCAGGACACCCCCAAATGCATCTCATCTTGCTAATGAGATGAGACACGGATACGCCACAGCCTTCCACCCCACCACCTCTCCTGCTCGTGGGAAAAAATGCACATGTACGGGCCAGAAGGGCACCAAAAATCCCCTCAGGCTGTACAGCTGAAGACCAGAGCTGTGACTGGTGCTACAAGTTGCCTCCCCACCACATACCCTGCATTGGTCTGTGTGTGTTTTTGAAACTCCCAGCATATGAGCTGGTGGCCATGCAGCAACAACGAGCCCCTCCTTGCCTCTGATGTGTGGCTGTAACACAGGACACCCAGGACTAACCTGTGAGTGGTGATGGCTGTGGTGTATGCTTTTGTCAGGCACCAACAATTTTCTGGCATAAATAGGTGGATGTGAGCCAATGTAGATAGATTTCAGATGACTTCTGGGCTATCTGCAAGTTGTACAAGAGAATAAAAGCAAATCCAATTAAGTATGTAAGGCAATAGTGAGGTACGGAATAATTCTTTGCAACAATAGAATTAGAATAACAACATAATTTAGAGCATAAATTTTTCTAAATAAAAGTATTAATCTAAACACAGTTTTGAAAAATAATCTTAAATAATTCTACATAAAATGGCATGAGAATGACAGCATAACTGAAAGCAACTTTTCAGTGATTTTGGATAAAGAAAAGAGATTTGAATAAAGATCTCTTACTTCTACCTGACCGTAGAATAATTTGCCATCTTCACATTTTCCAGACTTTCTAATAAAATACAATATTAAATTGTCCAAATCACTAGATTTTAAAGTGGTGGTTTATTCTTTGATAAGCCACTGGGCTGTGCTATTACTCTACGTTTTAAGGTTTCATTCCTCATATACCAGCTTCCAATATGTTGTTCAGAAGAACAACTACTGCTAGTGGCAGGTTTAAATTGTACAGTAACCTAAGAATCTGGTCAATAATTAATGCCACAATAACAAATAATGAGCTGAATTTTAGTTCAGTCACAATTTTTGTTTTCTTTGTGTACCTGTAAATGTGTACAGTAAACCAATTACTGTTGAATCAAAATAATTTTCAGGCACATTAAAAGTCTGTAGCGATGCAGATTACTTGTAATTGAATGATGCAGTCCAGCTACCAGCTCCGTTCTCTATAAGTAACTAGAAAATTGAATCCAAATTAAAAAAAAATAGAAAAAAAAAAAATGCATAGCTTCAGTCCATATTTTTGTCCTTTTATTTTTTACAGTGTTGTCTCCTGCAGCTGATCTCAATCCACGAGCATCCAGGTTCATCTCTGTATTGCGTGGGCTTGGTTTTTAAAGGTGTTGCTCCAGAAAAGTATGCAGGAGTCAATATACTAAAATATTAAATATATTTTAGCCAGAGCTAAAAGATCAAGCAAGTGGAAGTAACCCACTCCTCTCTGGCAACCTGCGTGGTCCTTTTGATGTTCAAGGTTGTGCTGTGTATTGCTTTCTTTTTTTTTTTTTCAATGATCAAGCTGCAGTGCAAAGTGATGAAGATTCCCTGTGTGTGTCCACTGGACTTTAACCTTTATCGGCCACTCAGTCCCCAGTTTTATTCCAGGATAAAATCCTGGACATTCTGTGTATGAAATACAAGAAAGTATGATTTACTTGCCAATATACTTTCTCCTTTTTCTCAGGTTATCCATAATTTTAAAATACTTACCAAGTCTTATTATTAGGCCAATGTAATGCACCGAATCTGCTTGACTGTGGCAGCATTAAATCAGGAAATAAACTCCACAGTCTTGAAATACAGCTTAGAGGAGCATAGTGCCTCTGGTATTATTCTATCTGTTTTGTATTGTGGCAAGGCTACTAATCATGGATCGAGATCCCATCATGCAAAATACTGTGAAGCACAAAACCAGACAGGAACGGCCAAGATCTTAAAAATATCTAAGTAGATTAGTGGGACAATTTGTGTTGTGGTTAGTACATCTTCCACAGGATCTTCAGACCAAGAAGTTTAAGGGGCTAGGCATTACCTCCAGTGAGGTCCCAAACAGGACTGGCTGGAAAAAGTGCCCAAGTGCTTTTTCAGTCTGACAGCTAGTTCAGAGTTGTTAAAATGTGAAAATGTCCTGGTGGTCTCTGCAGCGTGTGGTGTGATCTCAGACCAGACCTTGCCAGCCACGTTCACCCCAGCTGGAAGTGTCTCGAGAAGTCACAGACTCCATGGCCAAGGACTGAGCCACCCTAGGCAGTATTTCTACCTAGTCTGAACTGAGACGTGACAGGGGAATAACATTTGAAAAACTGGTTTTTGCACTGACCAAGCTGCAGAGATTACGCAGCCACTTGAGGTTCCAAGCTTGTCAATCTATTATCTCTCGGGAACACTGCACTGCCTGTAATATCTTGCAAATGGCTTTAATTTTAATGCCCAGCTTGATCTATAATTAGTTAACAAGTCTCTCTTGAGCCGGCTATGACAATGATTACTAATTTTTAGTGGCATATTTATAGAACTGGTCGCTAAGATGTATGTAGTTCCTCATCTTTTTACTGCTGTCCTGGAGCATGTAATTATTTTACTGGATCTTATTTTTTTTCTTATTTTTTTCGTATTATTTTACATAGCTGAAAATAATTCTCTAAGTATATTATTAATAACGTAGTAACCATTAAAATAAATGCTAAAAATAACTCATTTACCTTTTTTCTATTAGGAACTTTTATTCACTATTTACATTATGTAAGGTCTGGAGAACGGAGTATGATATTCAGAGCTTTCTTTATAGTTATTTTCATATCCTGGTTCTCCAGGACTATTATAATCAGACAGAAAACATACTTTTTAGAGGCAAATGAATGATTGTTTTCACTGTGCTTTTGACTTTTCCCTGAATCACATATTGCTAATGATTTTTACTTAGGCTTGATTTTGATCTTTGGTGCCAAATGTGGCCTGAATAAAACCGTGATTTGATGTCTTTTAGAGACACTTGTTTTGAGATGTCTTTGGAGCCCTGGAAGAGAGAGGTCGCCTCTGGAAGCAGATGCAGTGGACAGAGGGGAGTGTGTGTTTTTGTCCTGGAGGTGGGAGCATCCTGGTGCAGGTCAGTTTGTGAAACATCCCTCCCTGGAGGGTCAGCTCCGCGCCCTCTGAAAGAGGCTTTAGCATCCTTCGCACACAGACATTCACTTTCACGCTCTAACAAGATTTCTGGGGGCTCGACCGCGCTCACCCAGAGTGTTGTCCTGAGGGACGTGCCTCTTGGAAGCGCATCGCCCTGAGCTGCCGATGGGAAAGCAGCTTATTATCAAACTGCCTCTCTCTCCCAGAAAAGGAAAAAGCCTGATTTTTTGCTTTTAATCCTTTTTCACCCTTTCCTGAAAATAAATTAGATATTTCAGTGACAGAGTCTGCCAGCAAGGACCGATCCTGCCAAAAGGACACTAGCTACTTCCAGCCTTTGGCTTGCCTTTTTGCCACAGCTCCCCTTCTCCTGTGTACCAGGGCACGGTGGGCACGCTGCTGTCACACACCCAGAAGTGGCCTTGCCCCACAGAAGGCATCTACCACTTGGTGACATCCCAAATATCTCAGCCACTTAACAGATTCCAGCTGCTGTACGAATTTTGCTAGGAATAAATACCCTGATCAATGATGTAGCAGATGGTGATGAAATAAACTTCTGTTGGATGCTGATTTCAAAGGTGCCCTGACAGATATTGTAGTGAGGGGCAAGAAAAAAGTTTCCAGGCACATTTTTATGCAACACGGTCACACGTGTGCTACTTAGCTTGCAACTTTTATTCCCAGTGAGTGCTTTTCAATATCCTTGCCCAACTAGTGCAAACTTCTCCTCTCTTAACACAGCCACCTCCTCATAAAACCGTAATTCCAACTTGGAAACAAACTTGAGTATCTCTCATAAACAGAGCCTGTGTCAATGCATTTTGTGAAGAATACACAATGTGAGTCAGACAGAGCTGGAAAAGCAGAGGGTTTGCAGGAGGACCAAGTATGGGCATAGATGTTGGATGCTTAAAAGAGGACGTCACTGTCAGAGATTCTCCACTTTAAAGTGCAGTTATCATCTGGAAAATGTAAAAGTGACATCCTGGTATGCCACATTTATTCCTCCTCCGCAATTTCTATTCCAAATTCACTCAAGTCTTCAAGTCAATACCATGTTTTTTTCTCAGACTGCCAGCACAGCTAGCTCAGCCTGTTACCTGAGAATCAAGCTGTGTTCTTTCTGCTTATTAAAACATTGCCAACTGCAAAGCTTCTGGAATCAGACATTAACTGGCAGTACTGTGGGAGAGGCAGGAGAGCTGAGCACGGCATGGCTAGCATGTCTGTAGCTACAGGAAAGAGAGAGAGAGAGAAAATACCCCAAATGGTCCTTAAACTCGGCACATATGCCTCAGGAGACCCACAGGAAACACATATTTACAGCACCTAGGTGCCATTTTTATGCAGTTACTTTTCTGACTACCCCTACATTTCATGATGGAGCAGCTAAAAAGGGAGCCAAAGAGCCCCTTACTCAAATCCCAGCTGTGCCAGATTTCCAAAGGATTCGTTATAGAGGAAACAGGTGAAAAACTAATGCAGCCAGGATTTATTTACTACTGCCTTGCTCTGTCATCCCTAAACTGCGGCACCTCCTGCAGCATGTACAGCTGGCCAAAGTGCACCTCCTTACTCCTTCTCTTACATAGTAAGTTGCTGAGAAAGTTTAAACAGTATCTTCACAAAAGGATTAAGATTACTGGGCAAAAGGAGGAAATGAGAAATGAGGAGTGAACAAAAGCTTTAAATAGTTCAGAACTTGTGCTGGATTCAGAAGAACATCGTGAAGTCCACATACTGATCTGGAGCTTAGCGGAATTGCATGAACTCCTAACGCCTGCAGGAGCTCTCATGAGGTCCCTCAGGTGCCAGTGCTGCTCATCTCATCTGGAAACACTGCAGGTTTGAGTTGTCACTGCTTTGCACCCCGTGTAACCACTTATTTCTGCCGAGACTGGAAGTAAAGAAGGTGCAAAATGCTGGAGGATTGCAGCGTTTCAGCGCTTTCTTTTGCACGGGCACAGAACTGGGTAATTTGCTCACTGTTCAGAGCTGCTCAGTCTGGTTCTCGTCCCAGCAACTTTACTGATGTCTAGAAAGCACCTGCTTTCCTCAAGGGCAATCTGGCTACCGAAGGCAGCAGAAAAGCTGCCTTGGATAACTTTCTTGGTCCAAAATATAAGTCCAAAATATTTTAAGTCCAAAATATATAGGACTAGTGAGCTTTTTGGGATCTTAATTTCTCCCAGATGAAGACTGCACAGCTAACAGGTCCACTGCCTGGAAAAATTATAACCTGATGATCTGATAACTGTAAATTATATGCCATTTTGGAGGTCTCCAAAGGAAGATGAGAGTTTTAACACAGAGAATATGGTCCCTGATTGCTTGTCATGAGCCCACTGGCATCAGGCAAACAAACTGTATCAGTCAGTTATTGGAGTGGCTGTCTTTGGGCCAAACTCAAAAGCAGGTTAATGGGATTTAACCAGTTACTGTGTGTCAGCTGATTTGCAATGTCTCCATGTGCTTGAATCCCATAATCACAGAATGGCTGAGGTTGGATGGGACCTCTGGAGGTTATCTGGCCATCTAGAACCAGTTGTTCAGGATCATGACCAGATGGCTTTTGAGTATCTCCAGGGATGGAGGCTCCACAACCTCCCTGGGCAACCTGTGCCAATGTTCAGTCACCCTCACAGTGCAAAAGTGTTTCCTGATGTTCAGAGGGAACCTCCTGTGTTTCAGTTTGTGCCCATTGCCTCTCGTCCTGTCAATTAAAGAACTTGCAAGTAATAGCCTGCACTGAACCAAGCAGATGGAAGCTAATTCATGTATTTTATTCCGGTGTCCAGCTTGAGAGTGTAGCATAGGACAGTCTCAAGCACACTCTTTGTTTTGTTCCAGGGAAAGAGAAATGTGAGTCTGCAGTTCGTGCTGAACCATGCACAGCACTGTCGGCCACTTATGGATGCAGGTTTGGCACTGGACGTGTCTTTAATTCCAAAGATGTGAAATACTGCCTTCAGTCAACTTGACACACATTTTTCTTCCAGGATTTAGTCTTCAGACCCACAAATCTCAGCAGCAAGTACCACATAAATCTTTAAAATTGGGCAGGGGGTAGGGCCTGCCGCTTTTAATTCTTTTTCAACCTTTGCTGAGGTCCTGTTCTTTAAATAGCTGCTACAACTGCCTTATTTCCCATCCCAGTACTGGCAGTTATTATTTCATCTATTTATTTACTTGTTTGTATTATTTAGTTGCTTCTTCTGGGTTGAATGGTAGAAGATAATAGCCATGTCACAGTGATCCAGCACTAAGTGCAGGCACCAGCCCTGGTGATGTCATGGCTCTACTACAGCAGCCAACTCCCAGAATCAGCTCTGATGATGCTACGGCTCTGTCAGAGCAGACAGAACATGAGTGGTGTCTTTAGTAAAGGGTGGGTTGGTGACAGGAGTGGCCCAGGATGGGTATAAAAAGGGCTGCTCCAGACCAGTCTGGCAGATAAGAAACCAGTGAATGAGGAGGGCAGGGGAGGGATGGGCAGGGGCTGCCCATGGTGATGGAGGGTGGCTGCTTCTCCTCTCTTCCTTCTCCTGTCTATTACAGCTGGATACCTGGGTAGGGACATGATCACATCACGGCACAATCCTGTTTTCTCCCTCCTCCAACACTCAGCCAGAGACCTGTTAGCATGCTACAGGACAGGTAAGATAGCTCCAAGCTATAGCCATTACAGTCTTACAGGGCACTGGGAGCTCTCTCCAGCCATGGCAAAGCCACGCATCCTTTTCCCGCAGGTAGCCAAGGGCTGGGCCACACATGAGCTCTTGGCACGAGCCCCACCATCCACATCACAGCAGGGAAAACACTGGTGGTGGCCCATATCGCAGTGGGGTTGATGATATGGTTGTCCCAGGACAGGTGTCTCCTGTCTGTCAGAAAGACATGAGATGGGCAGCCCTGACATGAGGTTGGGAGAGTCCCGGGCAGGGAGGCAGGGGCTGCCCGTGGCACTGGGGGATGGCTGCTCTATTCTTTGGTACTCCTGTCTTGAACAGCTATATCCCCAGGCAGGAACATGACTGGATCATGGCACGCATATGTCCTCTCCTTCCTCTACCACTCAGCTAGAGAGGCTTGGAACTTTCTACAAGGACATTAACGTAAAGATAAAGAAACACACATATCCTGTTATGGTCCTACAGGCTGATGGAAGCTCTCTGTAGCTGTAGGCAAAGGCAGCTTCACACCACCCACCATCTCTGTACCCCATCAGCGCCTTTCAGGCAGCTGGAAGCTCTCCATAGGCACAGACAAAGGGAGGTCCACATCACCCATCACCCCTGTACCCTGTCATGCTTCTACAGGCAGCTGGAAGCTCCCTGTAGCCATGGAAAAAGGGAGCTTGCACCACTTGCCATCTCTGTGTGAAACATCTCAAAATACAGTTTAAGATTCATAAACCAATTGGATGATTCTTCCGGTTTGTGCTGTCATTTTGGGGAAACCTTTTGGGGCTTTTCCTTTTGCCTAAGTGTTGCATGAGCCTCAATAACTTAGGAGAAGGGCCCCCATGGGCAGGCTTTTCCAGATAGACCACCTCTTTGATTGCAATGAGTCACCTTTCAGTAGTCCTTGGCACGTGCCCCTTTTCCATTTTTGGAAACACGCTCCCATCTTTAACCCTCACTTCAATTGTCCTCTTGGGTAGCAGCTTCTGGTACCTGATAGCAAAACTGCTTTTCTTCACATGAGGCCAGAGTCCCTGCCCTGCCTTTCTCACTAAAAAAAGAGAGTAAAACAAAAGGGGATGGGGAAAAAGCATCACAAAAGCCCCACCAACAAACAGTGTTGTTCAGCACTAGAAATAGTGGAACGAAGGCGGGTTGGCTTCTCTGTGATTAAAACAGCCACCTTGCAATCACAAATAGCCAGTGGGGATGAGATGTGCTTTTGAGGACACCCTGGCAGCTCAGCCTGGAGACTTTGGGTGTGCTATTTCATCCCAGACATTTGGTGCATGCAGTACCCTGTACAAATCTCTCATTACGTTCATTTTCTTCATTGAAAATGCAGAGAAATAGCGACACAGTGGTGAGACCCTTCGCGGGGGCAGCCTCTGGGATGTGGGGGTTAGACCCACGTATGATGCAGTTCAGTGCAGGAGGGACATCAGCCAGCAAGCAGGCTTGGCATTCAGCAGATTTGGTTTGTTTTGGACACAGCAGCCCCTTGACTGTACCAATGTGCTTGTTTGACTGATGTTCTCATCACCTGCTGCATTGCTGGCCAGGAAGTGCCTGGGTTCCCCAACAGTCCTCTTCCCATAATCTTTGAGAAGTCTGCCTGAAGATAGAAAATGAGCAGGCCATTTTGTTCTTGCATGAATCCAGACCAAAAATTACTTTCTTACATGAGCAAGCACTGGAGTGGAACTGGAAAAAAATGTCCAAGGGACAACTATTCCCTGCTGTTGGCTTGCAGGGTTTCCAAAGGCAACAGATTCACACTTTCCACCACACTAAGCTAGATGGTACATCTCAACGTACAAGAGGTCGAGAAGTATTTGTTTGCTAAATGAGTCAGGAAAGAAGAAGATGAATGAGAAAATAATTGCAGGGCTCAATAACACATCTGATAGGTCAAAAGCAAAGAATGCAGAAGCAAATACGAGCAAACAGACGGATGAGGCTCGAGACCCCGATATCCTGCTGTGGACTGCAGCAAAACTAGCCTTCTGGGGATGATTGTAAGCGGTGTGTGGAAATTTAAGTACTGCCTGTACTTAGTGAGCTCTTCACAGGATTTAATACCGCACAAGGAGGACTACGAGCATCCAAGCAGCTCTTTGCAGAACCCAGGCCTGCTGCTAAAGGCTTAACAAAGAGACAGATGGAATAACACAGAAATAGCAAACTGCTGGTAGCACCCCTGACTGCTGTTTTACTTCACAGCATCACAGAATCACTATGGTTGGAAAAGACCTTTAAGATCATCCAGTCCAACCATTATCTAGCTCTACCAGGGCCACTACTACACCATATCCTTAAGCACCACATCTAGATGGCTTTTAAGTACCTCCAGGAATGGTGATTTCACCACCTCCCTGGGCAGCCTGTTCTGGTCTTTGAAAATACTTTCAGTATAGAAGTTTTTCCTAATGTCCAACCTAAACCTCCCCTGGCATAACGTGATGCCATTTTTCCTTGTCCTATCAGTTGTGACTGGTGAGAAGAGACCGACACCCACTTCCCTACAACCTCATTTCAGGTAGTTGTAGAGAGCAATAAGGTGTCCCCTCAGCTTCCTTTTCTTCAGACTAAACAAGCCCAGCTCCCTCATAGAATTTACTCTCAAGACCCTTTACCAGCTTTGTTGCCCTTCTCTGAACCCGCTGCAGCACCTCAAAGTCTTTCTTATACTGCAGCACCCAAAACCGGACACAGTACTCAAGGAGTGGCCTCACCAGTGCCGACTACAGTGGAACAATCACTTCCTTGCTGTGTACGTGATGAAGCACCATACTAGCAGCAAACATTCCTATCAGGGTACTCTTCCCCCTAAAGCCATGTGCCTGTGAATACTAATCCAAATCCAAGCTCTGCCCCAATGAAAGAGAGTCACTAGAAGGCAGCATGACTTGCTGGGCACCACCTTTGCAGGATGGTAAATTGTGCTAAATTTCATGATGCGGTCATGCTGACGTTGAGGACCTCAGACGATTCTCTCCTTCCCAGCCCTGACACTTCAGGCGCTTTATGAAAAGAGAGAAATTCAGTATGAATTCTTCAGCTTCATGGAATCTAAAGTCCAGCTTCCCTCCTGAACACCATTGGAGGATGACGACAGGATCCATTATGCTGAAACTGCTCAGATCAGTGCTGATTTTAGACCCAAGTCTAGGCTTTGAATGTTGTTGCCTGCAAAATAGGACCAGTGAGATAGAAATAGATGAAGTGGTACAACTGTTGATTTAAATAGTATTACTTCTGATGCAGTTGATGGTCTGGCCTAACCCCTCTGATGAACAGTTACTTGAAAATCAGGTGCTTTCTTTTGTGGTCTGTATTTTTTTATTCTCTGTCTCATGCGCTCCATATATAAAGGTATCTGTCTTCCTGTGAAGGGAGTGAAAAGATTAATTTGTTAAGTCAAATATTCATAACTCCCAGAGAAGGGAAAGGAAGTCACCTGAAGATCATTTATTACGGTCAAATAGCTGAGGTTTCTCTGGAAAAAAAGTATTACTGCAAATCTGCGACACAGAGAATTTCTGACAACAGATGAGTCATTGCCTGTCCTCCCTGTCACACATTTGGAATTAAGATCATTGACAGGTAACAACCCTGTCACATGATGGCTCATTCCAGCAGCTACCATTACAAATCTTGGGGTCAGTTTATCCAGAGAAGATTCCAGAGCATCGCTATAAGGCATTGTGATGAGGTGGGGGATTAAAGAACCTCCTGTCCTCCTGGGGAAAACTGGGTAACTTTGCAAAGTCAAAGGACCGTGCTGATGAACACCGGCACAAGAGCTGGCTTAAGAATGCTTTACAGGGGGATTTTCCATTTGGCTTAAACTAGGAAGGTAAATTAATTATGTGAAGGACTGTTTCCGGCCGCAGCAATAACAACCATCGGAACACATTTAGCCAGTGAACTATTAAGTACAGTGTGTCTTTAGCATCACAGGAGACAATAACTTACCTTGCGTGGCAGCTCATCATTGCTACCTCAGCTCTGCTGGCGGGGTCTCTTTGAGCAGAGTTACACCCACTGCTAATCAGGCCATTCATGCTCAGTCATGCATACAGCCTGCTCCAAACACGCACAGTCCTACTAATCACCACCTCTACTCTGGCTTAGGCTGCCATTTGGAGTACGATTCCATGCTAAAATGGATCTCGGCAGAACAAGAAGCCCGTCTCGTACTCTCTCTGATGTAACGTGGTAGTTCCTTACTCTGATCGTTCAGCTGGTGCAGAGTAACCCTGTTGTTGCAAACACTGCTCGCCCTAATGGTAATGGTCTGCTGTGCTCAGGTGTGAGGCCACTCTATGAGCTTTAAAAAGATGATGCAAAAAGGGCGTTGACTTTCAGAGGTGCTGAAGTGTCTTATGAAAGCAACTTGCACCTGTAGAAATAAACAGTTTTCACAGATTTACCTTGAATTCTTTAATTCATGGGTAACACTTTAGGATGGTCTGGCAGATCGGCTCTTGGCTCAGAGCTGATCCTGCAGAATTGGGGATGAAACCGTGCAAAGTCACCTGTATGCTTCCACATCCCAAATCTCGGAGTTTCAGGCTGCTGCATGGCTATTACCTTATACTAGTGCCTGAAACAGATCTGCATGATGCTTCCAGAGAAAAGAGGACCAGGTCTCCTTCAACAGCATTTTACCAATATTATTTGTGCCTTCTGGCTCTGGAGGGAGAAAGGATGCAGAAATTGTCACCAGAGCTTGAAATAAAATGTTCTTATTCTTTCACCTACTCAGGCAGCTCTCTTCTTCCCCCTCCACAGGCATGGCTCAAGCCCTGTTTCTTTCTGAGGGCTGACATTGTTGCCTGTAATTCCCAAAGCTTGTTGGTGACAAAGATAGTAATGTCCTGGAAGTGCTTGTGGAATATTTGGATTTGTTTCAAAGTTACTCATAGGTGTTTGTATTTAAGTGGACTTTGCTTTTTCTTGGTCATATCTATACAGGGACAATCAAGAAAGTTGATTTAAATTAACTAAAGGCAGGAGTTTAAAGTGAATTAACTAAATTGCATTAAACCTCCTGTTTCACAATTAAAGTGGCCTTAATATGACTTAGCCTTGGAAGAGAAGTAAACCAAATCAAATCAAAGCCACTTTAATTCTGACAGTTCCCACAAAGGGCTTTAATTATTGGAGTTTACTAATCCACTTAAAAATTCAGATCAACTTTTCTGAGAAGCTTCATGTAAACAAGCTCTTACAACTGCTCTGCACTTAAATGATTTAGCTTGGTTGGATAGATTTCCCTCATAAAGTAAATCTGTGTGAGACTTAATCTGGTGGAAGTCCCACTACAGAGGCTTGCACTTGGCTAACTATCAACTGGAAAAGTTGCAGGAATATAAATGCAGGTTAGTTTAGCTCTTCGTAATGCTTACCAGCTCCAAGCCACGGTGCTTTCATACCATTTTACACAACAAAAGAAAAAGACTACCTCAGCAATTTAGGAAAGGGAAGTGAAGAAGGTGCTATGCACTTCCACTTCTCTCTTTTGGTCAGCTGTGGTGGATTTGCATTGTGCCCTGGTGAGTCACTCCACGGTTCGCAGGCAGGCTGCAATAAGGCTGCTATTTATTTTAGGTAGGATGAGACTTACAGTAGCACAAAATTCATTTGCTTTAATGGGCCTTAGAATGGTATAAATTAGGGCATTTAGTGATTATGTGTGGGGTTTTTTGTCTGTGGTTTCTTTCTTTATTTTTTCTTTTTTTAATTTTTTTTTTTAAGACAGCTCATGTTTGGTTAGTGTCTGTTCTGGCTGAGGTCACAGCAAATGGCATGGCTTACAAACTACAAAAATCACAGATAACATTGGCCAAGGGAAAAAAAAAACAGATTATTTCAGCCAAAACAGACATTTAGTCAATTTGAAGCATACCTCATCAGAGTGCACATCAATCTGGCCCATTAAATAGTAGGTCCTTTAATTCTTTCTGCCTTTATGAACAATTCCCTTTGTAGCTAAAATGCTTGATGAAGGTAGTACAGCCTCTTTTTAGCAGGAATATGGATGTTTGACTTTCTCAATTAGCTGAAAGTCCTTCAGCAGGGGGTTCCCTGAGGCATAGAACATTCCTTGGCTGGTGACCCTCATTCCCTGTGCTGCTTTACTCTGGTAGGGACAGCAAAGTGCAGACTTTCCACCAGAGTTTCTTCACTTTTCCCAAAACTTGCCAGTTCGCCAGCCTGAAACATCATACTCTTTTGGTTTTTTGGGGGGAATAATCTGGCAATTACAAAGTGCCCTTCTCACTGCACAGATCCCCAGACCAGTCTTCCAGTCTGTGCTGTGCTCCCCCTTCTCTCCTGGCTCTCCTGGATCATGGCTGATAATGCCCACATGCTGCCCACCCATATGTCTTGGTCTGGGCCAGGGCAGACCCTCTGACTACAGTCAGCGGAGCTCTTGCTTTTCATCACCTTCGTTAGGCTGTATCCTTGTGAAGAGCTCCTCCGAAACAACTCAGGCAACTGCAAGGCTTTAGCAGCACCGTACACAAATAAAATATTCCCAGTGAAAAAAGTGTCAGCATTACTTCTGCTGGATCAAAAGTCATGTCAGAGGAGATATCAAAGCATGAAAATCTGCTTATATAAAGAAGCCAAAAGCCTGAAGCCATCCCAGCCACCTTCAAACAAGCCAGGAGTCTGCACACAGAGCTGCTGCACAGTGCTGACGGATCAAGAGGTAAGGCAATTTCTAGCCAAACTCCTTCAGCTGTTGCCATCTTCTCCCAGAGTTGTTTTCAAACTGTGCGAAGTTTAAATTTTGAAGGAAAAAAGACCAAACATTGCACAGTGTTGGAAATCTTACTTGATTCAAAGGCTCAGCTCCTGTCAGGTCTATTTCCTTTAGGGCAACAGAAGCAGGAGTCATCCTGTCCCAGTCAGAGATTAAATCGGTAAGGGAACTGGGTCTTGCCCAGGTTTTGCAGGTGTGGGGAGCAGCTGGCTCTGCGGATGGGTAATGGGGTACAGAGGCCTCCAGCTCAACATCATTAGCTCAGGTGCCACCCGGGCAGGAGGAACCTGTGAGTCACTCAAGCTGATGGAGCCTGTCATTTATTCACAGGAGCACCTGCACACACAAGATGCTTTCCAAGTCCTTAAGAAGCATGATTTCCCTCCGCCCCCAAAAGAATTTGCAATCTAACAGACAAGCTGCACTTCAGGCATTTCTGAAACAATTTTCCTGTGGAACCAATTTGATTCGGTACCTGTGACACAGCACTGAAGACTGTTCCGTTCCCCATGGGGCTGCAGAGAGCCTTGGCACAGCCCTGTCATTTGTGTTACACTCTGCCCTCATGACCTGGATGGTCATGGATGAAGCGTGGACCAGCTTGTAACACATTCTGTGCGTAGTGACCCTCTTGGAAAAAAAATAAAATTAAAAAAATTACGTTTGCATTTTTGCAGTTGAATACTTGCGTTCAGTCTCCCCCCGGCCCCGCCTTGGATATTAATGCAGGACAATAATTTGTAGGAAAATCCAGGAAATCGTGATCACATATTTATTCCAGATGTTTTGTGTGTACAGCACAGTGCCTGTGCAGAACTTCTGCAGCACCTGGGGCAAAAAGCATCTTCTGCTGCCCCATAATAAAGAAAACATCACGTCTCTCCTCCTTACACTGTTTCTTTCTCCCCAGTAGGACTGTGCAGTAGAAGCCCTTTGCAAACACAGAGTGAGAGAGGGGAGATAACTGACTTGTGTCTCACTCATCATGGAGACAGTTTTCCCCAGCCCTGCCCATCTGGTTGGTGTCCCCACTAAATCTTATTCTTCACTCACTCAGGCATTTGAGAGTGTTTCACTCTATGAAAACCTCGGTGATTCCAGTTCTGGAACTTAAGGGTGAAAAAACTAAATCTAATGTTTCTACCAATTTGATTCTTTGATTCTGTTGGAAGGGAGAAATAGTATTGGTCACTGATGTTGTATATGATTAGTGCTGGTGCATCATTTCTTGGGGATGTAGGTGCCTCCATGGCTGCGCCCAGCACTATTTCGGTCCTTTCCTACAGTCCTCTGCACCTTCACAAACCTGGTCAAGCTGCTTCTCTTCATTTTGCAAAGGACACAGACTAAGTAGTTTATGTACTTCTGAAAGGGGAACTCAGGGTGCCTTTTCACAGTTGATCTTGTAGCCTGAAGGACTCTATTTCTTCATACTTGCTGTTGGCTTTCCCTGCCTTACTCTGCCTGGCTCACCTTGGTATAAGTTTATCTACCTGTGCCGAGAGCTGTCCTCTCTTTTGCATCGGTTTATTTCCCTCCATGCAAACACACATTATAGTCTGATTTCCTCTTAGTACTTTAAGTTGCTCATCTGTTTATACCATCTTTACAACATGCTGTGTCTGCAGTATCAACCTATTACTATTCCTATAATACTTGAGACCCTCTGAAAATTTCTCTATCTTTGTAAACCAGGGTTTTGCTTTGAGCTGTCATCACTTTGCTATAGTTTTTCTTTAAAAAGACAAAATCAAGCTGATTCGGAGTCATTACGTTGTTTGACAAATCTCATATAACGAAATGTGGATTTTTACACATGTAAATAATGGAAATGGTTATGCCTGATAATCTCCCTGCTGATATCCTACCTCCTCTGTGGCACTACTAGTCAGCAAGCGAAGCCAAACTGCTGAGGAGAGAGTCACACTATTGGAAAGTCTAATTTTGAATTTCAGACTCTGAGGTCTAAATTGTATTTAATATTATTTATGGGATTTCATCAGGTGGCTTACAAATACACAAACTATTCACAGTTATTTATGAAAACCAGCCCTCCGCTAAATCCGTATGAACAGTTCGTTGAATTATTTCTCTGTCTGAAAAAGAGATGTTCCAACAGTCCAACCACAGACTGAGAACAGCGTCAAATAGCTCTGTCATGAATAAAACAAATATAAGCAGTTCCCAAACAGCCCTAAATGTGGGGATTTTGTCCAGAAACTTTTAATAAGTTCTTTTAAATATCAGTAAGTTAAATGTGCACACATGCATGTGACAATTTCTGAACATAGTCACTCTGATTAAAACATTTTTCAGTGAATAATCCTCCTAAAAATCCCTCCTTGTGGATGCCTATGGAGAGAAAAACATGATTGATTGAGTAAAAATTTGGGAAGGCATAGGGGAAGTCACGGTTGTACAATTAGAAATTGTACTGTCTGGTTACAGTGCTTTGGTGCTGTGGTGAAAAGTCTTGACGGGGTCTTTACATTGATCTGATTCGGGCAGTGCAATATTTTTTTGGGTCAACCTAAAATAAGCTGTTTTCTTTTCTCTGTATATTCAAAATCTTTCATTTAGATTTAAATGGGTGTTTTGTTCAACCTGACATAGATACTCTTGCTTGGAGGCCTTTTTTTGAAAAACAAAACAAAACAAAAGGAAACCTAGACCCATAAAAGCAAGAAGGCAGAAACAGACCAAGCTCGAGGTGATCTGAGACAGCTGCCTTCAGATCTCTTCTCTACTTGATCAGAGAAATCTAAAACCAGCTCAGAGTGTGGGTTACAGAGGAAATGATGGAAGTCAATTCACTTTGGTAAGTGAATTTCACTGGGTGAAAGTTATCCTCCCAGCTTTCTCCGGCAAACACCGCTCTTGAGAACACCCTGCAGCTGGATGTGAGCTAGTCCTCTGGGAGCAGGAAAATGCAGGCACAGAACCCTGTTTCAGCTGAGGGTGGGAGGCCAGAAGAATGGAGGCAGTGGAAGTGCTCCCACAGCGACTTCCATTTATTTTTTGTGGTTCAGTGAAGAGAGAGTAAAAATACTTGGGAGATCTGAAATAAAAGTATTGCTGTTCCAGGTGAAACTAGCTCAGCATTTGGCTTGTTCTGACTCACTGTATTCAACTCAAAATTCTAAATGCTTTTGCACCAAATTGGAACTGTCTCTGAAAATGTATGTCCAGCTGCAAACTTGTCTTTTCCACTCCTGATCTCTGCTACTCCATCCCACTGGTATGTTTGGCTGTTTTCATGTTCTATTCTTGCACTGACCTATTGGTATTTTTTTCAGCAATCTCTGAAGAAGATAAAGATGGAGCCATGTAGAGATGCCCACTCTAATCCATTGCCAAGGCAGAGATCTTGGTGTGTGGCCAAACCAAATGGCTGGTTTGCCACTTTCTTGTGAGCCTTGACCAGTTCCCATCCTTCCCTAAGGGGTGAGATGATGCAAACAAAAGGGTTGGATGCTGCTCTAGCTTCTGACTAATGCACAAGCAGACAAAGGTGGGAGAGGGAGCGTAATATTTCCTTCCAATTCTCAAAGCCATTGGGCAGCTGGGAGCCAGGAAGCTGAGCCTTGTGCTCCAGCACAGAAGTCCACAGGCACACTGGAGCTTAACAGCACAACAGCTGAGAGCTGGCAGCTGCTCCACAGGCAGCATCTGCTCTGCTTTGGAAAAGGGGATGGGAGAATCAGCATCAACCACCTGGAAGGGCTGTCCCTATTTCTTCATCCCCTGGTCCCATTCAAGCGTTGTCCCCGTGTCTCTTATCTCTGGCCGCTCTAAAGGAAGAGCCCTGCTTCTCCTGGTGAGTGATCGGCCACTGTGTCTTCCCACAGCTGTTTGCACATGACAAAGAATGATGGGGTGGGGGGAAGCCTCACTGCACCTCAAATTGAGTCTCTGCAGACCAGCAGGGTGGGTGTTAAATCCTGTGAGGAGCTCTTGTTTCGTTTCCCTTCAGTTCTCTCAGATCTGGACAACTCTGAATAATGAATGCAGTGTTTACAAGCTGGATGAATTAAGCAGCATTCAGCTTCATTAGGGGGACGGTTATTCGGGGAAAAAATCAACATGTACATCAGGTATGCAAAGTGTGGTGTGGGAGAAGGTGGGCAAAGATCTGCCTTCAGACAGCATGGCAGGTATCCATGTACCTGCTTTGGGCAACCTGACTTGCCCACAGCCAGCAAGATCTTTCCCTTGTGCTTGCACAGATCTCTGAAGTGGCTTTTTACAGCATTGTTTGTCAGCATTCAGTAGCTTCCTGCATGGTCCCAAGCTAAGATTTATTATTCATATTACAATATCACTTAAGCATCCTGCACTGGCTGAGCTGGGAGTTACCTGGACCATAAAGATGATCCCAAAGTAAACTTATAAGGTCAGGCTGAATTTATGTCTTTTTTGTGTGCATTAATAAAACGAGGCTGTGATATTTATTGTCTTCCAGCTGAGCAGTTGTGACCTCGGAGAAATTTCAGGTTGACATGAACAGGAAATTTCCATTTCCTGCATGAGCCTGAATGGCAAACAAACCCCCAAAAGCTTATTGCCAATATATATATATATTTTCTGTATTTATGGTAGCAGAATAGAGGGATACCCAGGTCTCATTTTCTAGTGTTTGAATGTGTGATAAAGCCTTAGGTAAGTGATTTCTTTTTCCTGCACCTTCTTTCCCTAATAGTAGATTGCAGATAATGGTGGAATTTTTAGGGTGACTAAGTAGCTACAGGTAAGTGGAAATCTCAAGTATGAAAATCTCAGGTATAAGCTTTTGGGCAGGTAGAGACTCAGCCTCTCTGAGCAGCATCAGTACAATGGGATCCTGAGGCAGGACTAAATACTAGAGTATTTGAAATGAAGGTGCATGTTCACAGGCTTCAGCTCTCCTTTTTCCTCCCAGTATCTGACTATTTTTCTAAACATTTTAAGCACTTTTTTTTTTTTTTTTTCCTCTCCTGAAGCTCTTGTGCCTTTTGGTTGTCATTACTGGTTTTGTATTAGCTTTCAGCTTTTAGCCAATCTGTTGTTTTCATCCTTGGAGGTCAGTTTTTAGTCGCTGGCACATGCTTAACTTTTCAAAGATGTTGGAGACTTTAAAGCTTATAAGAGCAACCCCAATGACACTGGTAGAAACACTGAAATGCCCAAGCAAGGCATAAATTTGAGAGCTTTGTTGAATGGATTTTAATTTGGAATAATGCTACAGAAGTAGGACAAATTGTCTAGATTAATAGTGAGTGTTTGGAAGCAGAATCGGGACTTAATTTATTTTACTGGAAGTACCTCTAACACCTGAATAGATAGGTGCTCTGTTGTAGAAATGTGGTTAATGAGGATGATTTGGGGCTTTCTATATACTGTACTTTCGAGGGTTTGCTGTAAGATATTGCAGCTGTAGCAGAAACTGCAGAAAGCACCACGTCCCATGGTACATTATGTGCAGCACTTCCCAGTGGCAGTAAATGTTCTGGCTTAATCAAAAAGATCACATTTCTTTCTATTACTACCTGCCTAGAGAAGCTAGAATAACTTTTGACCGAGGAATACATTAGTTTAAATCTTAAATTTCAAAACTGAATTACACAAAGACTTGCAGATATGATTCATATGTCCCCCATTACTTCCAATCTCTTTCTTTTTCTTCTGCTAACTGAAATTTGTGTGAGTACTGTAGTGCTGTCGGCAGCAATTGTGCTGGTCAGAGGCTCAGTGTGGGCAGGCCCAGTGTCCAGGCACCCCCGGTGCACTGGGACTTTGCTCCCCAGCTGAAGTCCAGCGCAGCTGCCTCGCTGGTCACCTCCTCCCACTGGAGGTCGTTTAGCTGAACTGTTCCTAGCAAACTGTCTGCCCAGCCCGAGTCACTCTCATACTTCTTGCAAATTATCCTCGAGCAGCCACAGCTTTAGATTTTAATCACTATGTTCTGCTATTTGCAAGGTTCATGGAGAGATTTCTGTGGGCATTTGTTGGCCTTCAGGCTCTCTCCCTAACCTGATTTCTGCAGGAATATCTTCCAGTGGCTTTGTCTCTACCTGCTGCGATGCGTTAGCATCCCAGTTTGGTAAAGTGGGGATAATGTTGGTTACACACCCACCACACACACCTGTCATGAAGATTTATGAAGTGATATTTTCAAAGTGTAAAGCATTATTTATGCCAGGTGCTGTGTTCTATCAATAACAAATGGGATAAACACCGGGTAGTTAAATATTTAAAGAACAGTCTTTGGAACTGGGACATCCATGGCCTTTTCCAGCTCTGATAATGGCTTCCCGCCTGTCCTTCCATGAGACACTTCCCTGTTCCTGCCACCCTTCTCCCTCCAGCTTTAATATAATACATCTATTTAGTTGTGAACAATTCTGTTGAGCAATGCTCTGATAGGTGCTGGTTGAAAGGCAGGTACAGCAGGTCCTAGATGATCATGAGACGCTCAAGGCTTTGGACAAAAGATTTCAGCCCAGGACAAATCTAGGAATGGAAAGGAAGAACAGCTCTTCCATCTCTGGTTTTATTTAAACTCTACACTTTTGTGTTACTATCTGTTCCCAATATTACATTCTTGGTACGTCAGGGCTGCTTGAAGTTGTCACTGTGTCACAGCTCTAGGAAACATCTGGCTCAAGGCAGTGGTAGGTGCATGAAGTGCAATGGCCTGAGACAGAGAAGATGGCTGGGAATAGACTATTTAAGCATCATTTTTGCTTTTAAAATCTGATTTGATGAATAGAAAACAAACACACATTTCCACAGCTTTGACAATAAGCCTTTTCACCTTATAAGAGAAATCAGATGTTGACTTTTCTTCCTGCATAGTGCATTTCCTCTTATTTCAGAGCTCAAGTATATGGATATATAGCAGGATGCCTGCCCCCTTTTTATCATATCAAAATATTGATAGAAAAAATATGCTGTAGGTGTACCCTAGAACAGTCTATCAAAGAGAGTAGTGGGCATAGCTGGAGTCAAACTGAGGCAGTAGCCCCAACTCTGCGAGATCGCTAGCTGACTCTCATTGTTTACATGGTTCCCATCTGTAGATCTTGAGAACTGACACATCTTTAGTGGAATCTCCTATTTAGCCATGTACAATGTCCTCATTCAGTCATTTACTCGTGCAAGTAATTCCCTTGCCCTGGAAGTACATCTTACTCTGGTGCCAACATATTTGACTGTAATCCAGTGGAATACTCAACGCAGACATGTTTTATAAATCTCATCCAGAGAAGTTTCATGGTAGTATTTCTTGAAGGACCAAAACAGAGTATATTTTGTTCCTGGATTCTTGGTACCAGCTTCTGATTCAACTGCAATGTGCATATTTTGTGATGGAGGAATTTTTTTTTTCGCAGTACTTAATGTTCGGAGAGAGTTTAATCAAGAAACATGAGTAATTGGCATTAACATTCACTTCTGAGCAAGAGAACAGCTTTGATAGCATCTATACTCATTAGACTTTTCGTTCCAAACACTGTTCATTACAGGGAACGCTCTTGGTATTGGCTTTTACTTTGTAAATACAGCACAGATTCTGCTCGTCACAGAAGCATGCCTTGAACAAACACTGTGGTTACACAAAAGTTTCAACTGCTGACAAGAAACAAGTGGAGCACTGCAGATGCTTTGAGAAAATTTCTAAACAGTCCGCAACACGGCAGAAAGCCCTGCAATGACAGGACACAAGATTTATTTACTGCCTGGCTAATTGGAATGAGCAGGATTGATTTTGTTCACATAACTGAAATGAATACTTGGAAAAGCTCAAGCTTCAACTTGGGAGGCCTGATGAACGTTTGTTGGGGTGCACTTATGGAGCCAGGACCACTTCATGCAGAGCAAGAGCATGAACCACGGCAGCAGCAAGATGGGAGGGTGCTAGACAGGTCTCAGGACTTTACATTTTCTGCCTGCTTATGTTAAAGTCCTGAACAACAAATAGGTACTGACCCCCACAGTGACTATAACAGCATGTCTGCACCGCACTCCCTGTCCTCCAGCCACTGGAATTAGTACAGGTGAGAGACATTTAAGCCCCTTACAGTCTTTGTTTAGTTTTTAAAATACATCTTAAGTACAGATGTATGAATAAGCACTTCCTCTGCTCACCGTGGAAAAGCAGCACGCAGAATAATATTGATTTTCAGCTAGCTTATAAAATAAGAACACAATAAGAATATTGTGTTACCATAATATCTAAAATGGCCCTAGGGCAGAAGATAGGAAGTGTGTTCTGTGTCAGTTCACCCTTTCACTCTCTAATTAAATTTGCACCCAAATCAAGTAGTTCAAAGTCTCAATTTGTTTAATGAGTTGACTTGACAAATAGATCATTTTCTCTTTTAACAATTACCCTGGAAATGTGAGACAGCAGGAGCCCTGATTTTCATGTCTATCAATACAAACAGAATGGCAATCTTCTTCTACTGTTCTATGACACATAACATTTTCTCAACTTTAAAGCATTTCTCAGGTAATGTGTCTATTATTTCAACTATGCTCATGTTGAGTGCAGGACAGAAATGCCAATTGCTTTATACCAGGGTTTGAGGATAACAGGCCAATAAAAGAACTCTTGGATCCCAGTTACCTGCTGTGACCATCTGACCTGAGGTTTTACTCATTGCTGCTCCCTGCAGGGTGATCTGCAACAGCCAAATAATTTCAAAGAGCTTCAGTCTGTTTACTTGGTCTGTGGCTTCCTGGGCATGGTACAGCCAAGAGCCACAAAATCTTAGGGACCGCTGCTTATTTAAGGAACTTCCATTTGAGAAATGCTGTCTTAGGAGCACCCTTCTAATGCTATCCTAGGAGCACCTTTCTGATGCCGATACCAGATAAGATTTGTCTGGTTAGGCTCTTCACCCTGCACATAGCAAGGCAACTCAAGAAACAGGGCTTCGCCTGGTTTTGCCCAAAGTCTGCTCTCACTGAACTAAATGTGAAATTTGCCCTGATGAAGAATATACTACTTGAGTGCCCAGGGACAACAGTTTCCTAGTCGCCTCTCCCTAGCTACAATGTTCTCACTCTTCCTAGCCTTGCATTCTTCAAGCCTGTATCCCAGCTTAAATTCAATCAAGCCACCTTTGTCCTTGGCTGGGCTTGAGTCTGATCTTGGAGGCTGACTTAGTATGAAAGAGCCTTGCTCCCTGCTACATCCAGGCAAAAGTGTTGTCAGGTCTCACCTCTGGTCTCATTCTCTGCCCCCAGCTCTCACCCATCATGGCAGCTGCCATGAGGTCTCTGTGAGATAACAGGTGCAGTAAGTCCATGCTAGGGCAGACCACCTTGATGCCATTTTCCTATTGTCCAGCAGCACCAAAGCAGCTACAGCCCACTGGAGAGATACGCACCAGATGTTGGTGGCCACAGTCTCATTCCTCTCCATGCTGCAAACATCACTTTTCTTATTAAAAAGTAGTAAGAGAATAGTACTGTTACTACTGTTGCTGTCATTTCATAGGAGCAGCAACCAAACACGGCTTGTTCCAGCCACACAACTTGCCTCTTTCCTGCTTTTCCTTTACTACTTCTAAGCTTTGTTCTTCCTCAGAGATCTTATGCTGGAGTAACAACTCCCTCTCGGAAGCATACACCACCTCACAGCTCTTAGGAGGTGGGAGTGTGAACATGACCAGTTATCACAATGTAGCTGAAGTGCTATGAAGCGTTACCCAAATATAACTTTGGGAAACCTGCCTGCGGGCTGGCACTCCGAGACTGTGGCTCTGGGTCTTGCAGAGACTGGAGGGAGAAGTCTGTTGAGGGGATAGAAAGTGTACGAGTCTGAGCAAGAAGAGCAGGGTCCTTGATCCCAGGGTCTTTGACGTGTCTCCTGTGATACAGCTGAGATGGACCTGAAGAAAGAATGAGCTCATGAAAACGTGTGAGGGCAGAACATGGAGGAAGGGATGAAGTCAAGAGCATAAATATGGGCAGGAAGGAGCAACACTAGACCTTAAAGACAGAATTAGAGACATGAGATGAAAAGTGTTCAGGACTGTCAGTAAATAGATACACAGTCTGAATGGTAATGGATAAAGAGCTTCACTTGCAGTGCTATGAATACCATTCTGCGATTCTGTGATTCGGTGAATGTTAAGGAGAGGAGGGAAATAGATGGCAGAGAGTTTGCAGTAATCTAATTAGCCAGAAGGGACCTCAGCTCAGCTCTTCAGAACTTCAAGCTCATTGGAACAAGGTGGGATGCTCATAAGAACAGGCTTTCTTAACAGATTCATGAGGCTTTCCAGATGGAAATAGCGTAAAGACCTTTGCACAGCAGATTTTTGTCATTACTGGCTTCACTCCTAGCTGGAAATGGAAGGTGAAACAAAAATAAATACTTCTTTTCCTGCAGCAATCCTCAATCATTGAAATATTGAGCGAGTCTGTGAGTTTGGTTTAATCAATGCTGGTCTGGTCAAACGTCACATAGACAAAAATGCATGTACGCTGGAAGAGAAAACAAGACCAGAAAAAATAAACATTATTGACAATGACCTATGAGCAAAAGTGGATTTTATTTCTGTTACCCTCATATATTTTAAATCCTCTAGATCAAAGACCACAGAGGTCAGAGCTAAGTTCAGAGACCCTAGTTCACAGAAAGGAGCTTGAATAAATGACCTGGTCAGACAGAAGTTCAGAGCACTGACTTCCTGTGAAAGCAGTGAAAATATCAAGTACTGAGTGTCTTTCCAAACAAAGTTTTAATTAACTGTGACACTTTTTCTAATCCCAGGGTCTTTGACATATTTCCTGTGATGTCTTGGACCTTTCAGCTTGGTTTCCTAGTAGAGGAACAATAAGTGACCCCAAGTCTGGTGTGTTCCAAGTGTTTTGTCACTGGATCTGGGAAAAGAAAAAGCAGCCAAAAACATGCAGAATTTTCTTTTATTTTTCTATGCTGAAGGGAAAAACCTTAAGAGAAAAGAAATCGTCTGTTTCTCAGAGCTCGTCCTAAACAGAAAAAGCAATGCAAGATATCTGGTGTAGCTGAAACTAAGTATAATACACCACATCCTTCCAAGAC
>VWZK01016268.1:29678-54408 GCA_013396935.1 Baryphthengus martii | reverse complement strand
AAAAATAGAAATATAAAAATAGAAATATATAAACAGAAATATAAAAATAGGAATAGGAAAATAGAAATATACATTTATATAAATGTAAAACCAGAAACAGGAATCTACGCAGCTATAAAACGCAAACGCGGATCTACGTCAATACAAAATGCAACTACGAATCCACGTAAATCCAAAAAGGCAACTACGGATCTGTATCAATTTCCAAACGTAAATACAAGAACGTAACTACAGAAACCCAAAGATAAAAATATAAATAGACATAAAAAATATAAATCTGCCGGATTTACGCTCTTAAGAAGGAACATCAACCTCTACACAGCTGCTCCGTTGCTCTGGAGCTGCTCCAAGCTTTGGAGGTCGATGGAAGATCCCAGCGAAACGGAGGGGGCGATACTTTGGCTGGATGGTGACCCTCGGCAGCGACCTAACAGAGATTTTTTTTTTTCGGTTGGTTTCTTTTTAATTGGGTTTGTGCCACTTTCTGCTTCTTTAGGATGGAGATGAAGGGGCTGAAGAGCTTGAAGAGCTTTTTCTTTTTTTTGTGTGTGCGTTATTCTACCTGATTACGGCGGCTAGCTACATCTTCAGCTTGCTAAGGAGGGTGAAATACCATCGGAAAACAGGGGAATGGAAAAGCCGGAGATGTTTCTCCTCAGATCAGCAGAAAAGCTGCTGAAAGAGCACCCGGCAAAATGGCCGAAGCGACGCATGAGGTTATTTTGGCTTCTGTCAACCACAACCGCCGCAAACTCCTCGGATCATCTCAGGGCCGGGCGGGTTACGGCCAAGATCAAACAGAGCCAGGCGCTTTGCTGCACCCTCTGGAAGATCCGGGTTCGCTTCGGGATGGAACGCGAGGCCGCGCCGCGAATTTGCCGGCGATGGAATGAAAGCGTCTTCCCGAGAGCGATGAGGAAAGGTCGCGGTTCGGCCTCGATCTGTAGCTCGGCTGAGAAGAGGGGTGAGGAGATGGGGTTGTTACCGGAGAATGAAATGTGAGAGGGGGAAAAAAAAGAAAAAAAAAGAGAATGAAAAGTACTCTGCAAAGGTAGGAAAAGGAGTTGGTGGGTTGATGCTTCGCTTGGAGGGAAGCAAGCCGAACGAACGTGAGCCCTCGGATTTTCCCATTGCATCCTGGTTTGCTTAAAAAAAAGCAGAGATGCTCACGATGGAAGAGAGATCATAAAATGATAAACTCCTTCTGCCCGGCACCGGCCAGGAGAGAGGCCGGATGCTGCGCGGTGACGGATCCGCAGGGCTTTTCACCCCGTCAATCAGGTCAATGCCCGACAGGATCCAGGAGATTTACGGCTTTCCCCAAACCCGATGAGCCAGATGTGTGCCGGAGAAAGCAAAGCCAAGCCCTCTGCCCTTGGTCTCCCGCACTGGGGGGAAAGCAGAGAAAATGTAAGAATTCAGTAATTTCCTGCACGATGGAACGCCCGGATCTGATGGTTTCCCAGACCTGAGCGTGATGGAAAGACCAGACGGAGAGCAGTAACCGCCTACTCTCCGTGGGCGCTCCACGTCAGCCCAAACTTTTCTTGGCTCCTTCTTTCCCTACAAGAGGAGCCGGTTGCTTACCCTAAATCTCAAGTGCTCGGATGATGAACATCGGCCCAGCTCCGATCCCCAACCTTTGAGCCCTCAAGCTGCTCGTCATCACAGATGAGGCTGAAGTTTGATCCTGAGGAAAAGCACCACTTTGAGGAAAGCTGGGAAAACCTCAAAGCTGGCCTCGGGATGTGGATCGTGATCCCAAGCTTCTCCCCAGCAGCCCGCAAGTTTTCCACCAAGGTGGTTTGCAGCTCCACAGAGACACATCTGTCCTGTGCAGGACACGACAAATACCCAAAGGCCAAGGACGGGACAGGTCAACACGTTCAAGTTCAAGGCGTCGTCACCTCCCCACATCCACAGCCCCAAACCTTCTCCCATTGGATCAGCAATTCAAGGACAATACTCTCACCCCAGCTTTCCGCTGGCAGCTGCCGGGGATGAAGCTGCTTCTGGGCTGGCGGCTCCTGGCAACACAGATGGCCATTTATAACTTCATTCCCTCCCAAACTTGACAGAATCAAATCTGATTTATATTTAAAACCTGGAAATTGTGAGCAGATGGGAAGGACGACGTGCTTCATCTGAGGACCATTTAACGGCACGCCAGAAAAAAATCACAAGGCTTGCTCAAAACCACTTGATAGTCATCAAGGCTCAGCAATCCTTAACGCCATCTCTGGTTTTCCTCCCCATCCTTCCCAATTAAGAGCATCACGTTGGCAGGTTAATGGGTAACGCAACAGGCGGCTCCTGTAATGGGCTCTCGACACCCTGCGAGGCAGATGGAAGCGGCCGCCTCCGTCACGGCGCTTTCTCACCCCATCCCTGCGCCCGCAGCACTTCCTAGGGGTAGAGCAGCAAAAGCCTGTTGCTCATTTGCGTACTTTGGAGGAAGCACTTTAGAGAAAGCCCTTCAGAAACGCGGAGCTTCGCAGAGAGGGTTGGGCACAAACCGCTCTCCCGTCTCCACTCTCCATTTGGACCAGCGAACGGCGCAAGAGGAAAGTTCATCCTTTGAAAAATTAGCTCAATGTGTCACATTTTGCCCCAACAATTACTCAAAGGCTATTCTATTCTTCACGGCAAGCTGAAACAACTAAAAAAGTGAAATAATTTCATTCTCATTTAGATAAAACCCCGTATCGCAGAATCCCAGAGTGGCAGGGGTTGGAAGGTTCCTCTGGATCTCACNTGGCCTCCCTGGGGCAGAGCAGAGGGGCAGGAGAACCTCCCTTGACCAGCTGAACAGCCCCAGGGCTCTCAGCCTTGCCTTCTAAGAGCTGCTTTCCAGCTATGGAAACCCAACACTACCTCCAAGGAAATAAAAAGAAAAGCTTTCACTTGTGAGCCTCAAAAGGAAACCAAAGAAGGATCAAATCTCCACTACATCATCAAAGTTTTCTCAAAGACAATCCTGGAAAGCTCTAAGAGAGCTGTTTACCTCACGGCGCCCACAGGGTTGCAAAGGGACAGTCCCAGCTGCAAGGGCAGAATTCTCTCCATCTGAGACAAAGAATTTAATCACCTGTGCTGGGAAGTTGCTCAGATCCTCAGGCATCGCTCATGGGAAACGGATTGCACAAGGCACAGCAAATCCTGCTAAGTTTACCAGGATGGCTGATTTTGGTTAATATTTATGCTCTATTTGAAGAGAGCTATAAACCCAAATAGGAAAGGCGTCGCGGTGCTAACGCACGCACACCTCGCCGGGAGATGCTGTTACTTGATCAATAACTCGATCTCAGGAGCGTGGGAGGAGAGAGGCAGCACCGCAGCCCTCAAACCGTGAATTTGGCCACGGATGCTCTAGAAAACGCCGCGACGTTTGCCGCCCAAGATACACATCTCAGATACAAAGAGAGAGAAAAAACCACAACTCCAGCATCTCAAAATGAATTATTTACTTCCTCCAGCACAGGGAAAGAAGCGAAGAGGACGTCGAGCGGACCTGCAACGTACCTGGGGAAGCAGCAGGGAGCAGACGATGCCCAAAGTGGCCTCGAAGTTGTCTTTGAGCCAGAGCCCGACGGCGTGGATGCAGCCTCGCACGTGGATGATGTCGAGCAGCTCCAGGCGCTGGAGGAAGAGTGGAGAAAAGCAACATGGATTCCATCACCACGTTGGGTTTGGATGGGGAAGCATCATGGATTCCATCACCACGTTGGGGTTGGGTGGGGAATTATCATGGATTCCATCACCACTTTGGGGTTGGGTGGGGAATTATCATGGATTCCATCACCACGTTGGGTTTGGACGGGGTATTATCATGGATTCCATCACCACATTGGGTTTGGATGGGGAAGCATCATGGATTCCTTCACCACGTTGGGGTTGGATGGGGAAGCATCATGGGTTCCATCACCACGTTGGGTTTGGATGGGGAAGCATCATGGATTCCTTCACCACATTGGGTTTGGGTGGCGAATTATCATGGGTTCCATCAGCACGTTGGGTTTGGATGGGGAAGCATCATGGATTCCATCACCATGCTGGGTTTGAGTGGGGGAGATGTTCTTTCTTGTGTTTGCTGCTTCTTGCAAACCAAAGGAGCGGTACGAGAAGTGATTGGGATTTCTTGGATTGGATCTTTCCCTGAGTTTTGTTGCCGAGAAAGTGTTGCTGGGATCTGTGGACCACATGCACGGAGAGACCGCAGCTCTCTGCTGCGACACAGCCCCGCGGGCACCTCCAGAGACCTCCAAATCAGCTTCTCTCCTCCCAAGAAGCCTCAAAACCCAACTCAGGACCAGTATTTCCCAGGTTTTGATCTGGAAAGGCCACAGCAAAGCTTACAGGGACTACCCACGCACATCACAAACCTGCCTGTGCTCCGCGTGCCTGAGCAACGCCCGGAGATGCCAGGAAAATGCAGGAAAGATGGATTGAGAGGCAGCTGCAGTCACAGCTGAGCTCGGTGGGGAAGGGCTTCGCTGCAGATAATCGGTTCGGTTTAGGGGGCTGGGCTGGAGGAAGAAGCAGCAAATCTCGTACATAGGAAGGAAAAATCCAATGTTACCTCTTTATCGAGCGTCCGGTATCCACACAGGGTGTTAATGACTTCTCCAGGGACCTGTGGACAGAGAATCGGTGAAGAGGCCGAGCTCAGAGGAAGTCAAAGGGGAAATACAAGAAATAAGATTAAAAAATAAGCAACAGAAGAGCTCGCTCAGTTGCCTCGACCCTTCAGCACAGCACAAGGCAAAGAAGCTTCCCTCAAACTTTGCTTTGTTACCACGAGCTCCTCTTCAGAATCATAGAATTATTTAGGTTGGAAAAGACCTTCCAGCTCCTGGAGTCCAAGGGTTNCCCTGGCCCTGCTGCCCCCCCAGTGCTGCCCCAGCCAGGATGCTGGGGGCTTCTTGGCCCCCTTGGCACTCCCTGGCTCATCTCCGGCCGCCTGGCAACCAACCCCCTCAGGTGCTTTCCCACTGGGCAGTCCGAATGCAACGCTGAAACCATGCCCCTCAGCAGCAAGTTCTGAAGTTTTTATTTGTTTTTAAACCCTTTCCTTCTCTGATTTCTGCTGGTTTGGAGGGTGCTCAGGTGCCCCTGACACTGGTTCAGTCACCTGAGCCAGCACCACGTCCACGTCACACGAGCATTTAGCAAAGCAGCTCTTTCACAATGTTCCCTTGATTTTCTTCCCGTTTAATTCTGGCCGCCTTTTCTAACACACTGAGTCACGTCTCTCCTTCATAATAAAGCAAATTTCACAGGGCTGAAATGTATTTGGCTCTCCAGGAATCAAGAGGGAATTTCCCCAAAGTCTTCCACCCTTCCAAGGAGAAACGTAAGGATTTTAGACATCTCCGAGGCTTAGATGCTTGACGGCCACTAAAAATGTTTTACGAGAGAAATCGTGACCAAACGCTGCTATCCAGGACCTTTAGCAAATAAAACCAAACTTAATTCCCCTGTTTCTGTCCGGATGGAAAGTTGTACATTTTTGGGTTCCCAAACCGATTTTTGCTCATCCCTAAAACACCCACATAAGCCGGAGAGGAGCTTCATCACATCTTGAGCTATTTGGGTTCTCTGGACCTCTCGGGACGGATCTTCTGATGGTTTTTTTTGGGGGTTTATTTCATGGATCAACCAGCAGCTTCCATAACACCTTGTATGTCTAGAAGGGGCCTGGTGCCCATCAAACAACAACGTGCTGAAATGATTACGCTTTCAACAAGACGGTTTTAACAACCGGGAACAACTCCCGGACAAC
The DNA here is from genome assembly GCA_013396935.1 of Baryphthengus martii. NCBI lineage: Eukaryota > Metazoa > Chordata > Aves > Coraciiformes > Momotidae > Baryphthengus > Baryphthengus martii. The sequence continues at coordinate 48,626 of VWZK01016268.1, read as the reverse complement.
AAAACAAAAACATCCCGTGTTTCGGAGGCACGGAGATGAAAAAGAGAAATATCCACGTTTGGATGTAAATGACGCTTTCCTGCCAGACGCGGCAGGAAAGAAACCGGCACCTCCGGCCAGGCTCCAGCCAGAAAGCTGCCAATTCTTCCTCCTGTAATTGGGAGGGAAATGAATCCGGCGCTACCCTACCAAGAGCTTCGGCACCTACCAAAAAAGTACTCGCGGGGCGACCGGCAGTCCCAGCTCTCACTGTTTCAAGACAATATTTACAGACTGGGAATAGCTAAGGAGATTAATTAGTCCCTGGTTGAAGTGGGTGCAGAGCAGCCCATGGAAATGTTCCAAGGGCTGGAACCCTCTGCTGGGAGGCCAGGCTGGGAGAGTTGGGCTTGCGCTGCCTGGAGAAGAGAAGACTCCGGGGAGACTGCCTTGGGGCTTTCCAGTATCTGAAGGGGATCTATAAGAAAGTTGAGTAGGGACTTTTGCCAAGGGCTTGTAGAGACACGACGAGGGGCGGTGGCTTCAAACTGGCAGAGGGGAGATTCAGAGTGGAAATTTGAAAGAAGTTCTTCCCTCTGAGGGTGGTGAGACACTGGAAGGGGTTGCCCAGGGAAGCTGTGGACGCTCCATCCCTTCAAGTGTTGAAGGCCAGGCTGGATGGGGCTCTGAGCAACCTGCTCTGGTGGGAGGTGTCCCTGCCCATGGCAGGGGGTTGGAACCGGATGAGCTTTGAGGTCCCTTCCAACCCAAACCATTTGATGATTCTATAATTCTGGAAAATAATGTTAAGGATTTACTGTGGACTTTCCCTCCCAGGGGCTGGCTGCTCCAGTCCTTCACTAGAGCGTCCTCCAGACCCAGCTCACGGCAACGAGAAGCCAAAATGTTGCCTTATTTCTTATCCTCCCACATTAAGCATCTGTGGTTTCTTCTACCCCTCCGTGCCACCTGCGGTGCTGAGCTCTTTGGTTCACCAAATTCTCCCCCAAAGCCACGGGGAGCATAAAAATACTGAAAAAATGCTCTTGACTCTCTCCAACACATCCTCACTCGCACCACAAAAGGACAACACACGAATTTCTAATTCCACCTCCAGGAGCTTCAGGATTCTTAATCAACGCCCTGATTAGAGATGCCAATTATTTTTGCAGCTCATTTGCATGTCACCTCCGGTTTCCCTCTTTTTTTTTTCTTTTCCATTAAAAAAAACAACAATACGAGATTCAGGAAATATTTCATGCGTGTGATGAGTAAAGTCTGGAGCTTGGTCAGGGTTTGGAGGCAACGCTGAGGCTCCTGACGCTCTCAACCTCCAGGAGGTTTTGCTCCTGGGACTGTGCTCAGAAAACCCTTTTAGCAAAGGTTACAGCGTTTCAAGCCATTGCAGGGATATTTGCACTTCTTTCCCCCCTGCAGTGGCCCAGCTCCTGGCTTTTTACTCCCAGCAGGAGTGAGATTGATCGCAGCGAGGCTGACGGTTGGATTAGTGGTGCCGGAGCACTTAGCTTAGTCTCAGCAAAACAGAGCTGCTTCTGGCGTGGAGTCTTGATTTTCAGCTCCGAAAATCAGCTCAGGACATCCAAATGGCTCTGCAAATCCACTCCTCGCCTCACCGAATGCCAGCGTGGAAGGGGTTGGAAGGGCCCTCTGGAGCTGAGCTGGTGCCACCCCCCTGCTCCAGCAGGGTCACCCAGAGCAGGGGGCCCAGCAGCGCAGGGTCCAGGCGCCTTTGGAATCTCTCCAGACAAGGAGACTCCCCAAGCTCTCTGGGCAGCCTGGGCCAGGCTCCAACCCCCTCCCACCAAACAAGTTGCTCCTCCCGCTCCCAGGGAATCTCCTGGCTCCCAGTTGGTGCCCGGTGCCCCTCGTCCTGGTGCTGGGCACCCCTGAGCAGAGTCTGGCCCCGGCCTCTGGCCCCCCGGGGGCCCTTGAGCTCTTGCTCAGCCTTGCTCAGCTCCCCTCTGGGGCTGCTCTTCTCCAGCTGAACAGCCCCAGGGCTCTCAGCCTTTCCTGCCCACACAGATGCTCCAGGCCCCTCAGCAGCTTCCCAGCCTCTGTTCAACCCAACTCATCGGGTACCAGAATCCCAGCCTTGCAAGAGCAGCCGCTCACAAGACTTCCCTCACTCCCTCACACAAGGGTGGCTCTTTATCCAAATACCTCTTCTGACCCCATTTGCAGCAAAACCCTCAAAAACCTCTTCGTTAGGAGCAGGCACGAGCAAACGCGACCCCCATACGCCACTAAACCCCACAGCGGTGCCTGAGGAGCGCGTCCAGTCGGAGCGGAAAGCAGAGGACAACACCTCATTCGGATTCACGCCGAGACACGGCCAAATCCTTCCAAGATGCTTCTATTTCTTTGCTCAATGACCCTCCAAACCATTTTATATCACACAAGAGGTTGAAAAACAGGAACTGGGCATTTGTAACAGCTCCTCAGCACGATAGAAATGCAATTAATAGCCCAGCGCGTTGGTGTTTACATGAAAACATCAGAGCCTACTAAAAACACAGCGTAGCCCATACACACGGGTTTTTTTTAGTTTCTTTAGCATCTCAAATTGAAGCTGTCTCAAAGATGACAACGCAGTTTGCAAGACACTCTACAGCACAGAAACATGGGGTGATAACCAGCCAGAAGATTCACAGATTCATAGAATGGTTTGGGTTGGAAGGGACCTTCAAGATCATCTCATTCCAACCCCTCCCTGCCACAGGCAGGGCCACCTCCCACTAGAGCAGGTTGCTCAAGGCCCCATCCAACCTGGCCTGGAACACTTCAAAGGAGGAGGTATCCACAACCTCCCTGGGCAACCTGTTCCAGGGTTCCACCACCCTTACTGTGAAGAATTTCTTCCTGACATCCAGTCTAAACCCGCCCTCTTCCAGCTTGAAACCATCACCCCTTCTCCTGTCACTACAAGCCCTCGCGAAGAGCCCCACCTCTGCTTTCTTGTAGGCTCCTTTCAGATCCTGGAGGCCACTATAAGGTCTCCCCAGAGCCTCCTCTTCCCCAGGCTGAAGCACCCCAACTCCCTCAGCCTGTCCCCACAGCAGAGGTGCTCCAGCCCTCAGATCAGCCTCGTGGCCTCCTCTGGACCCGCTCCCACAATTTGAGGTCCTTCTCGTGCTGGGGGCTCCAGAACCGTACCCAGTGCTCAGGAGAGCAGAGCAGAGAGCGAGGATCACCTCCCTCCACCTGCTGGCCACGCTTCATTTGATGCAGCTCAGGATCAACTGGCCTTCTGGGCTGCACGTGAACATTGCCAGCTCATGGAGAGCCTTTCATTGACCGACAGCCCCAAGCCCTTCTCCTCAAGCTGCTCTCAAATCCATTCTCCCTCCAGCCTGTACTTGTGCTTGGCATTGCCCCGACCCAGCTGCAGGACCTTGCCCTTGGTTTTGTTGAACTTCCTGAGGTTGGCACTGGCCCACCTCTCCAGCCTGTCCAGGTCCCTCTGGATGGCATCCCTTCCCTCCAGCGTGTCCACCCCACCACCCAGCTCGGTGTCATTGGCAAACTTGCTGAGGGCGCATTCAATTCCACCGTCCCTGTCACCGACAAAGATGTTCAACAGCCCTGGTCCCAGGACTGACCCCTGAGGGACGCCACTGGTCACTGCTCTCCATTTGGACTTGGAGCCGTTGACCGCAACTCTTGGAGTGCGACCATCCAGCCCATTCCTTATCCAGCCAGTGGTCCGTCCATCAAGTCCATGTTTTTCCAGTTTGGTGACCGGGCTGTCACGTGGCACAGTGTCGAACGCTTTACACAAGTCCAGGGAGATGCCATCGGTTGCTCTCCACTTGTGTTGTAACTCCAAGAGGATGTTTTGCTGAAATGTTGACTGAAATAAAGGCATTTTTGACACCTCACCTTCCTGATACAGCAGGTGTAGGGCACCCCGCAGGCCAGCGGCCCGCTGCCGTTGCACGAGTGGTACTGGTTAACCTCCCAGTCTCGGTACTCGTCGCCGCCGCAGCACGAAAACTGTGGAAAGAAGAAAAAGAGAGGGTGAGGCGTGAAGCCGAAGGACCCTCAACATCTCCAGCCCACTGACACATCTCCCCTCCTGCCTCGCCCTCTGTCTTTGCAACGCAAGCATCAAGAGCCCCCGTTATTTTCTGCTTTACAGAACCCTATATTGGAAGCTAAAGACACTGTGTAAAAAAAGTGGGTGTTTAGCCCCATTTTCACCGAATCCCAGCGTGGCAGGGGTTGGAAGAGACCTCTGGAGCTCCTCTGGTGCCTCCCCTACTCCAGCAGGGTCACCCCGAGCAGGGGGCCCAGCAGCGCAGGGTCCAGGCACCTTTGGAATCTCTCCAGACAAGGAGACTCCCCAAGCTCTCTGGGCAGCCTGGGCCAGGCTCCGACCCCCTCCCACCAAACAAGTTGCTCCTCCTGCTCCCAGGGAACCTCCTGGCTTCCAGTTGGTGCCCGGTGCCCCTCGTCCTGGCGCTGGGCACCCCTGAGCAGAGTCTGGCCCCGGTCTCTCACCCCCCGGGGGCCCTTGAGCTCTTGCTCAGCCTTGCTCAGCTCCCCTCTGGGGCTGCTCTTCTCCAGCTGAACAGCCCCAGGGCTCTCAGCCTTTCCTGCCCACACAGATGCTCCAGGCCCCTCAGCAGCTTCCCAGCCTCCCCTGGACTCTCTCCGGTAGCTCCTTGAAGTGGGGAGCCCAGCGCTGGCCCCAAGACTCCCGAGGTGGCCTCCCTGGGGCAGATCAGAGGGGCAGGAGAACCTCCCTTGACCTGCTGGCCTCCAACTCAACCCTGCACCACTGATGACAACCCTCTGAGCTCTGCCCTTCAGTCAGATCTCAACCCACCTCGCTCTCCGGAGCGGTGCAGCAGTTACAGGAGCACACACGCGCCTGTCGGAGGCATCCGCGCTTTCACGAGCCCAGGAAAGATCAGGCTCATTCATGCTTCACTGATTTAATTATAGGTGACAAATCCCTCCTCCTCCAGGAGAGGCGGCTCTTCCAGCGCCTTCGGCAAATGTGTTTCTTTGCTCTTGAAGGCAACTCGGCTACTTGGTGCCATTCGACAAAATGCTAATAAGGCTCTGCAGTCTAACAGGGATTTCTCTTTCCATCAAGTTCAATTAAAGATCAAATGCTACAGCTACAAAAGGGGGAAAAAAAAAAAAAAAGCTGCTTTGTTCTTCTGTTCGTGCAATGAAAAAAAAAAAAAAATAAATTTGAATGAAAGTCATTTTTTGTTCTCCGTAGAAGAAAAGTGGGCTTATTATATACAAAGTCATCCCTTCACTCGGTAAACAAGCCGGATTCTTTACATTTTTTCCGCTGAAAGGAAAGCCCTGAAGCAGGCAGGAGGTGTGTGTGTGCTTGATAAGACAGGAAAAAAACAGGTTCAGCCCATTTCTGAAAGGAGCAGTTCTGGGAGAGCTTTTAGCCCTGTAAGCATCTGCTCCCCCTCCTGCTCATGGGTTGGTGGCCCCAACATACGTTGTGGCCCCCACATGTCATACTTGGCCAACAGGAATAGTAAAAGCCACCAGCTCTTGGAGTCCTCTCGACCTCCTCTTGTTCCAAACTAGGCAGATGTGGCCAGGAGCAGCCAACTCACAGATTTACAACTATTTCCTAACTTCCCACCTTTAATTCCTTTACTCCTTTCAATCCCACTGGTATGGGTGAGGGAGACCAGCTTGCAAAAACTGCCTGGAGGAGGCTTTGGGCAACCTGCTCTGGTGGGAGGTGTCCCTGCCCGTGGCAGGGGGGTTGGAACTGGATGAGCTTTAAGGTCCTTTCCAACTCAAGCCGTTCTAGGTTTCTAGAAGCAGGGTGGGGGGACTAACATCTAAAGGGCTGTTGGCTGTTGCCACCTACTTGATATCTCCACGCTGCAAAAAGCTCCCACATTTTTTTCCATTTGCTTTTACAACTGTGCAAAAATTGGTACGAAATCCTTCCAGTGAGGGTTACTACCTGACGGGGAGCCTCACCAGGGTGTTTTCTTCTCTTCAGAGACAGCTTCAGTCCAAACTACTGTTTTGCCTGGATTTATTTCTCACAAGCTGAGACAGCCTTTGGTGTGGGTTTTACTTCCACGCTCACCCGGAGCTCAGAGAAACGGAACAAGCGGAAAAACCAAAGAGAGACGAAGAAAAGAGCCAGCGGGCGGGGCGGTCGCATCCCAGGAACTCTCCGTATCGAGGACCGTCGCTGCCGCCCGACGTGGGCTCCTTGCGGCTAAACCCCTCGCCCTCCCCACAACCCGCTCCAACGAGCCACGCCGGGGAAATCTGCCTTTCCTCTTCCCCGAAAAGAAAGGAGGAGGTTTGCGAGCGCAACACCCTCGCCCCTCCGAGCTTCACGTTGAGTTTGGAAGCCGCTCGGCTTTGAGCAAGAACCGCAGCCCCGGTGGCTTTTTGAAATTCAAATGCTGTGCTCAGCCAAGCGGTTTGAACTCTCCTCTTCCGTCTGGACTCGGCAAACTATTCAGAAAAGCTCAAGCGAGGAGCGGCGGAGAGCTGCACTGAGGGACTCGATGCCTCAAAAGCCTAAGTCTGTGGCCTGCAGCCTCGGGTCCAACGGCCGCAAAGGGGCAGAAGCTCAGGAAAAACGAGCGATCGAAAGATCTAAGTCCTCTTTTCTTTAGGGCAATTTATTTCCATCTCTACTTGCTGGCTCGCAGGCAGCCAGATCGAGCGGGTGTTGACAGGTACAAGGCTGTTATTTGTGGCATCGGTATTAACATCCGGCACTTTGGACCATAATTGCGCGTTACTTGTCCCGTTTGACACCGGTTTAAGGGTGTGAAGGCAGCTGGGTCCAGCTTAAAGCATCACTTGAGAGAGGGGTCAAGCAAAACGCAAATCCTAAGGAGCGTGGCGTGGTTTTGTCCGACCGAAATAAACCACGAGCCAGCTCGCCTTTGTGTAGACATGGGTTTTAAGAGGGAAAAGGGCAAGAAAAAACACTAAACTACGATAGCAGGCTGCTCTGAGCTTGTGTTTTACCAAAAAAAAAGCAGGCCTGGGTGCAAACCTCCCCGATCAACTGCAAGATCGCATCCTCCCAAAGTGAATTGGGCTGCTCAGGTCCCGTAAAACCAACTTTCCTTCACTCAAGAGCAGTTATTCCTCAGCATCGCTTTCCCCGGTGCCATCCTCAGGAGGAAGCCCCTCCACCTTCCAACGGCCAGCGCTGTTGCTGTCCCAGGGTTGGAGATCCTACCTTGATAGAAAAGTTCAGAGCAATGAGCTGCACATTCTTGCAAAGCTCCTTCTCTCGCTACGAGATGAAATGGGCGGATGTTGGAGATGTTTCCAAACTTCTCAACAACACTCTAAGTGGCCACAACTTCTTTCAGTACAGCCAGAGGCTTTGAGATGAAGATCTCGCTCTGAAAACTTGTAATTACAAGTCAAGTGAAGAAGTAGATGGGAAAAAAAGAGGGCTGGAAGCCTCTGCTGGGAGGCCAGGCTGGGAGAGTTGGGCTTGCGCTGCCTGGAGAAGAGAAGGTTTTGGAGAGACTGCCTTGGGGCTTTCCAGTATCTGAAGGGGGTCTATAAGAAAGTTGAGTAGGGACTTTTGCCAAGGGCTTGTAGAGACAGGACGAGGGGCAGTGGCTTCAAACTGGCAGAGGGGAGATTCAGAGTGGAAATTTGAAAGAAGTTCTTTCCTCTGAGGGTGGTGAGACACTGGAAGGGGTTGCCCAGGGAAGCTGTGGATGCTCCATCCCTTCAAGTGTTGAAGGCCAGGCTGGATGAGGCTCTGGGCAACCTGCTCTGGTGGGAGGTGTCCCTGCCCGTGGCAGGGGGTTGGAACCGGATGAGCTTTGAGGTCCCTTCCAACCCAAACCATTTGATGATTCTAAAATGTTGTAAAAATGGGATGGGCTTCTGTGAGAAGTGCCTGATCCTCGCTTGTTTGGAGACAGGGAGACCTTCCTGCAAATACATCTGCTTTCCCTGGAGATTTGGGGCCTAACCTCTTTGCCAGGGCTCATTGAGGGCGACCCCGACACGGACTTTCTGACCGCTCACGGCAGCATCCATTTCTCATTCACAGAGAGCTCTGGATTGGGGCATCCTCTTAGCGAGGTTGGAGTAAAACTTCAAAAAGATTCCGATCTTTCTTGGAATCCCTCATGTCTGGAGACCTTCAGAGGGCTTCTAATCTTATTAACTAACACGCTCGGCTCAGTAACGATGACTCCAGGAGCCAAAAGCAGGTATTTAAGCCAAGCAAGGGGGCTGTGCAGGGCACCACCAGCCTGAAATTCCAGCTACAACAAAGAAGGAGCTTCACAGTCTCCTTTTCTTCAAAGCCAGAGAGAAGATTCACCTATTTGACCCATAACGAAATGAGAGAAATCAGGTGAGGTGAGAAGATTCAAAGCTCATCTGAAAGCAGCTTTGCCAGCAAAGCCCGGCTCTGCTCTCTGAAACCAACCCAGCAGATTTTACTTCGCTGCGATTTCTCTCCCAGATTTCAAGCTTTCGCTTTTTTTCCAACTTTTGTTTTTCATTTTCTAGATGCTTTGAGCCAAGTGCTTCCCTTCTGCAGTAACACAAATAACGGGTAAACCAAAGCTCCTCGCTCAGACCACGAGAAACCTACATCCCTCAGATTCCCAGGAACGCCTTCTCTTCAGTGCTGGAAAACCAAACAAAACGTTACAGCCAACCAAGCTTCTCTGAACCAACCCCACGCTTAACGGCGTGGACAAGAACCCTCAAACTAGTTCTACAGCTCCTTGAGGTACTCGAGGGGACACATCACAGAATCACAGAATCACAGAATTCTTGAGGCTGGACTCGCCCTCTGAGATCACCAAGCCCAGCCTAGGACCTAACACCCCAACACCAACTAGACCACGGCACTAAGTGCCACGGCCAAGCTTTCCTTAAACCCCTCCAGGGATGGCGACTCCACCGCTTCCCTGGGCAGCCCATCCCAGTGTTTAATCCCCCTTTCCGTGAGGAAGGGCTTCCTAAAATCCAACCTCAACCTGCCCTGGGGCAGCTTCAGGCCATGTTGAAGTTGCCTGGGAGAAGAGCCCGACCCCCATCTGACTACACCTTCCCTTCAGGGAGTTGTAGAGAGTGAGAAGGTCCCCCCTGAGTCTCTTCTTCACCAGGCTGAACATCATTGCTTTGCTACCTCAGGTTGCACAAAAATGGTCAGGAGGCTGGAACAGGTCTTCCTGCAAGGCTGAGAGAGTTAATCTCGTGCAGCCTGGAGAAGAGAAGGCTCCAGGGAGACCTTCTGGGGGCCTTTCAGGGCTTCCAGGGGCCCGGCAGAAAGATGGGGACAGACTCTGGAGCAGGGCCTGGTGGGACAGGACAAGGAGGGAGATTTAAACCAGAGAGAAGGGAGAAATTGTTGACCCTGAGGGTGGTGAGAGCCTGGCCCAGGTTGCCCCGAGAGGTGGTGGCTGCCCCATCCCTGGCCCCATTGCAGGGGAGGTTGGATGGGGCTCTGAGCAACCTGCTCGAGTTGAGGATGTCCCTGCTGCCTGCAGGGCCGTTGGACCAGAGGAGCTTGGGAGGTCCCTTCCCACCCAATCCAGTCTGGGATTCCATGATTGGGTTTCAAGAGGCAAAAGGGACAAAAACCATCCAGCTGGGGCTCAGTGGCAGGAATTAGAAAGGCATTTTCATGTTTATTTAATACTTAGCACCTCAAAGAAACCACACGGTGTATAAAACACAAGACAGCGCCAGCAGCCTATCAAAAGCACGGTTAAAAATAAAAAAAGGGCTGCGAGGACGGTTTTGTTGACCTGCAGGGCCTGAGGACAGGGGACGGCTGGAGGGAAGGGATCCTGCCAACTCCCGGCAGGCTCTAAGAAGCATTAGACACGAGACAGAATATGCAACTACACACCTAAAAAAATGAAAGCAGACTATGCCAAGCCCTGATATTGGACTGGAAGCAGCTCTCACCGGTGCCAGCAGCAGCACGGAGAGGCTGGAGGTCTCCTCTGCTTCCAGCTACTGTGTGAAAGCACCTTCTCCGCAATTTTTTCCGTTGTGTCAAGGGCTTGACCGGCTCCTGATGCCACTTCGAGTGAGGAGACTCACCTCGGGTGGCCTAGCTAAGGGTGGGTGCGGCCCTGAAGCGGCTTTAGCACGTGCTAGTTTATTCCTTCTCCTCTCTCCGCAGCCTGGGCTCAACCCAAAGCGCTTTCAGACATTAGTCCCACCAAAACTGGGAACTAGAACCATCCTGGAATGGTCCACGCTGTGGTGCAGAGCAGAAGATGCTCTTTGCAGAGTTAATCCCTCCCTGAAAAAGTCTCCAGCCAGACCTCCCCGACGCCACTCCCCCCCGCGCCCCCTCGGAGCCAAACCTTTTCTTGTACAAAATCCAAGATGTTCTTGAAGTCGAGGTCATCGTAATAGTGTCTGATGCCCTCTTGGATGTTGGAGTGGAAAACCGCGTTCATCTGGGGACAGAAAACACAAACTCAGGGCTCACACGTGGAAAAGGCACTGGGAAAACATGGCAAAAGACGGAAATGTGTCCACAGCGAGCGCTGCCGGCGGCTACTGGAGTAAGAATCCAAGCCGAGTGCCGGCACAAGCCCGTTTCTTGGGGTAAAACTGATTAGTTTTTGAGCTCTTAGGGTTAGCAGCAGCATTTTTGAGCTCTCAGGGTTAGCAGCATCTCCTGGCACCTCTCTGCTGCCTGCACATACAAGCAGATCCACGCACCTTTAATCCCTCCCCGCTCCGATTTTTCCTATGAAATTTAATTTTTCAAGGGTGACCTTTTTGAAAGCTCCCTCAAGCTTCCCAAGATCAGGGTCTAACCCCTGGCAGGGTGGGGGGTTCTGCTCCATCAGGAGGGGCTGGAGGAGGTGAAATGGGCTGTGACGGCCAACACCGCCGGCCGCACGGGGCTTTATGGGTGAGATGAGTTAATGCAGGAGCTGAGACCTCATCTGAGCCCTCAATCATTCCTAATCCCACCAAATCATCCAGCGATTCAGTCGTGCCCGGAAAAGGGGACGGTGCAGCCAGGCTGGAGCTCTCCTGGCTGCTCCTTCAGCCGTATCACCAAGGACACTTCGACACACGAGGAGCTTCACATTAACTGCTAATTGAATTGAAAATGTATTTTCCAGCTGCCTAGGGAGCTTATCAAGGAGCTGGGAGCAAAGGTTCGGAACATCCTATGCGGAGCCCGGCACAGGTTTCGTCGTTTGGCCGCTGCCGAACCGCAGAGTGAAAATATTAATGAAGGGAAAAAAAAAACATTTGCCTTCTTTCTTTTTCGAGTCAGAAGCAGAGGAAAGCAAAACGCTGTTTTTCATAAATCCCTCTGACAGGAAAATCAGAGGTTGGGCAAACCAGAAACCGGGAGAAGAACATGAAAAGAAAAAAAAAAAGAGGCGAAGGCGCGGCGAGAGCGGCAAACAAAGCCTGTCGCAGCCAGGGATCGGAAAGGGAGCTGGAAAAGCCTTGGAGAAATTGCTCCTGTGGCAGTTTATCAAAACATTCACTCCCGGGTTGCCCACCACCAAGATCGACTCAACGGGCAATGCCGGCGTTTTACCGTTTCCCGCTTGTTTTCCCCCAGGACAGGCTCGCCCCACAATTCCATCGTTCTCCGAGACCACGCCGGCCCAGAGGCAGCCTCGGCGACTCAATCTTGATTTGAAGGTGGTGTGGGTGGGTTAAGTGATTGACTCCTGGTTTCTGAGGCCTCTCTCCTCCCCTCCCTTCAAGGAAGCTCCACCCATTATCTCCCATAATCTCCCAAACTCCATTTGCATCTCAACAGAGCCCATTTCAATGTGCAGCAGCTTCCAGGCCGCTAAATTCAGTTCCTCGGCCCCTGCTGCTTTAATATCAAATCCAATTAAATATGTTTTTAGCAAGTTTAATAAACAACCATTGTTCCAAATGCAGATTTGTGCCTCCAAACCGTTTCAGGTCAAGTGGATTCGGCGCTTGTCGGATCTCCCTGTTCTCTCTCTCCTTCATTGTTTGATTTTTAATTAGGTTTTGATATTGCCCGTTAAATTTAAATTAAGGGGCAATTTAGGCGTTAATGGCTTTTACTCAATCCAGGAGTTTAATCGCAAGGCTGCAATCCCATTTTCCTGATGATACCAGCAATTCCCCGCTGCACCCCTGCAGCGCAGGATGGTGCTGAGCACCAGCATCGAGGCTCAAAGGTGAAACAAAGCTGAGGATTTCGTGCTGAATTTCACAAAAATACAGCCCATATTGATCTTCTGTATGTGGGAAGGACTCAAGCAACCTGATTTTCCTCCAAGAAGCGCATCTCTCCAACAACGCACCGCGGCCAAAAGACAAATGTCCTCCCGCATTGTCCGCCTTTGACTTTAGGGCTCACCAAGCACACAATTCCCAATCCCAACTTCTCTTGGGGCTCACCAAAACGTGTATCTCCCAACCCCAGCCTGTCTTTTGGTCTCACCAAGCACACAACTTCCAATCTCAACTTGTCTTGGGGCTCACCAAACACGTATCTTCTAACACCAACCCATCCTGGGACTCACCAAGCATGTATCTTCCAACCCCAACGTGTCTTTGGTGCTCACCAAGCACACAACTCCTAATTCAAACTTGTCTTGGGGCTCACCAAACACGTATCTTCTAACACCAACCCATCCTGGGACTCACCAAGCATGTATCTTCCAACCCCAACGTGTCTTTGGTGCTCACCAAGCACACAACTCCTAATTCAAACTTGTCTTGGGGCTCACCAAACACGTATCTTCTAACACCAACCCATCCTGGGACTCACCAAGCATGTATCTTCCAACCCCAACGTGTCTTTGGTGCTCACCAAGCACACAACTCCTAATTCAAACTTGTCTTGGGGCTCACCAAACATCTATCTTCCAACCCCATCCTGTCTTGGGACTCACTAAGCACCCAACTTTCAAACCCAACCTGTCTTGGGACTTACTAAGCACCCAACTTCCAACCCCAACCTGTCTTGGGACTCACGAAGCACCCAACTTCCAACACCAACCTGTCTTGGGACTCACTAAGCACCCAACTTCCAACACCATCCTGTCTTGGGACTCACTAAGCACCCAACTTCCAACCCCAACCTGTCTTGGGACTCATCAAGGATGTATCTTCCAACCCCAACCGGTCCTTGGGGTTCACCAAGCAGCCAACTCCCAACCCCAACTCCTGCCGTGATGGGTTTGAAAGCATCAGGCTGTTTGTGCAAAGGGAAAGCGATTTGGAGAGCCCGTAAGGAGGAATTTCAAACGTTGTTCTCCTGTCCCGTGCATTCATCGAGCCGGCAGAGATTGAGATGAGCTGTTTAACCGTTTGATTGATTGCAAGGGTAAAATTAAATTGAAAATGGCAGGGTTTCTTCAGCAGAAGGCGGGCAGCCAGAAAGGACATCGGTTGGAGGCATCTCAGCTATAACTCAAACCTGTCCCTGAAAATGCAAGTCAGCGTTAACGTCATTGAAGCGAGGAGCTTAACGAGCCCTCGAGAAAACAAAAAAAACAAAAACCCACAGGTTTTTGGCTGAGTGGCTGCACAGGGAGCTCTGGGTGGTGCTGGAGATCCATCGCAGCTCTGGAATGCCGGGCAGCCCCAGAAGAACAAGAGCAATAAAAACTTTCCATCTGCAGGGCGTACGGTAACGGATACTTGAGGATTTTCCCGGCCGACGACGCGCGGCACCCGAAGGCCTCCTGATTGCACCCACCTTGTTTTCAAAGATGATTTCGATGAATAACAGCAGCAGCTCCGTGAGGAAGATCACCAGGAGGACCCAGAAGAACTGAAAAAGAGAAAGGGAAGGATCAGCTCCGAGACAGGCCGTGTCCTCTCTCAGCGGTCAACCGCAACGAGGGAGACCTGGAAATCCGAGAGCTGCTTTCAAACGCTCAGAAATCAGATCACTTCACCACGAGCTGCCTGGGGAATTGTGAATCTCTTCCAAAGATCTTGGTTCTTACAGGGGAAGTGGGTGGAAGTAAGGAAGGAATGGAAAAAGAAACCAGATGGGATTTGAACGGCCAAATTCTGCACAGGGAAACGGGTCAAATGGATGCAGTGGGAGAAAACGTCATCGCTGGGTAGACAGGTGGGCAGCATCCCTCTGGGATCATAGAATCATAGAATCGTCGAGGTTGGAATAGACCTCTGAGATCATCAAGTCCAGCCTATGAACTCAACACAACAACACCCAGCTAGACCATGGCACTAAGTGCCACATCCAATCTTTCCTTAAACACCTCCAGGGATGGCGACTCCACCACCTCCCTGGGCAGTCCATTCCAGTGCCTAATGACCCTTTCCGTGAGGAAGGGCTTCCTAAGATCCAACCTAAACCTCCCCTGGCGCAGCTTCAGGCCAGGCCCTCTTGTCCTGTCACTAATTGCCTGGGAGAAGAGCCCGACCCCCACCTGTCTACAACCTCCTTTCAGGTAGTTGTAGAGAGTGATGAAGTCTCCCCTGAGTCTCCTCTTCTCCAGGCTGAACAAGCCCAGCTCCCTCAGCCTCTCCTCATAAGACTTTCCCTCCAGTCCCTTCCCCAGTCTTGTCGCTCTCCTCTGGACCTGCTCCAGCACCTCAAGATCCTTCTTGAAGTGAGGGGCCCAGAACTGCCCCCAGGACTCGAGGTGAGGCCTCACCAATGCCGAGTACAGGGGGAGAATTCCATCCCTACTCCTGCTGGCCACACTATTCCTGATACAAGCTGTTGGGATGGGACGCTGGCGCTCGGTTGAACGGCAATAGTTCCAAGCTGGACATCCAAAGGAGGATCATCCATCCCCCAGAGCACGGGCGATAGCTCGTGCCTCTGCTACAACTGATCCTGGCAACACATTCAGGGGGGAAATCAACGACCCAATGGAGCAAACGGCTTCAACTGGAAGACCTGATGTTCTTGCAGCCCACGCCCACCAGGTTCCTCACGCTTTGGGCCCTGTCCGAGAGCTCCCATCGGGCACCACGTCCGACTTAGCAGAGGCTGGAGAGCAAAGCTCTGCTCGGCTCACGCTTGTCTCCCCAAGGCTGCCTCCAGATTTTGGAGACTCACCAGAAAAAGGAAGGTAGAAAGTTTCCGTGGCAACCAGCTAAAAATCCAACAGCTAGTCAAAAAAAAAAAAAAAGAAGGGGGCGAGAGACAGGTAATTTATCACCGCAATATTCGCTTTGACCATCGGTTTAGTAGAGCACTATTATTTTATTAATGAGAATATGATCATTGGCCTGTTTACAAAGGCAGGTAGTAGAGGGACTTGCAAGCCCAGAAATTCCTTCCCAAGCTCGACAAAAGCAAAGTGCCCTTGCAGCAAACCCCCACTTGGCGCCTCAAATCGCTGAGGTTTTTAATTAGCCCCCCCCCACCAAGGAGTTTTGCACTGTGCTTGTTGTCTAAGAGCCGGGCGGTGCGGTCCCGCCGGAGGAGCTGCTCCGCTTCCATCACCAGCTAAATGAGCTCCTAACAGGTCAGGTATAATGAGGAAAGGAATGCCAGAATTAGGGAACAGAACTGACCAAGCACCTGTTATCTCCTAGGCAAAGACGATACGAAACACGCCGCACGTGCCTGAACAGATCTGGAACCCTCTGCTGGGAGGCCAGGCTGGGAGACTTGGGCTTGGGCAGCCTGGAGAGGAGAAGGCTCCAGGGAGACCTTCTGGGGGCCTGTCAGGGCTTCCAGGGGCCTGGCAGAAAGATGGGGACAGACTTTGGAGCAGGGCCTGTTGGGACAGGACAAGGGGGAGTGGGTTGAAACCCAAAGAAGGAGATTTAGAGCAAAAAGGAGGAAGAAATTGTTGGTGCTGAGGGTGGTGAGAGCCTGGCCCAGGTTGCCCCAAGAGGTGGTGGCTGCCCCATCCCTGGCCCCATCGCAGGGGAGGTTGGATGGGGCTCTGAGCAACCTGCTCTCGTTGCAGATGTCCCTGCTCCCTGCAGGGGGGTTGGGCCAGAGGAGCTTGGGAGGTCCCTTCCCACCCAATCCATTCTACAGTTGTATGATTCTACAAACAAACCACTTGGGGATGTGTCCGGGAGCCTTGAGCCACGGACAGAGGTTGAGCATCACTCCTGAGCTCAGACACCTCTGGCCACCGAAGGTTCAGACACGCTGAGCCCGAGGATGACTCCAGCGGGATTGGGGATGGCAGAGGGATGCTCTGTTCGCCAGGGAAAGGAGGAGAAGCAGCTGGGGAGGATGGAAGAGCTCCCGGAGGAACGTAAAAGCACCAGAGAAATCTGCGACTCTTATTTGAGCGACACCCACCTGTGAAACGCTGCCGCGATCTCACGGCGCGGCCACAGAATAGAAAAATCACCAAAAAACTTGCCTTTCTACCCAGCGCCAGAAGCGTCCCGCAGGGCACCCGGGGGCTGATAAGGCAAAAGATTGGCCTCTTGATGATCCATTTCCTACTTCAGCTCAGTCACAGGAAAGGACGAGACAATCAGCGCGGTAACGAGGAGGATGATTTCTAGAGAGCCCGAAATCCAAGCCAAAAAGAAAAGAAAGAAACCTATAAATAGCTTCCCGGGTGCCTGGCAGCAGAGCGCTGGGAAAGCTGAAGATGCTGCTCTTGAATCACAGAATCACAGGAGGGGAGGGGACCTCAAAAGCTCGGCGCGTCCAACCGCTCCCTGTCAGAGCAGGATCTCCTAGAGCAGGCAGAACCCTTCTGCTCTCTTGATCAACTTCACACTAAAAAGGTGCAGGCAGCTCATAAACCGCTGCCTAAGTTCAGAAATCGAGTGGGTTGTTTATTTTTTTGCCGAGAAAAAGTCACTGGCCGCACTTAAAAGAAACGACTCCGCCAGCCCCAGAGAACGGGACCCTGCGGAAGCAAACGGAGGAGGAATAAAGGGGGTTGACCTCTCTCTTCCAAGGGTGGAGAGAGTTTTACCCTCATTCCAGGCTCTACAGTCGCCACTAAACCCCTCGTGGGAACAGCTTGATGCAAAGAACCCACCCCTCATTTTCATTTTGATCCGTTTCTATAGTGGCTGAGCCAGCCCCACCAAAGCCAACGCAAGAAAAGGGCTCAGACCTCTTAACGTAAAAGTGGCGATGGGTCCTCAAGGGATGGAAAATCCGGATTCCCCTTTCCCCAAGATGAAAAGAAACTCGTACAAGGTGATTTCTCCTCTTACAAAGCACAAATCCCCCCCAGCTTTGCACGGGGAGGAGCTTCCGGGGTGGCAGTTCCCAGGTTTGGCCGCATTTTGGGGCATCCAAGAGCAGGAATCAGTCGTTCCCACTGGATATACGGGAGCGGATGGAACGTGCAGCCGCCTGAAATGCCCCCAGAGCAGAGGCTTGAGATAAATCTTTCCTTCTGCCTGGGAGGCCTTGGGGTTTTTTTGCTGGCAGACAGCTGCCTGCAGCCCTTCCTCGGAAAACTCAAATAATTGTTGATTCTCACCCAGAGAAAACTTTCATAGCTGATTTGAAGGGAAGCAAAACCTCCCCAGATCCTGTCGGGAAGGGCTCCTACACAGAGCAAACGAGGACGACAAAGCCAAGATAAAGAGCCTTGGCAGAGCATCTTCCCCTCCGGCGACAAAGCACCAACCCCCCTGCCCAGGACAGTTTCGTTCACCCAAAATAATGTGGGTTTTTTTTGCCCTGGGGTCCGTCCTCCACCCCCCAAGGCACCAGCCCGACTTCCCCAACTCCCACAGATGCCTCCTTTGCCCCTTTGAAGACCAGCTGTGCTCCACAGACCTGTCGGAATCCCTCTTTTTTTCCCTCCTCTGGGCTTTTTAGAGCCGGCTGCCGGGTCCATTTTGGGCGGTTGTTAACCCTTTCTTGCCTAGAGCCCTGCTACCCTTCACCCTCATCTCAAGAGCAGGATGGACAGGCAGCCAGGACATGCTCACGTTCCAAAAAACCCAAAGACAAGGAGGTTTTCATGACCAGGGATGAACACCGCCTCTTTGACTCTTCCTCCGTCCAGTTCCACGAGCAGGGGCTCCTTTCAAATCTAATTCCTTTCGGATTTCGAGGGCCGAGAAATCAAATTTCACCTCTTTCCAAAGATCTCGGCGCTTGTTGCTTTCCCTTCAATTAGGAAAAAGTTATTTCAACGGTGCAATCAGCTCAATCCCTTAACGAGCACCAGGCTGGAAACTCTTCACGCGGATGAAATCCCTTGGATGCCGTTCGACAGCATCTCAGGCTTTGCAAAAACCTCTCCTTGGTCTTGTTGGAGTGCCCACCACCTTCCTTTTGTTGGGCAGTGGGTGGCATCGATGTCGAGGGGTGCTGGGCAACCACCAGGTCTCTTTACGGAGGAGAAAAGGAGCTTGAGATCGAATTTTATTAAAAATCCAGATGGAGAAGGTAAGGAACCACAGAGCCGGCCAGAAATAATCCACACTTGGTGGACTTTGGGAAGGATTTTGTAACATCCAGGCCTTCACTGGGCTCTCCAGAAGCTGTGATGCCTCCACCAACTGGCTGGAAGGGTGGCTGTAATCACTGCAGTGGTTCATTTAGTGATGATCGGCTGAGACACCGGAGCTGTGCTGCCATCCAGAGGGATCTGGACGGGCTGGAGAGCTGGGCAAAGGGGAACCTCAGGAAGTTCAACGAGGGGAAGTGTAGATCCTGCACCTGGGGAGGAATAACCCCAGGCACCAGGACAGAGGAGGGGGGACCTACTGGGAAGCAGCTCCATGGAGCTGCACAGGAATGCATCCAGGTGAGTTTTGAAAGTCTCCGGAGAAGGAGACTCCACCACCTCTCTGGGCAGCCTGGGCCAGGCTCCGGCACCCTCCCACCAAAGAAGTTTCTCCTCCTGTTGAGGTGGAACCTCCTGGGTTCCAGTTTGTCCCCATTAATTCCTCGTCCTATCCCAGGGCACCCCAGCAAAGAGCCTGGCCCCTTCCACTTGACCCCCACCCCTCAGAGATTTCTAGACATGGATCAGATCCCCTTTCAGGCTTCTCTTCTCCAGACTCAACAGCCCCAGGGCT
>VWZK01016268.1:6587-18322 GCA_013396935.1 Baryphthengus martii | reverse complement strand
GGGTTATCCTGGCACATCTCCCAGCGAAGGCGGATGGCAAAGGACGGCTCACTGGGTTAGAACCAGTCTGGGAAGGACGAGCGGGGAGCGATGCCACTGCAGGATGGGTGGTAGAGGGATCTGGATGGAAAAGAGCTGGGGAGGAAGAGCAGCATTCCCCAAAAAGCGGCGTTTTGGTGGAAAAAAAATGGCGGATTCGGAGCAAACCGGTGCTGTCAAAGATTTTGCCGGGGCCTGTGCAGCACCATAAAAAATTACATGGGGAATAACCACGTATTTACAAAACCCAGATCGTCCTGGATCGTCGGCCAAAGATGAGCATCAAAAGCCGCAGGAAAAGCTCGTGTCGCCCCTTGGAAAGCCCGGCTGCCGGGGCTTCCGTCGCCGCTTTTCTCAGAAGGCCTTGGTTTTGCCACACGAAGTCAATCGGAGTGGATATTTTTGCCTCCCGGCGTCACAACCCTTTTCTACTGCCCACGCCCCGTAAAGCGCATAATGAAGTTTGCTGCTAAATCCTCTGTAATTACGTATTAATTGCTCCGTCATCACCTTAATAACGGGCTAGAAAGCAGCCGGTAATGACAAGAGCTCTGCAATGCATCCAAGAGAAAAAGCCAATCTGTGCTTCTCCTTTAACGAGAGGCTGATTATCCCATCTCTATAAGATAATAACCCCACGATGGAACCATCACCATCGGGTCTGGTGGATTTGCAGCCAAGGGGGCGGCTCCAGCTCTGCCAGCCCTTGCGGTGAAGGTGTCCTGCGTCCATTCTCCTCAGAGAATCACAGAACGTCAGGGGCTGGAAGGGACCTCTGGAGATCCTCGAGTCCAACCCCCCTGCCAGAGCAGGTCACACAGGAACGTGCCCAGGCGGGTTTGGAATCTCTCCAGAGAAGGAGACTCCACCACCTCTCTGGGCAGCCTGGGCCAGGCTCCAGCACCCTCACTGGGAAAAGGTGTTTCCTTGTGTTTACACAGAACCNGGCAGCACAGCCTTCCGGCGTCTCAGCCACTCCTCCCAGTTTGGTACCATCGGCAAACTTGCTGAGGGTCCCCTCCATCCCCTCGTCCAGACTGGGAAGAAATCACTTTTGGTTTTTAATTTCAAGCCCTGCTTGATTTTAGTGCTTCTTGGAGTCTGGAGGAGTTGAGAGGGCAGAGGATGGAGGGCAGTGAGCAGCCGTCCCAGGGCATCCCACCTCCATCCTCACCCCAAAAGCGGTTGGGCTGCTTCCCAATGGAGATGGGAAGACTTGGCATGTTCCACCACGCTGTGAGAAGGTTTTTGCACAGCCCTCTCAAAACATTTCTGACACCAAGGAGCTAAAAACTCAACAGAGCAGAAACCAGGGAAGTTCAGGCCTTGGGGGGAAATGCTACAAACCCACTTTTCTCCAGGTGGTGAGGAGCTGCAGGTCTGCCCCAGCCCCTTCCCCACCCTGGCACACCCATCACCAAAGGTGTTTCTCTCCAACCTCATCTCTTATGAGATATCAGAGGTGCTGGTTTCGCTTGTCAGGTGTTTCTCCATCTAACGGCAAGGAAAGAGCTGGAGGTGGGGAGCTGAGGATGAGGGAAGGAGAAGAGCTAAAGGTGGGAACCTCTGGTGGAAATCACTGTCCCTCTGCTCGCAGAGAGACCTGGAGGTCAAGAAATGGGATAAAAGGCAATTAATGAACAGAAAGTAACTCAAGACGTGGCTCTGACGATGCTGGCAGGGTTTGAGGGTGCCAAATGTGGGACTTGAGCTCGCTGCTAACCCATGGGTGAGACTCTGCAAGGCTCTCCTTGTGCCCTGGGCATTCTGGACCTTGTGGTTGCTTCTCCATCCTTCACAACTCAGCTTTGGCACGAAGGCAGCTACTCGATGCCAACAAGAGGTGTACATGGTTCTACCCTGTCCTAAAAATCCAACAAAATACCTAAGAGAAGCCACATTCCCCTTGGCCAAGACTCAAGAGACCCAAGTAACAGGAACGACCCTCAGCCACGTGCTGAGCAGACGGACACCACGAATCACAGAACGGGTTGGGTTGGGATGGACCTTAACGATCATCTCATTCCAACCTCCTCGCCATGGGCAGCTGGAACTAGATGATGAATCCAGGGGGACATTAACGCGGCCAAAGCAGCGCAACCTCGGAGCCTGCCAAGGGCCGAGCAGCCGACACGGCCCGTTCCAGGGCGACCGGCGTTAATTGGATGAGTCAACGCCGCGCTAACGCGAGGCAATAATTTCTCCTTATTCGGGAACATCAAAAGCTCCCGATGACGGTGGCTTCAAGCCCACGCAGACCCCGACAGCCAGATGATGTGAGTAAGAGCGCTGGTCCAGGGAGGAGCAGGGGGAACGCAGCACCGCCTCATTCTCCATCCCAGATGCCCCGAGGCGCAAAACCGAGGGCAAACCTCTCGGTTTTCAAATCCCCAGCTCACAGTAGGATCATTCTTCCCAGTTTGGGAAGACCCGTCTACCTTCGAGTTAGTAGGCAGGGCACTCCTGGTCCTCCTCAGAAGGTTTTATTGTAACGTGCCGGAGAGAAACGGCGACCAAGAAAGCGCTGAACGCTTTTAGTCATTAAAAGATAGAATCATGGGATTAATAAAATACATCGTACAGCACTTCACTGCCGACGGTAAGTAGGAACGTAAAAAACCAGGCTTTTGTACGGGTCAACTAAAATAGCAGCTCTCAGTTTTACGGGAGAAGTAAGAAAAGGAAAGAAGCATTTCCTTCTTGAAAAGCAACCTTCAAGCCCGTGCTCTGATGAGTCCTCGATGACGATGATTAAATCTCCCCGTATAAAACCAGCCAGTCCAACCCGCGATGCTCGAACCTCTCTGCTCTTCGCTCCACGTTGGGTTTAAAGCCCCTCTCTGGTTTATCCCACGCTCCTTTCTTGGTTTTTAGCACCTATAAATAAAAGTTTTCATTCTGGGAAAGCTCTAGAGAGGGTTCAGCGGCACTAGATTCAGTTTTCTTCCAGCTGGGACAAACCCTACTCTAGAAAACCGTGATTCACCTCACCCCAAACCTCCCGCATCCTTCACGGTGAACCAACTCAAGTCTCATTCCACGGCATTTTCACTCAAGGGGGTTAAATTTTCAAAGCCCTCGGGCAACGCAAGCGAGAAGTTCCCACGCAATCCGTTTTTATCGGGCGCATTCGGCCAGCGCCGGTGGCGGCCGGTTAACGAGGCTTTGAAGGGTTCGTCGGCGCCGATGAATTAATACGGCGGCGACATGTGCAAATGAGGCCAGAAGTAGGTCGGGCAGGCGGAAAGCTCGCGGGAGCCGCGCGGATCCGGACGGATCCGACGGGACAACGTCCCCACGCGAGGACCGTCGCGGGGCTGAGGGCGAGCTGGGGCGGAACGATTCCGAGGGGCTTTTTTCGGCAGCTATTTGCCGGTCGCTGGGAAATGATCGAGTCTCTTCTTGCTGCTCATCCCACGGAGCTCCCCCAAAACACTCCGGCGATTCAAACGCATCGGGATCGCCCCGGCGTTAATCTAGGTTTGCAAAGCGCAGCCCCGACCTGGATTTAGCTTAACTGGGAGGAAAAAAAACCTCCTGCTCCTCCTCCCCCATCCCTACTGCTGCTTAAACGCATTTTTGGAAACGTCCACCCACGCACAACTCGGCTCTTTGGAGAAACTCAACCCGGGGCGAAGGGTTTTCCCCCAGATCGTTTCGCGGGGCAAAAATATTGCGCCATCATTTTACCCAAAACCTCCAACCACAGCCACAAATGGATTAAGAAAGTGGGATTTTTTTCGGTCTCGCTGGCTGCAGCTGGAGCCTCATGAGGGTCCCGGCTGCTCCGTGGGAGATACTTGAGTCTCCTTCTCACCCCAGAGGCCTTTCTACCTAGGAAATCAGGGAGATATTGTATCCAAAACCTCCCTCTTTTTCATCCTTCTTCACGCCCCGGGGTGGGCACAAGCCCAGTGAGACAAGGGGTTTGGCCGACCCCAGCTAGCGGGGGCGAGCGCTGCCCTCCCAGCCAGCTCATTCCTTAAGGAAAAAAAAATAAATTACAAATAAGGAAATAAAAAGCATTTGCAGACACTGTTTGTAACCCCGTTTCCCGCTCGCAACCCTGCCCGGGAACTCACACGGATTATTTCTGCGATTACACCCGTACCATCAGACACGCACCCATCGCCGTCCACGCCCAGCACGGGGCAAAGAGGATTAATTCCGCTTTAGGAGAAAATATTTGTAAATAAGGACCAGATTATGCAAGATTAACCCCAGGAGGGTGCGGCTTCATAGTTCCTGCGGTAACCGAAGACGCGCAAACCCTAAAGGGACGGGGAATTTTCTTGCTTCCCCGGCCCCTGCTCCGACACGTTCCTGCGCCTCTCGGGTGCTGGGGAGCAAGATCACAGCTCCACAAGTCAAAACTCTTTAAAACCAAGCTTTAGTTTTGCCTCTTCAAGTAACCAAACCTGGCCAAAATCCCCGCCGCTCGATGGCTGTTTTCATGCCTTGTCCCCGCCGAACGACGTAAAGGCGACGGCCGGGATGCGGCTGGAAACGCTCCCTGATGAGGCAAAAACATTAAATCTCCGGATTTATGCTCCAAATGCCTCAAAACGCGACTCGCTGCCGCCAGGGATTTGCAAGAGCGGCTCCGGGGAAGGGCAGTCGCGGGGAGGTGCTGCTCTGAAAGGCACCAAAACTCAGTTTCACGCCAGGTTGCCCATTTCGGCCCCGGCAAGCGCCGAGCACCCGGAGCTTCGCGCCACCAGGTTTTCCCGCAAGGATTCGATGCCTTAGAAGGGGAAATGTGGACGCCGACAAATAAAATCCAACCCACGGGGGTGCTCTGAGGGGGAAAAACGCCGGGGAAGACAGAAAATCAAGCGGAGCACCTACCGAGAAGAGGGTGGCGTAGGTGGACAGAGCAAATTTGATGCTGTAGTAATAGAGGTGGGAATTTCGGCACTCGGAGGCTCGAGCCATCCTCGTCGCTCCGGCGAGAGGGGTCCGCTCGCTGCCCACCGGACCCTCCCAGCTCCGGCTGGCTCCCGCCCTCCGCCGCCCAGCCGAAAAAGCCTCCCCATGCAGACAAGAGAGCCTTGAACTTGAACTGCTCGCTCCAACTTCCGCCTGGCAGGAGCCGGAGAGCAATTAGAGGGAAGGCGGCAGCGGCACAAGCTGCCGCGTTAACCCTTTGCTGAGCTGCTGGCTTGGTTTTGCTGCCCAGAGCGCCAACGAAGCTCCGTTGACTCCAACAATTACGTCCAAAAAAAAAAAAAAAAAAAANNNTTTGGAAAAAAAAAAAAAAAGAAAAAAAAATTCAAAAATTCGGCGAGCGGGTGGATCTCTTCTAGCAAATTTTTAACCAGCAAACGTGTCGCAATCAGAGTGTCCGACCGGCGCCAACACGCTGGAAAAGCCCGTTGCGATCCCAGGAGCTGCAAAGGGTGAAGCGGCCCCAAATGGGGCAAGAAGAGGGACAGAGGCTCCCCAGGCAGTAATTATTAGTTACACGTGGGCTGGGGGAGCTTTGCTATCAAGTTTTTCTTTCAAAGCTTGAAAGAAAAGGGGTGAGGAGCAAGAAATCGGCACCGGCAAACGGCGCGGCTCCCGGGAGGGTTCGTACGGCCGCACAATTGTCGCACCGGAGAGCGTAAAAGGGATGTTAAATATAAAGAGTGAAGAGAGGAGCTTGGAAAAGCTGCCTCTGCGGTTGGCGTCCGGTGATGCGGAGGAGAGCCCAGGAAAGGGGAGCGCCCGGTAAAAAGTGGAATTCCCTTCGTTTCTGCAGCTTGACTCGTCACGGGCCAGAGACAGAAAGAAAAAGGAGCGTCGTCCGCGACGCGACTCACGGCCCGGGAACGGTTCGAAACCCCAGCTCTTGGGAGGAAGATGCTGCTTCTCTCTGGGGCGGCCAAAAGGAGAATTTAAAGGGAGGTTTGAAGAAGCGAGAGCGACTCCGGGCTGCACCCGAGGGCGCGGGGGCTGTCTCGACCCAGCTTCTTTGCAGCCCTAGAGTAACTCAGCGCAGCAGAAGAGAGAGTTTCTCCTCCTATACAGGGTATCAGGGTGAGAGTAGAGATGGGATGCGAGCTACACGGTTACCGACGGCCAGCAGATCCCAAACGCTGAGGATATTACACGTTGGGATACGATAACAGGCTGAAACACGGCCCCAGAACGACATTTCTGGCTATGATTTAGCTACAGCTCTCTGATCAGGCTGAGGGAGAAAAGAGAGCAGGCAACTTTTCTCCTCATCTTTTAAAAATCCGATCTAAAATGAACCTTCAGCCCATTGGAGCCTGGTTTCTATCAGCACTTTCCAGTTCGCTAACGCCCGATGAAGCGGGCGCCGCGGACACCCGCGCGAAGGACCCGAACGGCGACAGAAAACACCCCAGCGCCCAGCGCGAGGTGTTTGGGAAGCTGCACGATGTGTTTCCTCCACCTTTGCTTCCCTTTTTGAAATATGCCGTGACCAGGAGAGCAGCTAATGAAGAAGAAACCCAACCACCCACTTTCCCTCGTGACTTCTCTCTGGGATTTCTCACTTCTTCCCGTCAGCTTTGACCGTGCAGAAGCCCAGGGACCGCAGGGCTGATTTTCAGCTCGTTGCACAGAGGAAATCTCGGAGCTCGGCGACAAGCCCTCTGTGCATTCACCTCTTCACAGCGTCCCGTTTTCTTTGCTTAAATTGAGAAAACAGCTTAGCGTGCAGAGGAGCGCGGGAGGACCGGCGCTTCCCGACGGAAGCTGGTGGCGGCGCAGCCAAGGGATGCCTGAAGCAGGGGATGGAAACCCAACAAAACACATCGGCTCCAGTGGATAACGCTCAACGGTGCCTCAAAGCCCCACGGTAATTCGAAGCCACGTTTAAGAGAAGGATTCACCGCCAAACTCTGGTTCGTCTCGGAGTTTACCACTGATTTCAGCTCTTTCCCCTTCTCTGCTGAATCCCAGGCAAAGCCCAAACCTCCAGCCCTGGAAATCAGGCCAGAACACCCTGAGCATATTGCAGGCTCTTCCTCGGCTCCATTTCCCCATCAACTAGTAATTAACACCCGATATTCCGCTTGCGCTTAATTACACCACCCAACTCATTCCTGAAAAACCAGCTTTCTGCCTGCAGGGATGGGACCAGCAATAAAACTCTTTGGCTGCCGCTCCACGACCCCCTTAACGCACTCGAGAAGGGAGCGGTTTGTTTTCCATGATTTCCATGCTGATTTTCCCCGTGGCTCGGATTTCGGCCCGGGAATTGCGGGGCCAGGGATGCGGCAGGTCCACGCGAGGATTGGGAATTGAGAATTCCTCCCTTTGACCAAAAGCACAGCCCCAAAACCAGCGGCAGATCCTTCTCCCAGCTCCCACCCTCCCATGCACCAGTGGGAATTCAGCGTTTTCCCTTCACTTGACATCCAGAGATCTTGAATTTTTACTTTTTATCTCTATTTTTTTTTTCCCCCCATGCATATAAAATTTTATATCTTTATAAAACCATATTCCTTTCTACAAAAGTGCCCATAAAGAACCAACGCTCTTCCGACGGCGCAAAAACGGATGTTTTGCTGCCGGCATCTCTAGAGCCCCAGCTCAGAGACGAGAACTGACCGTAAATTATCCATTTATTTATACTAACGTTGCCATAACGGAGAAATAATGCCCGACATCTACCGGACACCGAGCAGAGGCAGCCGTAGCTTTTCAAAAGCTTCACGTTGAGTGAAAGAAATTCTGCGGTTTCCATTGAAATGGGACTCGAGACTCGGTTCTATTTAACACGGCCCCGGCCCGACGCCCTCCAGGTACCCAAGGGACCGGGAAGGGTGATGGGAACAGGGTGGGTTTTATTCCCGAGCGGTTTCGCTGGAGCTGGAGGAAGGTCAGGAGGTTGTTTCCGTGGCCCTTATTTACAGGGTTTAATCATTAACGCATCGCCGGTTCTGGCGGGCGTCAAGCCCAGGCGATCGTTAACCACAGGGAGAAATGACTCAGCCGGTGTTTAACGCTCGCTCGGGACCAAGAGGGATCGATCAAACCACTGGACGTCAACCCGCAGCCAAAACTGGGAGGTTTGGAGCCGTTTGAGGGGGGTGACGCTGCTGCTGGAGGGAGATTTTCCAACCCCTTCCGCTGCCTGGAGGACGGGGATTCCCTTCTCGCTTCACAAACCACCCCAGGCTTTACAGGCAGAAAGTTTCCTCTAATAATCCAGTAAAATCAAACACTGAAGGTGCAGGAAAACGTCTTAAACCCCCCCAAGGGCCCAATCGGTGCTGCTTCGGTCGGCTCCGTGCGCGGCCGACCTACCAAGCGCCCGCAATAAAGACGCTGCTGCTTCCCCTGTGTGAGGCTCCCTGGTATATTAATTAAAAATCACTGGTGTGACTTGATGAGCCCAGGCACCCCCCCTGCCGCTCAACGTTGCCAGCTTTACTTTTGCAAGAGGAAAAATTGAACCAGGGGGTGGAAAGGAGGCTTGGGCAGCTTTTAGGGAGAGGTTTCATGGTCAAAAAAAAACCCAACAACTAGATCTGGGGCCTGGTGGAGATGCACACACTGATTTTGCTAAGCTGCCAGATAGAATCATAAAGGTTGGAAAAGACCTCCAGGATCATCAAGTCCAACCTACTACTCAAAGGCTCCGTGATCACCAGACGGTGCCCTCAAGTGCCCTATCCAGTTGCCCTCGGAACACCTCCAGGGATGGGGACTCCACCACTTCCCTGGGCAGGCTGTTCCGAGGCCTGACCACTCTTGTAGGAAAGAAATTCTTCCTCATGTCCAATCTAAACCTTCCCTGGCCCAGTCGGAGGCCGTTACCTCTTGTCCTGTCGTTAGTTCCCAGGGAGAAGAGGCCAACCCCCGCCTCACTCCAACCTCCCTTCAGAGAGCTGTAGGGAGCAAGAAGGTCTCCTCTCAGCCTCCTCTTCTCCAGACTAAACAACCCCAGCTCCCTCAGCCTCTCCTCACGAGACACGTTTTCCAAACCCTTCAAAATGGAAGTGGCTGCTGCAGGCGGCCCACTCCTCACCGGCTCCCAGCTCCAACCTCTGGCCAAAGTTGGAGTCTCTCAACTGCACCCAGGACTGGGTCAGACAGAAAAAGACCTCCTTAGAAACCCCAAAAGTCCTTGAAATAGGACAGGAAAGGCCAGTGTGCAGCTGGAAGCACCAAAGGAACAGCCAGTATTTGCTGCCTCAGGGTTTGGATCCGCTGCCTTAATGATACTCGTTGCATAAATTAATTAGTGAGGCTTTTCATAAGTTCCTGCTGCAGTTCCCTAGAGCCAGCTTAGGACTGGGAAGTGCTAATTTAAGGTTCAGCACTTCAGCCTTGGGCTGCCCACATGGGCCCACGGCAGGGATGGGATCCATCCTTCCCGCTCCAAGCCAGGGAAAGGGCCGAGCCTTGCTCCGTCCTTCTCCAGACGGACACAAGGGCACCCACAGCACGGTCCCTGTCAACTAATTGAACATTCAACTGCATGAATTGTATCCACAGCAAGTTTGCTGACGATACGGAACTGGGAGGATCGGCTGAGACGCCGGAGGTTGTGCTGCCAACCAGCGTGACCTGGCCAGGCTGGAGAGCTGGGCAAAGGGGAACCTCAGGAAGTTCAACAAGGGCAAGGGTAGATCCTGCACCTGGGGAGGAACATCCCCCTGCAGCAGCACAGGGGAGGAGGAACCTGCTGGAAAGCAGCTCCATGGAGAAGGACCTGGGAGTGCTGGGGGACTAGAAGCTCTCCATGAGCCAGCAACAGGCCCTCTGGGCAAAGAGGCTCTTGGAGGATATTCAGAAAAGTGTGGGCAGCAGGTCGAGGGAGGTTCTCCTGCCCCTCTGCTCTGCCCTGGGGAGACCACACCTGGAATACTGGATCCAGGGCTGGGCTTCCCAGTTCAAGAGGGACAGGGAAATATCAGAGAGAGTCCAAGGGAGGCTGTGAGGGTGATGAAGGGACTGGAACATCTCTCCTGTGAAGAAAGGCTGAGAGCCCTGGGCCTGTTGAGTCTGGAGAAGAGAAGCCTGAGAGGGGAGCTGATCCATGTCTAGAAATCTCTGAGGGGTGGGGGTCAAGTGGAAGGGGCCAGGCTCTTTGCTGGGGTGCCCTGGGATAGGACAAGGAATTAATGGGGACAAACTGGAACGCAGGAGGTTCCACCTCAATAGGAGGAGAAATTTCTTTGGTGGGAGGGTGCCAGAGCGTGGCCCAGGCTGCCCGGAGAGGTGGTGGAGTCTCCTTCTCTGGAGACTTTCCAACCCCCCTGGCTCTGTTCCTGTGTGTCCTGCCCTGGGTGCTCCTGCTCTGGCAGGGGGGTTGGACTCGAGGATCTCCAGAGGTCCCTTCCAACCTCTACCAGCCTGGGATTCTATGAAAAGCAGCGCTGCTGTCCTCTCCTCCGCGCTCTTTCTGCAACTGAACGCCCTGCACAGGAAAACCAGATTTAAACGGCAGACTTACTCCTCATCCCGCTCGGCCTCAGGCTGCCAAACCCCCTCACAGCCCCTTTGCTGATACCGAGTTTGGTTTCACTCCTCATCCTGCCAGAGCTGCAGGAAGCAGAAGTTTTACTCATCCCTGTGACTTCACTGCAGAATACTTGTGCTGATCTGAAGCCCCTTTGCAAACTCTTGGGGGGGATTTCTAAGACTTTACTGGACCACGGGTGCCTTCCAGCGCTGTCGTTTCTGTTGTTGCAGACTCCACCTTGCTAAGAATTCCTTATTTTAAAAGCAGAGGGGCTTATCTTCTCATGATTTTTCTCCCTGGATATATTCTCGGGGCTACTCTTGCCATCCTCATGGACAACGACAAGTCCCAACTCTTCCTTCTCCCAGCTCTTTCACCTCCCTATCTGTCCCTCCAGAAAAAAAAAAAAGAAAAATAATCAGCCAAACGCATTTTACACCCGACGCTCCAGCCACGCGCAGCAGTCGCTTCTCTCTCGGGCCACAAATAAACCAAGCTGCCGGGTTCCAGACGAACCCCTACGCGTTGCGCACCAAACCCAAGCCACAATCAAGCACCAAATCCCACGTTACACGCTTCCCTCGGCTCCAGCGCCCCTCCAGCAGCAGCAAGCTCCGAATCGTTAAACAAACGGCAGCGAACGAGAAGACCGTTGGCGGCGCGATTGAGTTCCTCAAATGACAACTTGGCCTGTATCTCTCTCTTATTTTTTACCCAGGCAGTGATTAAAGTGGGAAACGTTCACGTGTCCCGCCGCAAACCGCGGCACAGCCGGTTTGCTACGGGCGGGAGCGCGGCAGCTCCAAGGAACAAAGCGAACAGCGGGTGGGTGGGAGGAGAAATCGCTCCGAGGAGTTAAGCTAATAAGCGAGCAACGCCGGCAGATGATGAGCAGGAATAAACGCAGAGCATTAGCCTGCAATTTTCTGATTTATCAAACACTCCGATTGCACCAGGAGGAGAGGGAGCGGGGCTCAGAGGCGCCGGGCTCTCAGCATCACAGAACGTCTTTGGTTGGAAGAGACCTTCGAGATCATCCAGCCCAACTTTCGACCAAACCCCCCAAGTTCACCACTAAACCCTGTCCCTCGGCACCAGCTCCACACGCTGTTTCAATCCCTCCAGGGATGGTGACTCCACCGCCCTGGGCAGACTAGTCCCATGTTTGAGAACCCTTCCAGTGAAGAAACGCTTCCTACTCTCCAGCCGAACCCTCCCCTGGCGCAGCCTGCACCCATTCCCTCTGGTCCTGTCACAGCCACCAGGG
>VWZK01016267.1:53168-85508 GCA_013396935.1 Baryphthengus martii | reverse complement strand
AAATAATATTTATTTGAATAGGCTGCAACACATACTTTAATGGATCTAAAAAAGTCATTATTTACCTGTTAATAACACACAAATCTTTTTGACTAAATAAAAAATCAGATTAAACTGAAATTAAACAGAAGCCAAGTAATAATTAAGTAATTTTCAAGACTCAACTCTTACTGCTTTCTATCTTGAAGAAAATCAAAAGGTGAAGTTAATTTTTTATTTATTTTTTTATCAAGGAATTGCTTGTACACAATGAAACTTTATGAGGAATTTATTGCCCTTTATGTGCCCACATTCTTCAAATTCTAGCAGAGTAAAATGAGCAACAGATGCTGGTCTTAGGAAAGCTTCCACAAAATCATTGCTTCAAAATATCTCTACGGTAGTAGCATATTTATATTATACCAAAATCTTTGTAGTTAAAACAGTACATTCTCATAGGTGTCTTTTTCAAGGTGTCCTTATTATACAAAGCCAAAATATACTTAACTACCATGTGCCTAAATACATTCCAATCCCCCAAATACATACATTTCATGGTTTATTGCCTAATGTAAAAATAATAGTAATAAAAACAATCAGTCTTTTGCCTCAAAGGCAGCTCATTCCTATTCACATATCTGCAGTTCCAAACAAAACTGCTCTTATTATCCCCCTCCAGGAACCACTTCCTTTCTCTGGACACCACTGCAACTTTCTGCAATCAAAAAATGTCATAGACTTTACTATAGAACAAGCTGAATTCCCTCAAATTGCTCTTGGTAAATATGTGCCCCATGCTGCACAGTTCACAATTTTATTATCATTGTTATTATTCAACACTTTAACAATACCAACTTTGGCAGTAGCAGAATGCAGTGGAAAATACCACTGCTATGAACTGAAAACCCTAGTTTTGTGCCACCTCAGTATCAGTCAAAAGTGTTTTGTACACCACAAGCAGTTGCCGGCAAGGGAGTTGGGATTGTTCATACGAGCCAAAACTATTTGCATTTGTGGATTAACTGCAAGCATGAATTTGGCTTTGTTTG
Organism: Baryphthengus martii; assembly: GCA_013396935.1. NCBI lineage: Eukaryota > Metazoa > Chordata > Aves > Coraciiformes > Momotidae > Baryphthengus > Baryphthengus martii. The sequence goes on along the minus strand of VWZK01016267.1, from coordinate 84,480 downwards.
TTAACTATGTGTTTAATTCTACATAGCAGTAGTAGCAACTCCTCTCATCTCTCTAAAGTAAACACTGCAGTGATGCATACCTTGACTGATATATTCTTTCTGTGCCAGACATCTTAATGACACTGGAATGCAGCATTGGAAATATAGACTGAAATATATTGCATATATAACATAATTCACAACGTAAATTTTAATGAATCAAAGATTTGTTATATATTTCAGAGGAAAATAGTCATCTTTCAACAGGAAGACATCTGTCTCTTAAATGTAGATGTAATGATAATTAAACTTTAATTCTGAGTGATTTTTGGTGTTTGTTAGATTTTTTTTTAAATTTTTTTTGTGAATTTAATTCAGAAATCTATTTAAATGGACAAAAAGGGAAAATAAAAATGTACAATAACTTGGTTAGAAAATCTTCCTTGTCAGAAAGGAAAATCACTTCAGCTCGTATATGTTGACTGCAGTTGCGGAAATGGGAAATGACTTTTTAAAGATCTAGAAGAACTCCAACAGAAGAACACATCTTGAAAAATCTCCCATACAGTACCCTGCACCTCTGCCTCATGCCATATCATTTCTATCTAGAGCATAAAGAATCACTTGCAAATTAAGGTATTCCCTGTATATAAAAGTTTGGGGGGGTGCTGTTTTTTTCTTCTCACAGAGTTGCTTCTTTACAGACATTATCTTCAACTTTTATCTCTTTTTTTTTTTTTTTTTTCATTAGATCACCTTTTAAACCACCCATGTGCTTCACAGATTGGCAGATGATCTTCTGCTGTGTCTGCCATGCACATCGTTACAGTTCTTCCCTTAGGCTACTTACTGCAGCTGCTTATCATGATTGACCCCTGACTGTCTACTCCTGGCCCAAACTCTTTCATCAGTGATACCCCATGTCTTCCCTCCTGATGTTGTTTCCCAAGTGCTGATTCAAAACCATTTCAAACATGGCTGTAACACTAAGGTGTTGACATGTCCTATTGCTTGATTTTTGTCTAACTTCACTATGCCATTTGAAGTGAATTATAAACTAACCATAAATCCAAGGAATTTGGATAATTATAATTCAGCCATAAATCCAGATGAGTTTTTTTTTCTAAACTCTAGAATTTTTGCTTTCATAAAAAGCCACATAAAAATAGTGCTTGCAGTTAAAAATTATGACAAAATAACTATAGAAATAAATTGATTCAGGGCCCTAAATATTATGTATATTGCTTTCTGTTTGTTTTTCAAGTGTAGTGGTTTTATTTCTTTAGTCTTCACATCGTAAAAATGACCTACAAACAAGTGCAAAATATAATGTTTTGTCAAACACATGAAAGAAATGACCACTGGAAATCTATTTCAAATGCTTATCATTTGGAAAACCACTTCTGCTGCCTGATATACTTCTAAGTGAATTTCAATACCTTGAAATCTATAAAAATTGTCACATTACCTTTGCTTCGCCATTTCTCAATCTGTCCCAATATTCTTAAATTTCTTGTTATCAAAGAGAATATTTAAAGGTTTTTGTGCCTCATGTGGTTTCTTCCTCCTATGTATTGTCAGAATCAAGAGAAAATATGTGAAGAGAACAGAAAAACTGGTTATTATTCAAGTCTTACAACGAGAGCTGTAAGAACTTCTAGAGAAAAACATTTCTGTCATTTCATTTATTTCATAAGTAATAGTAATACTGAGAAGAGAAAAGCACTCCACATCTGAAATAAGAAGGGAATCTGATGGAAAAGCAAACAGAAGGTAGAAATGGGATTATCTAATTACAGCTATTTAAGAGTTAGACTTGTGGTCAAAGCTAGTCATTAGGTTAACTAGTGGCTAGTCTAGGGCGTCTTCTATGGTCAATGTGAAGAGGTATCCTTTTTACCTTTGCAACCTACTTCAGGTGGAACAGAATATTCTTTGTAGATTCACTCATAAGTACAGAAGTCTGGATGACTTGACTAGCTATAAACTTATAGTGAGAGGTGACATGGAATGAAATTATCACATCAAAGTCTGTAAAGCAATTCATTCAATACAGAACAACTTCACGATCCCTCTCCTGTGGGTTTGGTCACCTTGTTACACTTTGAAGTTTATACTTATGAAAATGTGAAATGCTTGCTGATGTTATTTACAGGAAACACACAATTTAGTACTATGCAGAAAAAATAATAATATAATATATATTATAACAATAAAATATATAATAGAAATATATAATAATATAATATATGATAATATAATAACAAAATATAAAATAATATATATTATAATGATATAATATGTAATATATATAATAATAATAAAAAGACCATTTATAAAGATGTGAGTCTATGATCGTTACTTTCTGTGACATTTTTGAATAAATGCATCTGTTAAGTATAAATTAAAACAAGCTTGCCGAGAGTGCTACAGGAGGTTTTCAAGTCTACCACTCTATTATTGCAAATAGAATTGAAGGTCATCCGATGTTTGCACAAAACATGTTCAAAGGAATATGTATTTAATTGTCAAGTATCGGTACGTTACATTATGACTGGCTATTTAAACAAGACAAGTCTCTACTGTTTCCATTAATTCTAGACTGATTGTCCAACACGATAAACAAGTTAGTTCATTAATTTTTTTTTATTTTTTTTTCTTAAGGGTTTTTGAGACAGAAGAATAAGTGTTTTGCTTTGTTTTCCAAAGTTTACACTAATTAAAAAATATGTTTGATTCCGTTGAGGTAATTTAGAATCATAGAATGGTTTGGGTTGGAAACAACCTTAAAGATCATTTAGTTATACCCCCCTGAAACGGGCAGGGACTCCTCCCACCAGACCAGGTTGTTCAAGGCCCCATTCACCCTGGTCTTTAACATATCCAGTGATGGAGTATCCACACCTGCCCTGGGCAACGCGTTCCAGAGTCTCACCACCCTTAGACTGAAGAACTTCTTAATTTCTAATCTAAATCTACCGTCTTCCAGTTTGAAGGAATTACTCTTCGTCCTATCATTACAAACTCTTATAAAAAGTCCCTCCCCATCTTTCTTGTAGGCCTCAATTAATTAACTGAAGACATGGCTAAACACTTACAACTTAATCATTCTTCTATCAAACACACCAATGTAACTGTTAACATTAAGCTCTGGAATAGACAACCTGATACAAAGTTTTATGGAAAGGCCAGAGTGAAATGTAAATGTATAATTTCTAATTTCCTCCTATCATATCAATAAAAGCCCATCTGCACACACTTGAAAACAAGTACTCTCTGGAATTATTCCCAGTTGCAGTCATAAACACAGTTGTAAACAATTCTGGGACAGCCTACTAAGGCTATTAGGAAATAACCAAATGTCTTTTAAAACCTTTGTTTAGAGCAGTAAACTTTAGGAAAAGGAATGTCAGATTACTGTTACAGGATGTTACTTCATTTCCATTGATGTAGAAAGTGATATTTTAATACCAGTTGTGACAGGAGACACAGTTCAATGCTACCTATGAGGACACGAAGGCCAAACCTGCAGCCAAGTACACAAGTAAGAGCAGCTGTACTATTCCAGTGTCTCTGTTTAGGCGTACAAGACAAACAGGTAAATACAATAATATACAAATTCAACATCAATGAAAAATGAAATGCAAAACTGACCTTAAATGAGCCATAAAAACATAGCAACAGAAAAGTCATATTTATTCCTCTGTACTTTTCTTTTTCCCCTGCCCAGAGGTCTGGTTCTTCTTTAGTCTGTTAGACATTATCAAGCTGACAGTACTTCTTCACAGGACTTCTAGGAGCTAGAAAACCTTTCTGAGTCTTTTGACTTCTTTTTTCCTTTTCCTAGGCCATCACATCATTTGAGTATATATGTAAAAGATGAATACTATATATTTATATATATATATCTCTCAATGTAAGCAGCAGCTATGCTGGATCAGAGCCTGTGTGTACATTCATTTGCTGGATTAAAACCTAGTCTTGCTTTTAATAGCACCAAAGTGACAATTCTGTAAACTCTTTGCTAAAAAACAATATACAGTCTCTGGAGAATAATTAATTTTCTGAAATAAATGTATGAAGAGAAAGAGAACTTATAACTTTTTCCTCTTAGCTCCTGATTAAGTATTGTCACAAAAATATACAAAGCAAGTGTTTCATTTGCAAAATAAGAAGTTTTATCAACTTTTAAAGCACTTTGAAACTGCCAAGTATAGTCATAAAATAATTCCAGTACACCTTTAATACATTCAAAATTATTGATTTCTATGGAATATTCTTTATTGGAAAGATTGAGTTATAGCTGAATACCAATAGCAGAATTCTCCAGAGTTATGAAGATAAACTATGCGCTGGTAATAGAAGAACAAATATTTGTGTCTTTTTGTCAGTAATTCCAGAAAAAACACAGCATCTTCAGGTAATCAGGCCAGCATCTGGGCTTTGAGCATCCAGTGTTATCATCTTTGTAACTAGACTAGTTATAGTAAGGGTTTTGGTTTTGTTTGGGTTTTTTTCATTTTGATTACCCTATTAAAACAGTCACACCGAAGATCAATTTCTGACAACATATAGACAGTCTTATCTTTTTGCTTATAATAAGACATGGACACAACATTTGGCAGTGGACATGTAGAGCAGGGTTAATTGTTGGACTTGATAATCTTGAAGGTTTTTTCCAAATGGAGCTCTATATGTTAAACATAACACATACATAATGGGTTAGGACCTCGTCCCTCATCAGTTTTCCCTTACATACACCTTTTTTACAACGTATACCTGCATCGGTGATGTCACGCCTAGGATATATGCAATCAGCATTTTGAGAGAGTTTTTTTGAATCCATCCACTGCATTCCTGGCATGCAGTTTGAAAAATATCACTCTTGTGCCATGTGCTAGTGGGAATGCTATTAACTTTGACTCTTCATTGCTCAACCCAGGCTGAATACAAGAAATTATTCATTCTTCAGATGTTTGGAGTTTAAGGCATGCTGCTCCTTATAAAAATTGTTATCATGGAAATAGAGAAGGATTCCTTTAGTATGTATGCATACATATTCACATACAAACACATTCACATATTTGTATGCATTTCATAACTGCAAACAACATTTCTGCTGTCCTTTCAATTGCCTGTAGAACTGTCATCCTGCATCAACAAGCTTAATATTGACTTACTTCGTTGATTTATCGACTTATTCCTGCAGCAGTTTTTTCTAGCAAGATCTGGTTCTTTCCAGATTCTTTTACATTACATTTCAAAAATAGCCTAATGTGGTGAAGTAAATCAGTGGTAAAAATTGCTATAGATACAACTGAACATATGCAGTACCTATCACTACTGTACAATATACATAGAGAGATATGTGTAAAAGAATTTTCATTTAATTCTTACGCAGTTTTACAGGCAAGAAATTACTGCTTCTGACAGACTGATGTCATGGGAAAAAAAAGAACAGAGGTATATGATATGACATCTACAACATTACAACGAAAAAAGTCTATGACTTCCTTTCAAACTCATTTTGAATACTATTAATCTTACAAAGAAATTACATTCTTACAAATGTAGCTTTCAGTTCTGTACCTCTAATTTATCCACAAGCCATACCGTTGTCAGTGAATTTGTTCATATACCTAGGTCACACGTGCCTGTAAGGAAAATATAGGCTCAAGATTCAATGTCTGGTTTGTTTTGTTTGTTTTGAGACTATTCTTACTACTATTATAATTTATTTCCTGCTAATTTTTTTTTTTTTTGTATTTCAGACACACTCTATTAGTTTACTTCTCTGAAGCATGATAGACCTTTCCTTATGCTGAACTGTTGGCTCTTTCAAGACTTATTTTCTTAAAAAAAAAAATAAAATTCCAATATAGTTACATGGATATAGTTAACACACTACAGTGCCTTCCACAGCACAGCTGTTCTGCTATAGAGGTGTTTCATTAGGCACTGTTACATGACAAATTCTATAAATTATTTCATATTAGTGATTTTACTGGAAAATGAACAGTTTCTGTTGAAAATTGTACCCTTAACCAAAGAAATTATACCAGGATGAAATCTAAGAATAGATAGCTATATACTTTGGTTCCAACCTTGCAGGGTTGGACTTGATGATCTTGAAAGTCTTTTCCAACCAAAGACATTCTGTGATTCTGTGAATAAATAAACGATCAAGCTCTAAATCAGATTACACAAGGACTATATCCATGAAAGGAAATTATTAGCATCATGGTCAAAAGTATTTTTATCAATGAGCCCAGTCTTCTGCCATTATGAAATGTAATCTTTGCATAATAGTGTACAGAAAGGTTTACTTTTATACCTCTGCAGTACTAAATGACAGTGTTTAGCATCTTATTACAGCAAAGATAAACATGATTAATACATTTTCACAGAGAAAAGAGTGTGCTAGAATCACACTTCACACTGAGTAATGAGTTCCCTTTTGACTATGAGGCAGAATTTCTTTATGTCTGATGTTGGAGACTTGGCGACTGAAATCATGATTTCACTGAGATCAATCAGGGAAGCCTCTTCACCTCCAATGGGGCCAAAATTCTGCTTAGTGTTTCTGTTTAATAACACTGCAGAAGAACTTCATAACTAGCTGGTAGTTGTTTTTAGATATTTATCTATATAATAAAGAGACGTTTTTGTTGTAAAATGTTTTAAGATGGGAATATATTTTCTTTTAAAAAATGTTTAATTCCTGTAATATTAAGACTTCAGTAAGGATTTTGATTATTTTCATATTTACTAGGAGATTCATTCATAATGACAATAAATTGTTTCATTTATTTCAGAAAAAATAAGTATTTTATAACACAGAATCTCTATAGCAACTAGTGTACTTGAAAGAATTACTCTTTGGATATATTTATATAAAATAAGTAATAACAATTATTTTGTGCTCTATTATGGATCCTAGTTACATTATGTTTTTGCAGGGAATTTAAAAATGAATGAATATTTAAAAAATCAGAAATTAGTTTTTAAAGAATATCAGTTGACGTTTTGAAGTATATTAAAGAATTAGATTATATCTTACTACTATGATTTACTAGAGAGCAGATAAATGTTACCAAAAAAAAGGCTACATTCATATAGCACAGTTGTTAGCAGGAACTTAGTACCAAAGACATATTTATCTTCTTTAATAGATTTAATTGCAAGTCATTAACATAATTCATGAGTGGTATGGAACAATGAATTGCTTTTATTTTTTCACACCTTTCAAAGATTTTATTTTGTAACTTCTACTTACTAAGTACCATTAAAACCAGAGTAAACAAAAGTAAACCTAAACATATTAGGATTGGAATTAGTTTAAAAGTTAAATTAAAAGCCTAAACCATTAGTATTCAAGTAACTGTGACTTCAAAAATCCTAGAAACACAAAACAGAGGAATTTTTACCCTTTCTCTTTCAGTGGCAAAACATCTTCAATGAAACTGTGATTTCCTTGGAGAAGGCCTGCTTCTCCAGAAAAACATCAAGGATTCTTAACAGAAGTTGCATTAGACTAATTAAAGGTTTGTAAAATGTTCCCTGAGCAATCTGAAGGCAAAATTCTAATATTCTTAGTTTAGACAAGAAAATTACTACCCTTCACATATTACCCATCACAATTACCACAGATTACGGTGGTTTCATTTAATTTCTTTTACTCCCTTAAAACACAGAATTAAAAAAAAAACAAAACAAAAAAAAAACAACAAATAAAACTCTGGCTTCACTCTTACATATTTGAAATCTATTTTCCTGTATTTTTATGATAGCTGTTGTGGTTTAAGTCTTGACAGACTGGGGGGGGAGGGGACATGTGATATCACTATGATCATGAGGGGTCAGAGAGCAGCTGTTATTCCCCACCCTATTCCCTGCCACACTGCACGAAACAAGGAAACAAGAAGTTTGGGGGGTCTTCCTTCCTAGACTCTGTTGCTGTGGCCGCACCTCAGCATGGCTGGGCCTTATTCCACGTGCCTCACACAATCCATTGCCATCTGAGATTGGGTTTTGTGTATAGTTTTATATCCTTCCTTTAGTATTCTTTTTTTCCCCTGTTATCTGGTTATTCATTAAATTTGTTGTAGTCTTAACTTCCAATCTCAAGTGAGCTGCTTTTTTCTTATTCTCCTTTTTATCCTCCCCTGGGAAGGAGGAGGAAAAGGCAGCTAACAGAGAGAAATCCTGCTCTGTGTTTTATGTGGGCTTGCCCTGAGCCTTAAGTGGAGACAAGTAGCCTAACTCATCAACTTCTTTTATCCTATAATCAGCAAACAGTGCAACGATTTCAGGAATGCTAAGAGATATACTCAGTGGAAGTGTGAATCAAGTAAATGCACCCATTGCACAGCAGACATGCTATTATGTCTATGCACCTCATAATAAGCAAAGGAAACACCTGAAGTTGCAAAGGAAACACTTGAAGTTACAAATTTAGATGCAAAATTTGTATCTCAGGGGAGCTGGTTCTGTTCCTTAACACAGTACCAACAATTTTGAGTCGAGATACATATAATCCGTTTTGCCATTCTGGCTTGCAGTGACACATGTGGTAAATACTGCACAGCATTTGCATATTCCAAGTGAAAAACAGGCTAAGGGTTGGCATAACCTCCTATCTTTAGCCCAATGATAGAAGATTTTTTTCTTTTTTTCAGATTCAACCATTATTCTGGATTGTTTATTGCTCACACATGTCAAACTCTTCAAGGCCAATTGAAATGCAAACTAGTCAGTAAGGGCTCATCATTCATATTACATATTGGTGTTTTCAAACTTTGTATAATTTGCAATAAAATCCAAGAACCAAGGGTTCATCTGTCAGCTCTTTAATTGTCTGTAACAAACATTCAGGCAGAAAGAGAAGGAAAATGAAGGGAGGGATTATATTATCAGCATAATCTTCAATCAGGCAATTCTTTGTTATCTTTATCTAATACAAAGCCATTCTAGAGAAGTTGTGGACGCCTCATCCCTAGGAGTGTTTAAGACCAAGCTGGATGAGGGTCTGAGCAACCTGGTCTAGTGAGAGGTGTTGAAACTAGATGATCTTTACAGTCCCTTCCAACTCAAACCATTCTACAATTCCTTCCTGTCCACAGGTCCATTTAAGGAATAGATTGGGAAAAGACAAATCCTTGCATGCTGGAAAGATTATTTTGCCCACAAGTTTGTGTATTTTGTACCTTCTAATAAGTATACTTTTACGAGTATTTTGTTTTACTTGCAGAATTTTTTTTCTGTTAAGAATATTTATAAGGAGGATACTTTAACTAAATTACTAGCAAGTGCAAGTACATTGCTGCTATAAACAAAGTTGTTAATGGCTACTACAATATTTACTGTGGAATATTTAAGATGATGCAAATGAATATAGGATAATAATAAATACTGATTGGCCATGCTTGAGATGTTGATGGCTTGCTAGGAACAATAGTTTGTAATACTTGTGTGTTTTCATTTTCCCAAGTGGACTAACAGAAAGAAATTTCTGCATGGAGCCTCAAGCACTTCAAGAAACACAAGGAACTCCAGAGAATTTTCAATTAGTTTTCATCAGAGCTGTATCTCTGAAGCACTATGTGCAAACATAAAACACTGGAAATAACCCATACTGCTTTGCATTCTTCTGTTCTTTTGTGATAAGAATGTGATTTGTTTGGTAGCATAGGAAGCTTGGAGGTCAGAAAAAAACAAAGAAAAATAAAACATCCAAACCCCTTAATTTATTAAAACAGTACAAAACAACTCTTAAAACATTACTTCTAAAATACTGATTAATTTCAAGAAACTTTAGTCTGATTATCATCATGTAAGTGTCTTCTTAAAATGAAATAGAAAATGGTGGAACTGAGAACTGACATATATCGATATAGTGTAACCATGAGAACTTTCACCTTTGAAGTTTAACACTCTAGATTTTCTGAGAGGAAGAGTAGTCCTTGAGATAGCAATCATAAGTAATTAAATTAACACTTAAGATTTTCTGTAATGTTAATATCCTCAAATCATATAATGGAAATATAGATACTGATTGTCATTATTTAAATTTGAATGAAGTATCCAGACTCTCAATTACTGTTGGAAATTCCAACTTAAATGATAGCAGATATCTTTTCTGTGTGAGATGAACCAGAAGTCTATAAAACTAAAAGTGATATGAAACAAGCAGTCTATGTAGAAAGACTGCCTATCCATCAGTAGAACAACTGATTTCTAGATATTCTAGCAGGTCATTTCCCACTGCTGGGGAAAAATGAAATCCGTCAAATCAACTATCTTTTTAATATTTTTTTTTCACTGTCTACACTTTATTTTATATATAAACATTCTTTATTTGAAAAAAAAAAAAAAAAACAAAACCAAAAAAACCCAAACCAAACCAAAAAAACACCAAAAAAAAAAAAAGTCTGTCTGCTAATACACTTTTCCTTAGACTTTGCAACAAAACCTGTCATTAGAAATGTTTATTGTTAATAAATAGGATTTAAACTGCATATGGTAGGATGTTCGTTAAAGTCTGTTACTGAGAATATAAATAAATATTTCAGTCCTTCCTATTTTGGGGCATACCTAAGATAACAGATTTCCTTAACTGCCTTAATGTGAACCGGACAAGATCTTTTCGTGTAGAAGTGGGCTCCTTCAGTTTTGAAAATATGTATTTCAAAAACGTGAGTGGGCACTGATACAACCAGGAGTGATGTAAAGATAAGATTTCATTCTAAACATTACAGTTCTTTGGTAGGGATGCAACAGTAAAATAGGCAGCAAACTGCAACAAAAAGGCTGAAAATATACCTAGAAGGAAAGGAATCAAGTGAACATTTGCTCTTCCTTTCTCTGACTCCTCCATGAAAGTATAGCTGTGAAATGTCATCTTTTCATCTTTTGGAGAAAACAAATTGCCTAGCTACTTGCTTTTGGTACTTTGCTGTTTGGTCTTACACAAAAAGCAAAAAAAAAAAAAAAAAGAAAAACTGCAAGTTAACATCTTGAGAATCTTTATCTCCCTCTATATGCCCAAAAATGAGTCATTTACTGGTATTTCTTCTTTACCAGTACTAGCAGGGAAGAGCTCTTCTCTTGAGAAAGGAGATAACTGACCATAAGGAGGTTTATTAATATTAACCAAAACGTATCAAAATTAAGTAGAGTTGGCTGGAATACCTGTTTTTTAAACTTAATTTTTCAGAACATTTATCTTTGCTTCATTTATTCTGGGTGTATTTCTGGAAAACATTAATTCTATACAGCTGATATACCCTAAAGGTTAATAATCTACTCAACTTTCCAGACATTTAGGACACCTTTTGCCGTGGATGTTCAGAGCAAAGAGTTGCCAAAGTCTAGGGCCTGAAATTCACTGTTTTTCCTATATATGACACCATGTAGTCAGTGTGTAGTTAACCTACAGGTCTACAGTCATTGCCTTTGAACAGGTTTTTGTAGGTTGCCCTCAGCTAGCTGCCAGACACCCATCCAGCCATTCTCTCACTGCCTCCTCAATAGGACAGGGTAAGAAATTCAGATGGAAAAGCCCACCTGTTGAACTTGATACACCAACATCATTTACCAATTACCATCACGCACAAAGAAGACTTGACTTGGAGAAAATTAATTTAATTTCTTCCTAATTAAAAAAAAATGCATTGTGAGAAAAAGCTATAACACCTTTCCCCCAGCCCCATACCTTTTCCCAGGCTCAACTTTACTCTCTCACTCATGATTCCTCTGCCTTGTCTCACCTCCCTGAGCAGCCCTGGGAGATGGGGAATGGGGTGCTGTGGTCAGTCCATAACAGCTCCTCTCTGCTGCTTGTTCCTCTGTGCACTCTTCCCCTGCTCCATCATGGCTGATGTACTTCAGAATAAACCTGCTCTGGCCTGGAGGACTCCACGGGCTGCAGTGTGGATATCTGCTTCGGCTTAGTCTTCAGCTTAGTCTTTCCTGAAGCTGCAGGAAATTCTCTGCTCCGACACCTGGATCACCTTCTCTCTGTTTTCCTCCTCACTCAGGGCTCACAAGGCTGTTTCTCACACTTTTCCCTTGCTGCCGGGCAGCTTTTTGCCCTCCCTTCCCCAGGCTTTCCCCGAGGTGCTGCCACAGTGGCTACAGGGCTCAGCCGTGCCCTGTGGTGAGTCGGTTGGAGCCGGCTGGAACCGGAACGGGGCAGCCTCAGCTCCTTCTCACAGGGGCCACCCTGCAGCCCTTCCTGACAGAGCCTGGTCACCTGCACCGCATAGACACCATACATTAGTGTTTATAGAATAATATGGAAACGAGTTGTTTGCTGTTCTTTGTGTTTATCAAACTTCACCAAATCATTTCACACAAATCATGTGATGGCAGAACAGTCAGATGGTGATAATCTTGTGTTGTTTTCCATGTAAATCCAATGTTGCAATATTTGCCTTTAAAATAGCAGTTTACATGACACCTTTATTCCAGTTTTCTTATGCTTAATTACACCCCCCCACAGACATTAAGAGTACAGTGTCTCCATAGTACTAGTTTACTATGAGGTGAATCTCCAAGTACTAGTCCTCATTTAATATCAAAGCTGCAGGCAACATTTGTAGTCCAGTAAAGTGAGCAATAACATACCTTTTCACTAGTCCAGAGTCTTTTATCATCAAAAGAAAGCATGCATGTGTATGTTTGCATTTTAATAAGCTTGTATATACGGTACATGCAGTATAGATGTGTCCACATAGCAAATAAAGAAAAATGCATGGCAGTACACTGCTAGGAAATAACAAATCATCCTTTCCCACTTTGTTTTCAGGCAGAAAAGATACACATATAGCTTTTTTAAATGGATAACAATTTTCCCCATTTTTAAACCTAATTTGTAAAGACTATTTTCTTCATTTGCATGTTCCCTTTAAATTTGTACACAGGTGTTCAAGTCTGCAGCATCAGCTTCAAGAAGCATGAACACACATTTGTCCTGCACAGGTTATCACAAATTTGTATTTACTTGCATTTTCTTCTCCCTGAAAAGTAATATGTACCATAATCTAGAGGCGGAATCCTGACTGTGAAAGATTATTCTGTATTGTTCATATTGCAGCTCTGAAGCATCCTGGCAGTTACAGAGTGTTTTCATTGAATTACTAAATTGGGCAACACTTGTATTTAATAAAATACAGTCTGCTTTTCTTAATAATAATAAGAAGAGAACAAAGAATTTTGGATTGAACTGGTTGAACAGGAAAACACACATTCAAACTGTGCTTGGCAGTGATTCATGGAGTCACGTTATCATTCACAGTATCTCAACAATTTAATATCTACTTACATGACTTCCAGTGTGTCTATGAATAGGCGTCTAAAAATAGAAGTACGTATAACATCCAGTAACACGGTAGCTGTGTAAGTAATTAAAACAGCTATCCTAAACATGTTTACCCCATTCTCATTTTTTGTTTTATATTTCTGCATCTGCTTGTCTTATTAGAGCAAAACATTCCCTGTGACTGCTGCGTTCTACTCTGCGGTATTTGTCTATCTTTATCTCTTCTTGCTTTCCCAATTAGTTGTGTTCTCTTGACAGCTTAATGCCTTGTTTCACCTACATCTTCAAAAATATATAGTATGCCTCTAGTATTCTAGAGTATGTAACACTGGGATTTGGTCAAGAAAGTATTTTTAGCCACTTTGGACGTTAGTGATTTTCATGAATGTGCAACGTGAAATCAGAATATATGAAAACCCACATTCTCCTTCCAAACCTCACAACTACCTTCCCTACTTCTTCAGCTGATACAGGTTAGTAATGGTCACATTCACTAGGATCGACAAATGTGACCTTTGATTTATTAGTTACTTTAAGATTCTGAAGACTGGCTGTTATCTTCATATAGCCAAATTATTGCTTTAATTTCTCTGGAGTTGTATAGTCTATCATTGTATTTTCTGTACGATCCATATTGTAAGTCATCTTAGGCAAAGGTGGCTTTTTTTTCTTCTATGTTTGTACAATCCTTGATATTGCATGCTTCTAAACTTGATTTGCATTTCCTGTATGTTATCACAGTAATATTAAACTCCTTTCTGTACTCTTTGAATAGCAAAGAGCATTTCTCACCAATTTTCTGTTACTAGTCTTGAAACTAGGACTAATGTTAGGAATTTAATAATTTAATTAATTTAATTAACTGCCTTACTGAAACACCAAAGTGTCTTCTTATGGTTGCTTGATATGCTCATTTATTTAAACAAATGTGGCATACAGTTAGCCTCTATTTACTAAAGACTTGCAGACCTTATAGGACACAATGCACTAAAAGTGAATATTTCCCTTAAAGTTGCTTATCAAGGAATAAAGTATTCAGACACCTACACCTCTTTTGTAGGCTCTAAATTCTCATTGATTTTCACATGTCTAACACTCCACTCACAATCAACATTGCTCACAGTTAATATCCTTCTCTGCCAGTGTGACATTAAGTTGAATTGGATTTTTTGTATCAGATGGCTAACTCTATGTGATTTTTTTTTTTTTTTTTCTGTTGTGACAAATGGTTGCCCTGTGATCCAGGAGGACAATTCACCTGTTCACAGCCCATCACACTCAAGGTCTCTCAGGCACATGTTCAATGGATGCCACTGGTTGTCACAGCCATTTGTTAAGGCTGCCTTTAAGTGACATAGGAAAAAAACCAACAACCATAAAGGGTTTGATTTTTGTATCCCCATTATATTCACACAGTATGCACATGTTAGCTTTGTAATATGTAACTAGGAGAAGGGTGAGATTTCTGTGGAAGTGCTTGGCTTGCTCTCATGCTCAGTAATGTATAATCAATTTTTGGTGTTAGCATTGTTATGATTTCTAAAGCAACGTGCTGGGATGACCTGTGTGTAGCCTGTTCTAGTATAGTCAGTGCTAAGTTCTTACATATATCAACCATACTCCCCCACGTGCCAGAAGCATACTGAGGCAGTAAGAGGAGTTGTGAAGCTTAGAGTGGCCGATAGTTTGCATAACATCCTTTTAATAAACTGAAAGTTTCAGATCATGTAGGTCCAGTTTTAAAAAAAAATACAGTTTCTAGCTTTTCGTGGATGGAAATAGTGAATAGGTGTTAAAACAGAATTGAAAATAGAGTTTAAATCAATGTTGAAGATAGGCTTACGCAGATTGTAAGATCCTGTTTTCTGTGGCTTAATGTTCAGTTACTTATGGACTTGATACAAGCAGTGAAATTTCCATCATCCCAATCTGTCAATAACTAATCAACACAAGCGATTTTTCTTTTTTTTATTGGTAAAACTATTTTTAAACAAAAAAGTGAAATAACAAACTGTTGTCATTTTCTTTTATTTGATCTAGATATTTGTTTATTTATTATTCTTTTTTGTAATCCAAATATGGCATCTGTCCTCATTTGGAACTCTTCCATTTTGGATCATGAAGTTCACCTACCCATCTTGAAACTGTTATTTTAAAATCATCTTTGAAATCAGTCTGAACAAATAATGGTTTAAATCTATTATCAAAAGGCTTTTCTGTGAGAAGGTAATAAGGTAATCTATCAGCTACATTCTCAAGATCAAGCGAGCTTATATGTTCATGCATTTTATCACAATCTTTATTGGCCTATGTGAGTTTACATATTGATGACTGGTAAAATGAAGGCACTTACTGCTGTGAGCCTTTTTCTAAATGCGTTTTATACTTAATGTTACAAGCAGGGCTATTCCAGAAGTAAAATATATTTTCTTATTGAGGAACTAAATTTAGACATGACTTAGGATACATGGAATGAAGGAAATATTTGGTGCATTGTACACTTTAATACGCTGGAGTCACACATTAAAAAGTGAAAACTTTCAACATGCTTAAAACTCAGTACCACTCATCCAAACTGTTTGGTGATGAATTTTATGGATTCATACAATCATAGAATAGTTTGGGTTGGAAGGAATTTTTAAAGATCATCCAGTCCAGCTCCTCTGCAACGAACAGGAACATCTTTAACTAGATCAGGTTGCTCAGAGACCCATCCAACCTGACCTTTAGTCTTTCCAGGGATGAGATATCTACCAGCTATCTCAGCAATCTGTACCAGTGTTTCACAACTCATTATAAAAAAAAAAATGTATTTCTGTAAATATAATCTGAATGTACCCTCTTTTGTTAAAAGCTCTTACATCTTGTCCTATTATAACAGGCCCTACTGAAAAGGTTTTCCCCAACTTTTTCACAGACCTCCTATAAATGCTGAAAGGCTGCAATAAGATCTCTCCAGAGCATTCTTCTTTCAAGACTGAACAGTCCAAGTGTCTTATCCTTTATTCACAGAAGAGGTGCTCCAGCCCTTATTTTTGTGATCCTCCTCTGGACTCATTCCAACAGGTTTGCATCTCTCTCGGGCTGAGGGTTCCAGAGCTGGACACTATTCCAGGTGAGGTCTCACCAGGGCAGAGTAGAGGGATAGAATCACCTCCTTTGACCTGCTGGCCACGCTTCATTTGATGCCAGCTGGGTACAGTTTGCCTTCTGGGATGTAAGTGCACCTTACAGTGCCCATTTCTCTTCATCCCTCAGTACCCGCAAGTTCTTCTCCACAGTTCTGTTCTCAATCCCTTCATCCCCCAGCCTGTACTGACACTGGAGATTTCCCAACCCAGGGCTTTGCACTTGGTCTTGTTGAACCTCGTGAGGTTCACACAGGCCCACTTCTCAAGCTTGTCCAGATCCCTCTGTATGGCATCGTGTCCCTCAGGTACGTCAACTGCTCCACTCAGCTTGGTGTCATCTGCAAACTTGCTGAATGTGCACTTGATCCCACTGTCTATGTCATTGATGAAGACATTAAATAGTACTAGTCCCAGTACAGACCCCTGAGAGACGCCACTTGTCACTGATCTCCATCTGGACATTGAGCCATTGACCACTACCCTCTGGATGTAACCATCCAAACAATTTGTTATTCGCTAAACGTTCCACACAACAAATTCATATCTTGCCAATTTAGAGAGAAAGATGTTGTGGGGCACTGTGTCAAAGGCCTTAGAGCAATCCAGATGCATGCCATCTGTAGCTCTTCCCTTGTCCAGTGATGTAGTCACTCTATCAGAGGAGATCACTAGGTTGGTCAGGCAGGACTTGCCCTGAGTGAAGTCATACTGACTGCCTTGATTACCCTCCCTGTCCTCCGTATATAATACCTTAGCATTATATATATATATATCAATAGAATACATTTTTTTTTAGAAAATGCACTCAAAGGGAAGTTGATGATATCTTCAAAATTTTAAAACTCAAGGGAAGGAAAGTTTCTTTAATTTATACCCTTCTTACATAAAGGAACAAAGAAAAATGACTAACAGGATGTTTTGGTGCTATAAATATAAGATTTTAACACACTCCCTCCTCTAAGTACCACATTCTTCTCACTTTTTTCAACCTTTTAGCTTCCCTCAGCTGTAATCAATGTAGTTTATAGCTTAGAGCAGAACCAGCTAGTCATCTGATGTTCTAAAATCAGTCATTAGGTTAGGTTTTCTGCCATGAGCATACCTCGCAGATAACTGTTCATATTGTCTTAATAGTGTTTCAGTGATTATTTTTCTACATTTTCTTTCTTTAGCTGCATTAGAACAAAATTGTGTGTTTATAGCTCCCTAAATTATAAAGTTATATTTTTTTCTGTGTATACTTTGCATTTTTTCAACCATTTTGTTTACTTTTTCATGCTTCATGAAATGGGCTAGAAAGCAGCATTAAAAAAAAAATAAAATAAAAAAGAACAAACTAGGTTATCTAAGTGAAACTTCTAAGGAAACACCTGTATATCTCTTTTCTCCCTTAAAAAATTCACTGCAAAGTGCTGGCTGTACAGCTTGAGAGAGCACTGGAGTAAATATAAAATGATTTTTGTATTATTATAATCTATCTGATTTCAGGGCAAAGATAACAAACTATAATACAATGGTTTCTGTAATTTTTTTCTTTTGTATGAAGATTGACATATGACAGTAGTTTTAAAACTTGATTAATAGAATGTAATGGATGGAAAAAAAAACTAAACCAAACCAAAAAAGCCACAACAAACAAACCTCAACTTGAAAACCTCGCAAAACCACAAAACTGAGCAAATGATAACAAAACGACTGAGTCAGATACCTGCTTTATGTTCAGCACTGAACACAGTCATAAACATGATTTCCATATCCTGATTGTTTATCTTTAAATTAATTGTTGCAGGAAAATCTATCTTGAAAGATGTAACCTGGTTAATGAACACCTATCTTTTTGCATGGAACACATCTCTATATATTGCATTATTGAAGTCACTAACTGGATAATAACTTTTACCAGACACAGACTAGAAATATCCTTCTATTAGGAAAAAAAAATAAAAAATAAAAAACAACCGTAAAGCATCTTGGTTTTGTAGTTTAAACATGCATGGAAATGAAACTGTAAAAATATGTAAGTGAATGAATAACTATAAGTGAACAATATTCCTAAATATGCTCTAAAATGTTTAACTGTCAGAGATAATAATTTATAAAATAGGACTGTAGACATTTTCCTGATAGATCTGAGGGGCATGTTAATGGAGCACAATGAAGACAGATAGCTCCATTCTAATGCCATCGAGCATACAGCCACCTCATGAAATGCATCTCTGCCAGTGCTCATCAATCTCACCATGATGGCTGCTTAGATTAGACATAGAAAAAGTACACCTGTGAATCTTCAAAAAGCTATTTCTGTCTTTTGTGAAGTTGTTTAACTTTGTTTTCTTTTTATGAATTTGGCTAGGCTTTAATGCACACAAGAGCCTTCAGACCTACCCTTACAAAATTCCATAAAAAAGCTGTTATAAAAACATAAATTGCATCGTTCCTGATTTACCCACTTGGGTTTGTCCTGCTTCATGTAATGTACTTTTATATTGATTTTGAATCAATTGTGTAAATCTATTAACATAAATGTAATTTAACATTCTGATAAATTATAGATATACATAGGTCTTGTGGCTTAAATCCACACAGCAGGTATTAAGCATCACACAGCAGCTCATTCACTCTTACCCTCCTCCAGTGGATAGGGAGGAGAAAATACACCAAAAGGGTTGAGGGTCAAGACAAAAGACAGGAAGGGCTCACTCACCAGTTAGGGTCATAGGCAAAAGACAGAATTGACCTGGGGAAAGAAAATCAATTTAATTTAAATAAAAGCACCACTAATTCACCAATTGAATCAGAGTAGGACAGTGAGAAATACGACTAGATCATAAAAACACCTTCCCCCTGCCTCTTTCTTCCTTGGTCTAGCTCTGCTACCGCTTCCCTGAAGGAGCATAGGGGGACAGGGGGTGCTGGTTGAGGTCAGTCTGAGTGTGTTCCGTGTTGTTTCTGCTGCTCCTTCCTCCTTGCGGGTGAGTCTCCTCACAGTCCCCCTCTGCGGCAATGTGGTGTCCTTCCCATAGGAGGCAGCCCTCCAAGAATTTCTCCTACCAGAGTGAGTCCACTCCACAGGCAGTGATCCTTCCAGTGTCAGACTGCTCCAGCACGGGCTTCCTTCAGAGTCACAGTCTTCTTTGTGAGCAGCCATATGCTCCAGTGTGGGGTCCTCCACAGACTGCAGATGGGATTCTGTCCCACAATTGAACTCTAAGGACTACAAGGGCTCAGCCTGCCATCTCACCATGTACTGAAGGGGAATGGCTGCTCCTGTGTGCCTTCCTCCCTCTTACCTCACTGACCTGCGTGTCTGCATGGCAGTCTCTCTCTCTGACCCCACTTCTCTCCACCCAAAAATAACTACCAAAACAAAAGGACTCACTCAACATATTTTTCTTCTCTTACATGTGTTATTGCAGAGACACTGATTGACTCATCATTGGCCAGAGGCAGGTCTGGCTTGGAACTAGGGGAGCTTTCTCTAAGCTTCTTACAGGAGCTCACATCAGTAGCTGCCTCCCCTGCTACCAAAACCCCGCCAGACACAAACCTAACAGAATAGACAGAAGTAAAGTTTTTATGGCCATGTTGTTCTCATTTCTACAAACATTCTACCATTTGGAGATGTTTAAAACTCAGTTTCTTTATAATAAAATTATACTTTGCAAGCTGTTTTGAAATTATGTTCCTTTCAGTGAATTGTCCTCTTTTTGTAGCAGTGGGAGTTACTTGAGCTTCTGAAGAGCTAACTCTAGTTATCTTGCAATGAGTAACAGGAAACTGTGTTGAACTCAGCTATTTGGTACAAAGTAGCATTAAAAACGATGGATTCTAAGTCAGAAAAGAAAGGTGTTTCATGACATTAATATAAGAAAGGAACCTCAGACTCTAGAAGTTATAAATCAGGTTCATAAATGCTAACAGGATATGTTTATTTTTAAATATCTTTAAATATGTGGGTCTATTTCTTCTAGTGTCTTTCAGCTGAGTCACTTCTAACTTCAGGCACATCTGTTGAAATAAATGAAGCTTTCTCTAGGCACATTTATCCATGTTCTGTGCAAGGAGACGTAGTAGCAAACTTGTGTGCCAGTGCTAGTCTACAATTTCATCAACTTGGAAAAATGACTACTCACTTATATCAAAGTTTCTGTGAGTATTAGAAGTCATTTTTTTCCTAGCTGACAAAGTAATTTCTACTGAATAAAGGTCACAGGAAAGTAAGTGAGCATGACTTCCTCCTATCTAAATTATCACACTCAGATGCATGTTATGCATCTGATGCATCTGATGCATAAAAATGATGCAAGTTATTTTGATTTTGTGAGATAGCTTTCAAATTTTCTTATTTCAGGAGATGAGCATCCTAGCTGAGACTTTCCAAGAATGCTGGAGAGAATGATCAAGGTCAAAATTTCAATACTGCACGTCTTGGAATTTAAGTGAAAATAAACATGTGGTCATCTGAAAGTCAACAAAACAGATACTGCTATTTAATGTTACATAGTGAGTTTAAGCACTTGCAGAAAGCTCAATTTCTTCTCTAAAATAAAATGCACTGAGAATAAGTTTATCCATTCTTCAGAGAGAGGATAGAAAACCGTTTGCAGTGCAGAACACTTTGAAGTTCAGTTGTCACAGCTTGCCACAAAGCTACATGCAATATTTGATTTCTTTTGCTTTAAAAGGCCATCAGGAAGACATATCAGCAATTGATTATGGAAATAGCAAGACAGGAAATATTGCCTGTCATCTGGACAGAGTTAACATATAAGATAGATGTGGACTTGTGAGGATTGATTCTGTGCCAAGTTCAGAGTTTGAATTTCAAAAGTACCATATAACAACATTTGATTTAGTGGCCTGTTTGAAACAGTCTGCAAACCCACTCATTGTCTCAGCAATTCCTTCCTATTTTTCTGAAGAAATGCATTTTTATTCTGATCTGATACTACACATTACAGAGTTATAAGCACATGTATTTATAATGTCATCTGTGTTAATTTAATAGGTCTATTTTCCATTTTAGTGTGTGAGATGCAGTGTATGATGACTTCTTCATCCTCCTCCATTTTGCTGTAGCTTACATCTAACTGACGGTGACTGTCATTTCAGTCTGAAAGCCCAGTATATCCCTAGAGAAATGTGGTGAGGTGACAACTGTGGTGGTGTCATAAGAAGAATACAGAAATGATGGGTGGTCATTGAGGAAAAAAAAAAAAAAAAAAAAAGTTCATGATACAACTTACAAGCCAGAACAAGGTCTTCTCAGGGGAAACCTAACAAAGAAAGACGAAAAAAAAACCCATCACTCTAGGAACCTGAAAAGATCACTAATGTCGTGATTACACGCATATATCTCCTGACACATTCTTGTATCAAATTAAGACATTACAGTCTAAATGCACAAACAAACTAGATGGGTTAAAAACTGATTGGACAGTTAGTGGCTAGTGGATCATACTCTACTGGAAGCCAGAAACAAGTGTCTAATTTGGCACCTAGCTTGTTTAAGATCATTATCTGAAAATGGTAACAGAGTGCATGTTTGCCAAATTTCTGTAAATCAAAGTAAGAGAGGTTCAGGTTGAACATAAGTACAAATATTTTTTCATTATGAGAACAGACAAGCAGTGGAGCAGCTTGTCTTGTGAAATTGTGCAATATTTGTCCTCGGAAATTTTCAAAACCCAACAGGGTAGAGCCCTGAGCAGTCAGCTCTGATCCCAGAGCTGATCCTGCTTTGTACCTGCGTTTGGACTGGGCATTTCTCAAGGTCCTTTTCAACCTGAATTATTCTATGATCTTTTGATCATTTATAAACATTTGAAGGGCATCTGAAGAAGACACCACCACATACTTGATTCTCAATCTGTCAATGTTAGTGAAACACTTGACTTTGATTTTAATGGACTTTAAAATACTCATCCAAACTGACAGCTGCAGTATGTGGTTTATTATTGAACTAGTTTAATAAAACTAAGTGGAGAAATCAGTGAATAAAGCACCATTTCCATCAGAAAATGGTCAACACTTGCTTTCTGATGAGAGTATGAGGTAATTAACCAATAAAAACCAGCATAATATATGTAAACCAGTAAGGAAGATCTAAGTAGCACTAGATAACCCATAGCTTTCCTACTCAGCTAAATTACCTGCATCATGCATTTTGAAGCTCTGCTAGCTAGGCCTCTGGGAAAATGCCTGGCTTTCCCTCTTTCCTCAAAAGCTTTTTATTTTGTGTGCCCTGCTGTTTTCTTTAGAGCAAAGAGAGCTTAGCTGAGCAAACTGATGATATTATGAAAAGTTGGTACAAAGGCACTCAGCTGTCTTTTTAAAAAAGTTTATCCAGCTTTTAATAACTCGCTCAGAATTCAGTCAATAAACACACTTCATACAAAACTGAGTTTTGTCCATATGATCTGAAATATTCTGTGGATTTTCCCCACATAGATAGTAGCAATGTCTTTTACTGACTTGCCTGCTACTTTTGCTAAGAATAGGCTTTAAGAATATTGTACTTATTCCTGAACAGTGATGGCCTGACAATGTGAATACCTTACCTGAAATCTCTGGGACTATCTGCTCAGTGTCTCAGTGAATATTGGACTTACTGTTTGCTGAAAGAAATTTAATAGACAGACAAATATGTGTTCTTCAAAGCTTATACCTAAATTCAGATCCAGTTCTGTTTTATTATATATTAATTACGTAAGATAGGTTACTTCAAGGCATTCTTTAAAATATTTAGTGTGCTTCATATAATGTATCATTTTTCACTCTGTCATTTCAAGTCTACAGTGTTGGAAAAAGAATTATTTTAGTGTACTTAAATTGAATACTTCCACACATTTATTATTTAATACAACAACTACTTTATACTGTGCTGTATGCTCTGTTCTCAAAATGTTTTAATAGGATGTATTTAATCTTTCTGATGTCTATCAAGCAAATTTATCTTTGTGGTTCTTATTCAGTTGAATTTTACTTTGCACACTGTAATGACTTCAGTTATATAGACAATTTTTCTAATTAAACCTATCTTCTTTTTTGTGTGTGTTTGTCTTCCTATCCACCATTTTCCCTAAAAAATACTCAAAAAATAAAAAGTAAAGTTCGGTTAGAAACAATTTATAGAGAATAAATTGCACATCACTTACCTGTAAAGCTTTCAATGTACTTGTAAAACATAAATATATAGGAAGCTTGTACAAAAATATTATAAAATATAGATGCACAACATATTTTCTATTGTATCTGAGTCTGTGATTTAAAAACCTGCAATACTTTAGCAATCTACAATAGTGATCACTTGCTACACGTTTCCAAAAACATAAAATACTCTTAATTTAAGATTCTAAGAGTTCTAAAGGAAACTGAAAGTTTTATTGACCCACAAGGATGGTTGTACAAATTTTTTTTTAAACTTAATATGGTCATTTCAACTTTTTGCCACTGTCCAAGTGTCTCCATTGATTCTATTCCACCTTTTGATTTCTGAACTAAATGAATACCACATGAAATTGGCAAGCGAAGCAAAGTGACTGCAAAACCGGCAGGGCAAGGGCCAAAGGAGGATACTCTTCTGAAGAAATAACATTCATATTTTTAAAGAATATTTCCTCTGTAACACAAAAAAAAAGATTCAAAGAAAAAAATTTACAACTCGCAATAGACATTTTCTCTTTATACCTAACTGTGTTTTCCATATTGTGCACTTCTTTAGATTGTTTGCATAGGCACAGCAAGTCACTGTCATTTTTAAAGAGAAAAAAAATATTGTTCTCCTTTTTCTTGTGCTTTTCACCTCTGGGATTGAGAGCTTTATTTTTCTGTTGTTGACAAATTAGGAATTTAACAACTGTATATTAAATACATGTATATATATCTGTATATACAGTATGCCTCTTACTTGAAAATTTGTAATTGGCTTTCATACTAGATCCATTGACTGAATTATCCTTTGTTGACTTCAGAGTTTTCAGGAACCATACTTTGCCTTTCAGCTACATCTGATATAGTTAAAGAAGGAAGAAAACTATGGTCTACTCAGCAGGGAAACTATGCTGGATGGTGACTGTTGGTCAGACTAAATCATCTTGTAGAAAACTTCCAAGCCTCACACCATATCAGGAAATTAAGGTTAGACTCAAAGTTAATACCTGGAAAACATAATGAACATGGAATAAAAAGTACCACCAACTGAAAAAAAAAAAAAAGAAAAAAAAAAAGAAGAAAGTGGTTTTATCATATAAATCATGTAAAGCATAAAGGACCTTCTTCCACTGGATCAGGCTCTGAAGACATTCATTGGAAAAGAAAATTCTTAAGCCCTTGAAAGCTTCTACAGTGAGTTCAACCCTTTGGTAATTACCAAGCATGAAGCACACTGGAACTTGAACTGCAATGTGGTCAAAATGTCCTTGCATTCAACTGCTGTCTCATAACCTTATTTGAAAGTGTAGTGATCATCTTTCCTTGCTATAACTCTGAAGAATTTACCTGTATGTGTTTCTCAGTGGGATTTCTTGGGTACAATTTATTCACATAAGATAAAGCGACAGGTATAATCCTTTAATTTATATAGTAGCTTCCAAGTCTGACATATTAAGCAAACATCTATCATATTCTGAAATTTTCAAAATTAGGTGAATGGGCTACAATGATTCTTCCAGAAGGAAAAAGGCCATATTTTTCTCTTCCTCTCTTCTAATAAAAAAGCAAGAAAGGAAAGAGAATTTCTAATGCATTTACAGGAATCAAATTTGCAAAACTAACAGCAAAGTTGCAAAATTAAGAGGACTTTTTAATTTAAAAAAACCCACACATATTTATTTTAGTTTTTAATTGAAAGCCATCATTCAAAAACTCTTTGCAACATTACCTTAATTGCTCAGTCAGAAAGGCAGAAGTAAGGGGAATACTCAGTGATATTACAAGGATTACAACAACAGCACAAGTTCCTTCGTATCAGAGTTGCATATGTCCCGACTTTGAGGATTCAGCTATATTCATGGGAACCATCTCTTAATTCAAGAGAGATTAAGCGGGTTTAACAGCTGCAAGATGTATTCTAGCACCAATTTGCAAGCAACAGTTCTAATATTATCTTATTAAAATAGCTGATAAAATACCTAGTGTTTTCTTACGTACAGTTAATTTAAGATACTGCATTTATAAATGACAGAAAAGCTAATACTTTCATGCACATAACTGAATGACGTATTTTAATGAGACTTTTGCAATACCATGGGTTTATAACAGAAGGGTATTTCTGATGCTGCAGGTGAACTTCTATAAAAGCAGAGCAACACCTTCCTCCACTGAAATTCTTAACAAGAACTGGCAAATGAAAGTGTGGTAGCATGACAATGGGCACAAGGTGGAACATAAGACTTTCCATCTAAATATGAGGAAAATTTATTTACTGTGAGAGTGACAGAGCACTGGAACAGGCTGCCCAGGGAGGCTGTGGAGTCTCCTTCTCTCTAGGTATTCAAAACTCGCCTGGATGCAATCCTATGTAATGTGCTCTAGGCAGACCTGCTTTGGTGGGGGATTGGACTAGGTGATTGCTAGAGGTCCCTTCCAACTCCAATAATCCTGTGATTCTGTGACAGAAATCAAGCATCAATAAATTATGAGAATTTGTTATTTCTCTCATTCCAAAAATCTACAATAAAGTTCTTGGGCTTCCTACATCCAGAAGAAACTTATTTATTCAATATTTTTTTGTCATATTTATAAATATCAGGCCAGAAACATCAGTGTAACATTCCAACAACAGAATGCATATCATATGTTTTGAATTGCAGTGAAAAGTGAAATGTAAGCTCAAGAAGTAATTGAAGTCAGTAAGAGATATATATACACATATGCTGCATGACTGGAGAGAAGATGTGATTTCTACTTACTACCTTCTACTAAACAAAACACTTATAATGCTAATATGACTCTGTATGGCAATATATCTGATACAGGAAGTCTGACTTTTTCTTTTCAAGTCATCCAGGAAAGAACAAGTCTCTGAGAATAAGAAAGGCAAAACTCACAGTAGCTTGTTGATGTGAGATTGTGTATCTGATAAACACTACACTCTAGTTCAAAAGATAAGGTATAGGTGTTGGGCTGCAAAATAGTTATGGGAAGAGGTAGTGACTGAATTATTTCTTTTAGAGGACTGCTGCAGCTGTCAGTCATTCCAGAAGTAATTATCAAATGAATTTGATAAAGCAACGAAAAACAATTAAGAAGAAAATAATCTATTTTGTGATCAATAGAAATAAGGAAGGCTGAACATTAAAACTGTAAAGATAAAGTAGAAAAGAAAAATACGGTGAAACTGATGTAAACAAAGGTATGCCAACAATACCCTCACGTACTTGCAATTACAATAATCCCTACTCAGTAGTACTTGTGAAGCTCACTACCAAAAGGTCTGAAGTTCTCTTACCTTCCTTAAATTTCCATTAATGACCTCCTGTCTGCCCCAAGTTCTGTTCCAAAATACTCAAGCTCTCTCACACAGTCCTTCATATATGTATATGCAAGGTGAACATGTATTTAGAAATTCTGAAAAAAAAAAACACAGAACTTTAATGTTTACATCCCCCTTTAAAGTGTAGTTAGCTGTGGCCTCAGTTTAGGGGTCCTTTAGGTAGTTTCAGTATACAATGAGCACGTGAATGACTAAAAAGAAAGCCTGATCAGTACTGGCAAAGCAATTAAGTACAATGATAAACCATTTCAGGCTTTCTTTCTACTCAAGTGTAGTCCCAAGACATCTTTTGGGCATTTATTTTGCGAACAGTCCCAGTTTTAGATATATTTGCAACATTGAGAACATGAAAGCAATTGCTTATTAAACAAACCTGGTTAAGTGCCATGTTGTTTTAGAATTCTATTCAAATATTTTCATAATTTTTGAACTTAAACAGTTACTGTAAATGAGATAACAGAGACCAACAAAGATCTGCGTGGTCATTTTTCTCTTAGAAGTAATCCTCTAAATAATGTAGTTCTCAATTGGGAGACAAATGCTAAAACCCAAACCCAGCTCCCTTCTAGTTGAGAAAAGAATCCTAAATCCAGATATACAAAGCCAAAGCCTGGTTTAGGTATCAGTGAAGACAAGTTTTAGTGTAAAATTAAAACAAAATTAAGAATAATTTACAACAGTTAAAAACATCTAAAGATTGTATGTATAAATGATTCTGAAGGAATTGAAACAATAGAACAATTATTGCTTAGTTTTGTCATATCAAAAAAATCTGGTATTTCTGGATATTAATGAAGATAGCAATTATTCCTCAAAATATAATCTTAATGTGAGGAAATATAATTTGCTGTTCATAGATTCCCATCATCAATTTTCTTCCAGTCCCTTTTAAATGCCAGTAATTCACAGTAGTACCACAATAATCAAGTGATTCAGGTAGCCAGATAGGTTCCAAAATTAACATCTAAGCAGCTGGAGCAAAATGACATTTAAAGAAGATGTTCTTATGTTTTCTTCAGTATCAGGAAAACGTCGGGAAAAAAAACCTAAACCTTTGAAAATATCTAGCACAAGTTCAGCAAATTCATTACTCAGATAAAAATAAGACATAAACATAAAAGATCTTGTAATTAATAACCAGATCTTTGCAATAATTCTGATTAATGCAAGAATCTTGCAAGCGTCATTTTACACTTAGTTATCTAATCAAATATTGCAATATAGAAAACAAGACACAAAGAACTTTACTGAGTCACACAAGGTGCTTGGAAAGTTGTGAAAAGTGTTCAAATTTCAAATGTGGCAGTTTAATATCAGACTCCCAACATCATTTAAGCAGGGACTGAAAATCACAGGCAGCAAGTTTTTCAATGTGGACAGTAATATGTCCAGAACATTACTGTGGTTATGGCTACTTTGAAGGCCCAATGGAATAATAAAAAAAAAAAAAAACAAACAAATGTGTATTTGCAAACCTATTTCTACCAATTACTGGGTCATCACACATATGTAAATTTACATGTGGAAAGAAAGGTCAAATGCTAGTGGCTGGCCCAGCCACTAGACAAGTGACAGACTCTCTATTAATCCATCTTCCCTCCCCAGGGATGAAAAGAAAGAGAGTAAGCGAGAGACTTACAGATTGGAAAAGTAAAACAATTGTAATGAAATATTAATAAGAAAAAATGAAATGTATACAAATATATACAAACCCAATATAGAACCCAATTGATGGCAATTGTGTCAACATCACCACTGGTGCTGTGGAGCAGACATTGGGGAAGTCCCAGACTGGACTCGGTAGCAGATGATTCAGCACAAACAGAATCTAGATAAAACTCAAAGGATACGTAAAGATGTCCAAGAAAAAAATTAACAACATTATCCAGTGAAAGAGCGAAGATCTGCTTAATACTGTAAAATTCCTTGTAGCAATGCAATTTGAAATATTAGTAATACATCAATCCCTGATATCATTAAAGTATTGTGGTATTCATGATGTGAGTTTGGGTCCACTTCATCTTGCATCCATGTGAACTTCAGCCTTGCTTGAACATATCAAAGGATAGGACCTTAATCAAGAAGCACATAGATTTTTTTGCAGAGTTGTAAATGTGCTTTAATAGAGAAATGGAAGGAAAGATTTGCATGGTTTGGTTTCCTAACACCAGAAAAGTATGAAGTGAGAAACCTGCCTATCCTGGAGTCTAAGCTTGACCACTTCATTTGTAATTTCATTTTTACCAGCTAAAGATGTATTTGACACCATTATGAAACAACATGTCTAACCATTAAAGATGGGACTCATCATCCCATCAACATTTATGTCTACCAATAGAAAAAATTGCTGCCTGTAAGAATAGAGAAAATCACTACACATGACAAAGTATTCAACAATAAATCTCTGATTGATAATTTGTAATTCCAGATGCCACAACCTGAAATATCACACTATAAAATGTGAACTTGACTTTTCAGTCTTGAACCAAAACAGGCCTAAAATATTTTCCTTGGTATTTTATCTTTTCCCTGTCATGAAAACCTGTCTGAAGTTATCTCCGTATTCTTAATTAAATGATGGGAAGTAGTAGAAGCTCGTTTGTTTTGGATAATCAATCAAAGTGGAGAAAGATATTTAACAAATTATATCAGCCTCCTTGATTCGGAAATTGAACTGGATATAAGATCTCTCATTAAGTAGGTCTGAAATGCCATGAAGACAACATTTTCCCCACAAATTTTTCTAATTCTGGTTGTGGTGAAAAACTTAAAATTTGATGAGTATTGCATCAGTCTTATGTGATCTGGATTCATTTCAAGATTACAGTAATTCTTCTCTGATCCTATTTAATGACTACTTAAACAAATGACTAGTGACAGTAGAAAAATACATTTCACTTACGAGTTTGTGTTATAATTGTTATGGAAACAAACTGAGATTAAGCAATACTATAATGTATTGTGTTTTGTTTTGTATTTGGCTTTTGTAGTTGTTTGGTTTTTTAATAAATAAGTTTAAAACTACGGTCATATATAGTGAATGACAGTAAAGCGCAGTGTTTGCAAAGTAACTTGACAGGAAGGAACAATTCTGGAAAAGGAAAAAAGAGTAAGCAAGTTCAGGGACGATAAAATCAATTCTGCTAAATTATTGATAGATATTCTTGCATTAACTTTAGAAGCAACTTCAGTTTCACAACAAAGTGCTAAATTTAATTAAATACATGTGCATGTCAAATTTTAATTGTTTAGGAGTAAATAGTAATGTGTGTTCCCTATTAATTTCTAAAGTTGAAAATGAACGTGATATAGAAAAATAAATGGTGACTTTATGCTCATAAATCAAGCCTCTTCCAGAGTGTTAGAATTCTGGTAGAGTCTCTTGTTAAAAAAAAAAAAACAAAACAAAACAAAAACTAAAGCTGCACATGCCAACAAAGCTAAATAAGAAATTCATTCACCACTTCCCATTGGAAGTCAAGTGTTCAGGCATCTCCAGGAAATTTGGGCTCCATCATGCATAACCATTACTTTGGAATACAAACAACATTACTCCACATATCCCTCCCCTTCCTCTTTCTTCCCCAGATTTATGCTAAGCATGACATCATGTGGTATGGAATATCCTGTTGGTCAGTTGGAGTCAGCTGTCCCAGCTATGTCCTTTCCCATCTTCTTGTGCACCCTCAGCCTACTCCCTGGTGAGACAGTATGAGAAGCAGAAAATGTCTTGGCTCTGTGTAAGCACTATTCAGTGATGGCTAAAACATCCCTGTGTTATCAATGCTGTTTTCATCACAAATTCAAAACACAGCCCTATACAAGCCATTTTGAAGAAAATTAACTCCATCCCAGACAAAACCAGTGCAAGATTTCAAAATAAAAATATTATTTTAAACATTACTGCTTTCATTATATTCATGATTATAACCTTGATGATATTGTTACAATCAGTACACATTGTGCTAAGCTGCTTAGAATAATAATTGTTTGCATAGTGAGGTAATTATGAGCAACAAATTAATCCAAAATAGTCCTGTAACACTCATACCATAAAAATGTTGCCAGATTTAATATGTAATACAATCCAGCACAACATTCTACTGAGTCAGTGCATTAGTTTTCATCACAGATCTTTCTTTCCTTCATTTCCTCTTCTATCTATTTTATAAGTAAGTAACATTAACACGTTAGAGAGAAGTGACATAATCTTTTTTATAGACTTCACCAAGGTCTTGCCAGTGACTTGTTAGCTTTCTAGGTAAGGTTATGGTTATTTAAGGTTGCTTAAAGGACATTTGTCTCCTCTTTTTGTTCCATCCACTTGCATTTTTTATGCTGTTTTCTGCTGTCCTTTATATTGCTCACCTGGCTTTGCAGGTATTC
>VWZK01016267.1:1239-53131 GCA_013396935.1 Baryphthengus martii | reverse complement strand
AAAAAAAAAAAAAAAAAAAGATTTAAATGCTTGGCTAGAGATGTCTCCTGAACAAATCCATTTACTGCCAGATACAGCTCTCTCTACTGATTGAATGAAGTTAAGCCCCGTCAATGTACTTCTTTTTTTGGCTTAGATTTCTATGTATGAGAAAGAATAATGATAAAAACCCACCAGTCCTTCTTAGTTTGAGATACAGATCAAACCCACTATTTCACACAGTTAGGTGGAATAGGATTACAAGGGGGAATTTCAGATAGGCATCATGTTTCCTTCTTGCTGTTCGTAACAGCAAATGGTTATGTACTGTGGAGTGGTTTTGGTGAAGAGAAAAATCTAGTGCTGAGCTGTGCCAGTGAAGATACGATGACTACTGTTCCTGATGTTATCAAGACCATGAGAAGAACACTGTGCTAACCCAAGTAATTTTTCTATGTAACTTTCACAATGTTTTTTGTTATTGTCTTGGTGAAATATCATTCTGGGATCCCAGATACAAGAAGTCAAAATCATATTTACGTCATGGCTACCCACAGACTTTCTGAAGTCACAGAAATTAACAGCAGTGTCCAGATCACATTTTGCCATCTCTTGAGAGCATCTAGCAGAATACAGTTGCCTTCTGCATGACTTCACTAGAACAGGACCCATTGTATCCTTCCTAACATAGTCCTGCCAAGACTGTATTGGCTGTAAACAGTGTAGCCCACAAGGGAAGAGTGAAATTTATTTATATGCACCAACGGCAAGTGAGAAAGAATAATGAGAACCACAGGAACTCTTAACATAATTACATAACATCCAGTAGAGCCAGCAAAACATGAAAACTAATTTCAGGAACAAAAGCAATAAAACTTAATAGGATCTGTAAAAACCTAGGAAACAAAGTAATTCCTCACTTCCATGATTTTCAGTAGGGAAATAGCACTTCAGAGCAATTACGTTCTCAGATCTTTATCTAGAGCTTAGTACTTAAAGTGTTTCAGTCCCGACACTGAAAATAAAACTTCTAAAGGCAAGCTAGGTCATAGAATGGTAAGTGGGTTTATTGCCAGCTGAAGGACTATTTCTTCTCATTGACCATTGCATTTTGTGTCTGGAGTCCCTTCTGCCTGGATGAGTTTGACAGGGAGGAAAAGAAACCCCATGGTTTAGGCTTCAGATACATTATTCCTGTTGCATCTTTTGCTGAGAAACACCATGGTGCCTAGGCCTCTCCTTATACAATATACAATCTAGGCAGTGGGGAAGATAACACAGATGCAGAACACCATGTGATTTGCCAGAAAGGAAAAATGGAACTGCCATCCAGGGAAACCTGGGCACATACAAGGCCTTGCCCTCTCCCTCCAACCCCTGGATGTGATGGGCAGAGCCAAGAGAAGCAGCAGGCTCCTCAGTGGCCCCAGGAGCAACAGGTGTTTGAACCAGAGTTGGGTACAGAACTGAGCACAGAGCTGATGTGGGGTTCCTGGGCCCTCAGAAGGGAGAGACAAAGGGCCCCGAGGACAAGGCATAGCTTGCCCGCATGTCCTGACAGGGCCTCTGCTATCATAACACATGTTCTCTTTGAGGCTGGAACATCAGATATAGAGAACAGCTACAAAATCAAAACATTCATTTTTCAAGGTTTTACATGTTCCTACTTCATTTTCATACTGAAACATTGTGAAATGTTGAAAATTTTAAAATTTCCTGCAAAGCTTTAAATTTTTGAGGGGAGGTAGCAACAAAACTAACACTTCCATTTGTCAGTTGGATTTGTAGCACACATAAAAAACAGACTGAAAAAGTCATATCATAAGGGAAAAGAATATAAACCTTATTTTGATAACAAAAAAAATATGTAATATAATCTCTCCTCATAAAGTTATCCCCTCCTGTCCTTATGTTTGTGCAAGACTATAAAGAAATCATTCAAATAACACCATGGTAGTCATAGACCTTAAAATATATTCAAATATTAAGATGATTCAGAAATATTTCTGCAAGAGAGGTCTAAGGCCTGGAAAACCTACCTACTATGAAAAATTAAAATAGATCAGTCTCTTTTATTTCTTCAAGAATACTTTATGAAGCAACTATTACAGTACTCTGAAACTAGCTAGATTTAGAACTATACAGATTTCTGAGAACAAAGGAAGACAGTTACAAGTGTACCAAACCAAAACAAATAAATACAGAATTAATTACTTTAATTGAAAAATAATATCATGAGTATATATTTAAAAACAATATTAACATCAGTTGCAAAAACTCATTTGTAAACACATTGCTTAACAAATCTAAGTGTTTTTTTTATATTGGGTACAATATTTGATCTGAAATGTTATTTCACGCACATTTCTTTGTCCAACATATCCACTCCAAAATGTTTGAAGAAAGTAATCTAAAATAGGAAATGGCTTTTGAAAAAGTAGTAAAGATCACTTTTAACCAAAGATGGGAAGGAGACGGGAAGTAGAAGGAAGGAAGTTCAAATTAATAGCTGGATCTTGATTATTATCATGGTAATTGATCTGAAATCTATTACCTTGGCATTGGATAGGTTCCATATACCTCACAGCCTTTAAAGAAAAGTGAACTTTACATTGTGAAATTCACCTTCAAAATCATGAATAGTTGTGGTCAGTAATATATAGAATGTCAACTTGCACAATCACCATTGACTACTTCTTGATTTATAGAGATATCATGAAAAAAAGTTGGAGTGTTCTGCTCTAACTTGGAATATTTCTTGACTACTTATAACACTAAATCCAAGCAAAAAAACCCCAGAAGAACTCTCACACAAGATGATTCACCAGCATTTTTTTGGTATGTATTCTAAGTCAGAAAGGTGAACAATATTAAGACTTTCCAGCTATGGGCTTATGACGTGAAAACTAATAGTAGTGTTAAGAGTCACTGAACGACTAACTATAATGAGCATGATTGCCCATATGATTTCCATCAGACTTTATGGCTCATATTGATACATGATTTTGGAGTGACTTTTTATTGTGCTGTTGCTGTTGGCCTACAAAAAAATCAAGATAATCCTACCACTTATGACACACTGGAGTGTTCAGTAGAAGACTCATGCAGCTAAACTCCTATCATATACAAAACTGTGTTCCAACAGTAATCCTCTTTGTGTTGCATTTTGCTGTAATATCAACTTTGTAAATATTACACTTATGGAGCATCAGAAGGCTAAAAGCAAATGAAAATGCTATCAAAAAATTCACCTTTTTTTTTTTTTTTAATTCTGTCATCAGTATTGTGCTGATGCTAGAGTTATAGATCAATATAAATTAAGGGAGTTAAGTGAGTTGAGATCTTCATATTATGTGTGTTTGCTTGCAGTGTTGTGTTCCTATTTGAACAGAAAATATATTTCATAAATATTTTTATTTTGGAGTAAATTATAGAATTATACTGTACACAGAGAAAAGGTAAGAAACTAAATTTTATATTACAGTTAAAGCTTTTGAGAATTTTAGTGTGTCAGTCCGAAACTGACAGAAAAAAAAAAAAAAGAAAAAGACATCATAATTTAAAATAAGTGTATTCAATGAAAGTCAAATTTATTATTGGAACTCTTAAATTCTTCATTGGATAGGATCTCATTTAATTTCTCATTCTTCTATATTGAGAGGAACATGAAAAAAAAAACTTTGATAAATGCAGATTGAATAAAGACCGGTATTTGCTTCCTTAAACCCAGAAATCTTTGAGGCTTTGGTATCATTTCAAGTACTTGTGGAGGTATAGTACCTGTGAAGATCTTTGCACATCAGTAATTTTAAAACTCTACTTTTGTTGTATTTTAGGAGCAAGTAAACTCTACTTTGCTGAATTAGAACATGAGAAAGGCCATTTTACTTCTCCACTGGGACAAGACAGGAAAATCATAGTAGTCTGCAAATGAAGAATGCAGCATCATGAGGCAATTTTCTAAAAGCAAATCTGAAAGAACTAGCATGAAACTACAGTCAGTATATTTTTGACCAGCTGCACATAGTTAGTTACTTAAATTCACTGCGGAGCATAAAAGAAAAAAAATGGGAAAGATGAAATTTGAGCTATGTTCCATTGTCTTCAATATGGTTAACTAAGAATTGAGGAAGATAGAGTGTTGAAGTCAAAATGAAACTCACAGTATGTGAATCAAAGAGAATTAAATTAGAGAGATATCATTTAACAGAAACGCTAGCAATGAATACACCTAAGAGTCATACAATTTTTATATTCAGATAACATTACAAAAACATTAGGATCATTGCAGAACTCAGAAAGGGAAACAAATGTTTAATATATGATCCTATTCCATGCTACAAAACAAAATAAGTTACTTTCTTAGAAAGGCATAGAAATAACTAAAAAGGTTTATTTTTTTTTTTATTTTTTTTTTAATTTCCCAGAGTATACTAGTTGATTGGTATGCACTTGAGGTGCAATTTTCAATCTCTTTTTTCCCCTGAGTGGTCTTTCACAAATATAACTGTCAGATATAATGAAAAAGCAAGCAAATTTACTTATGTTATCCCTTATAGTCCAAAATTAACATAGAATCATAAAATTTATCAAATGGCAAAATATTTCGGAGCTTATAATCTAATTTCTCAAAACTTTGACACGATTCAGCATCTGAGTAGTATGAGTTCAAAAGAAAAAAAATCACAAACTGTATTATATTTTCAATGAATGAAATCGTATAAAGCTTGAAGTGTTGCTCTTTCGAGTACTTTATTTTGGAGGTTTAGAATTCTTCTTTATTCTATATCGTTGCTACATCTGTATGGATAAACTTAGCAGAAACAGTAAATAAATACTGCCTTTTCCACCCTTTCATTCTCCCACTCCTGATTTTCTGTTCGAGATTGTGCTGGTTATTTGAGTAAAATAAGGCATAAACATAAAATCATTACCTACATCCCCTGCAGGATAATCAAGTCTACTTTAGGCCTTTTTTTCCAGGACAGAAGCAATACAAAAACAGACAAAACAATCACTAAGTACTATACCGACAAAAGGTACTAATCCAGAGTTGCATAGACTGCATTTATATGTCTTCATTGTGCCTACTTTAAAATGAAAGAAGCAGAGGAACACTACTTTCCCTTCAACTGTATGCAGCATTCAAAATCAATAAAAGAGTAAGTTTCCTGATGGTAAAATGAGAATTTACAGTTGACTCAGTGTTCACTCCCTAGAAGCATCTGAAGAACTGTTTCCTGCACAAAGTAACAGTTTACCAAGCTTTTCACAATGAACTTACTAAATTTTTCTCTGCCAGTCTCATCAAGTCATTAATCATTTTTGTTGTTATTTTCTAAATTCACTCTAACGTTGTCAATGGGGTTTTTTGTTGTTTGGGGTTTTTTTTGTTGTTTTTTTTTTTCCCGGTGCTATGAATATCAGAAAGTAAGAAGTTATTACTGACAATATTCATTGAATTATCACTGGAGCACAATAAAGGTTTGTGACACAGTAATAAATCTTTCCAATTAGGTTTTGTTGTGTTTTTTTTTTTTTTAACACAGCTAATTTCTCCACCAAAAACCTCTGGTAAACAGAGAAGCTTTGATAATTATCTACTGGAGATTTAATGTTTTAGGCACGTACAACTACTAATAATGCAGTGATGGAAAACCTATGACATTTGAGTCAAAATCAGCAAATTAAACTACACTCAGTAGCTTATGAAGATACTTTTGTCATCTTTTTCCCAGCTGGCATTTTCAGTGTTGCTGAAGAAGCTTTCATTTTTAGGAAAACTACAATTTAAAAAAAAAAATATTTAAGAAGTAACTGAAGAGTAATGGGCTATAGAAATTAAAATGGTTTGTTAACATTCTAAAATGTGCCTTTCTTCTCAATATAACAAACTTAATTCAGCATTTGTCAGTCTTTTGGGAGAATCAAGGGTTTGTTAGCATATACTCCAAGAAGTCAAAAATGTGAGCAGAAGTGCCCTGAAATTCAGGGGCTTTTTTTTGAAATGTAACCACAGGTGTCAGTGCAGGGAATGTTTCTTCTAGGTTGAGACTTGCAGATTTCATCAAGATGCTTTTTCTTCTTTATTTTATTAACTTACTGATAACACAGCTAATGATTCCCTTGTAAACAGTACTATGCACCATAAAGAATGATAGTCTCATAAATCCATAAATAAACACAGCATCCAATTTTTCATAAATTAATTGCACCTACAATTGTGTGAAACAGAATTCTTGAATATAGAGGTTACCTTAAAACTAATATCCTTAACAATATCTGTATTTGTTTGACTCAAAAAAGAACAATGAGAAGACAGTGCTTCTTGATGTGCAACCAGTGATAGTAATATTCCTTGGGAAATTTTAGACTGGTAATTTTTATTACTGGGGTAGACAGGAACTGTGGACCTCAAGTTACAGCTCAAAGCAATAATTACTGAAAGTAAAACTCATGCCCACAGTTTGCCTTGACATCCGTGTTTTCCTTAGACTAACAAATGTGCTATAAAAATGTTGATTTGGCTCTTCTGAAAATTGGGAAAGAAAATATATTGCTCTTTCTGTTTTGATAAAAGTGGAGAGCTTCTCAGGTACTACACTGAGAAGAGTAATTTCAGTATTTGAAGAGAATGGAGACTATTATCTATTAACCACTAATTAGTATTCATCAGTCCCTGCTTAAAAATTGGAATCTAGTTTTCCATATGGCAAATTTTCAACAGTTTAGATGTAAAAATTGTAGTGATAATTTCAGAAGATATGAACTACATCATTTGAAAACCAGGTATTTGTATCATAGAATCATAGAATGATTTAGGTTGAAAAACACCTTTAGAATCTTTGAGTCCAACCGTTAACCCAGCACTGCCAAGTCGACCACTAAATCATGTCCCCAGGTATCACATCTACATGTCTTTTAAATACTTCCAGGGAGGATGACTCCATCACTTCCTTGGGTAGCCTGGTCCAGTGCTTTACAACTCTTTCTGTGAAGAATTTTTCCTAATAGCCAATCTAAACCTCTCCTGGAGCAACTTGAGGTCTTTTCCTCTTGTCCTATCACTTGATAAATGGGAGAAGAGACTGAACTGCAGCTCACTACAATCTCTTTTCAGGGAGTTGTAGAGGGCAAGAATATCTCCCCTCAGTCTCCTTTTCTCCAGGCTAAACAACACCAGTTACTTCATGCCTCTCCTCATAAGACTTGTGCTCTTGACCCTTCACCAATTTCCTTGCCCTTTGGACATGCTGCAGCACCTCAGTGTCTTTCTTGTAGTGAGGGGCCCAAAATTGAACCCAATATATGAGGTGTGGCCTCACCAGCGCTGAATACAGGGGAACAATTACCTCACCTCCACAGTCCTGCTAGCCACACTATTTCTCATACAAGCCAGGATGCTGTTGGCCTTCTTGGTCACCTGGGCGCACTGTTGGCTCATATTCAGAGGCTTGTCAATCAACACACCGCAGCATTGCAGGGGGTTGTGACTGAAGTGCAGGACCTTGCATTTGGCCTTGTTGCACCTCATACCATTTGCCTCGTCCCATGGATCCAGCCTGTTCAGATCCCTTTGAAGCACCTTTCTACCCTCAATCAGACTAACACATCCATCTAACTTGGCGTTGTCTGCAAAATTTCTGAGGTTGCGCTCAATCTCCTTGTCCAGATTGTTGATAAAGATATTAAAGAGAACCGGCCCCAATACTGAGCCTTGGGGAATACCACTTGTGGCAAGCCACCAACTGGATCTAATGCCCTTCACCACCACTTTCGTGGCCCAGCCATCCTGTCATTTATTTACCCAGTAAAGAATATGCTTATCTAAGCATGAGTAGCCAGTTTCTCCAGGAGGATGCTATGGGAAACAGTTTCAAAGACTTTACTGAAGTCTGGGTGGACAACATCCACAGCCTTTCCTTCGACCACTAAGTGGGTTACCTTGTCATAGGAAATCAGGTTAGTCAAGCAGGACCTGACTTTTATAAACCCATGCTGACTGGACCTGGTTGCCTGATTGTCCTGTATGTGTCATGTAATGGCACTCAGATGATCTACTCTCTAACCTTACCCATCACTGAGGTCAGACTAAAAAGCCTGTAGTTCCTTGGGTCCACCTTCTTGCCCTTCTTATAGTTTGACATCATGTTTGCTAACTTCCAGTCAAGAGAGACCTCTACGGTTAGCCAGGACTGATGGCAGGTGATGGAAAGTGGCTTGGTGAGTACTTCTTCCAGCTCCCTCAGTATCTTTGGGTGGATGCCTTCCAGCTTCATAGACCTGTGTTTGTCTAAGTGGTGTAGTAGGTCACTGAACATTTTCTCTTGGATTATTGGGGCTTCATTCTGCTCCTCATCCCTGTCTTCCAGCTCAGAGGTCTAGTCCTTCAGAGAACAACTGGTCTTACTATTGAAAACTGAGGCAAAGGCAACATTATTCAGTACTTGAGCCTTTTCCTCACCCTTGGTCATTATGTTTCTCCCCGCATTCAATAGAGAATGGCGATTCTTATTAGTCTTCCTTTTGCTATTGATGTATTTATAGAAATAGTTATTGTCTTTACAGCAACAGCCAAATTAAGTGCTTGTTGGGCTTTGGCCCTTCTAATTCTCTCCCTAGGCTCACAAAATTTCTGTAGTCTTCCTGAGTAATCTGCCCCTTCTTCCATAGTACATAGACTTTCCTTTTCTTCCTGAATTCGAGTCAAATCTCTCTGTTCAGCCAGGCCAGTTTCTTCCTTACCAGCTCACCTTTTGGTCCACAGACACATTCTGCTCCTGCAACCTTAAGATTTCTTTCCTGAAGAAGGTCCAGCCTTCCTGAATGCCTTTGTCCTTCATGACAGCCTCCCAAGGGACATTGTCAGTCAGTCTCCTAAACGGGATAAAGTTTGACCTCCACAAGTCCAAGGTGGCAGTTCTACTGAAGCCCCTCCTTACTTCCACAAGAACTGAAGACTCTATCATTTCATGATTGCTATGTCCAAGTCAGCCTCCAAGCTTTACATCATTGGCAAGTCTTTCTCTGTTCACAAACAAGTCCAGTGGAGTGCCTTCGTTAGTTGTCTCCCTCACCAGCTGCATCAGAAAGTTATCTTCCACACACTCCAGGAACCTCCTAGACTATTTCCTTTCCATTGTATTGTATTTCCAGCAGACATCTTAGAAGGTGAAATCCACTATTAAGAACAAGTGGTAGTGATTGTGAGACTTCTCCCAGCTCCTTATAGAGTATTTCATCTGCCTCTTAATCCTGTCTCGTTGGTCTATAACAGACTCCCACCATGATATCTGCCTTGTTGGCCTTCCCCCTGATTCTTACACATAAATACTCAATCCTAGGTTGAATTATATCTAGATAATAATAATAAAAAATATCCTTTAAAATTAAGAATTTGCTATTGAACAGGAAGAAAAAAAATCTTGCTTCTGCACTTCTTTGGCAAAACACATTAACATCTACGTTTCTTGTCAAATTTAGTAATTGTGTGGATTTTTATGATTAGTAAATTTATCATTATTAGTAAATTTTTCCTCAGGTATATATGTTTTCTTTTTTCCATAGTCTGAAAGATATTTGTTGTTGTTTGTTTGTTTGTTTGTTTTCCTGTAAGACTGTGTGCTGCTTCCAAACTCGCATAAAACTTAATGAGAATTATTTGAGAAGGTTAAGGAATCTTGTCCTGTCGCACAAATATGTGTTGGGGATTTCTACAAGAGAGTATTTAGATGTCCCCATTGCAATGATTCCAACTGAGATTTAAGCCCGTGTAGCAGTTAGACATTAAATATAATAATTTGTTGGTCTAGTAATATGACTAATTACCAACTAAAGTAAAGTTACTGTACTCCAAAAGTACAAATAATAATATGAATAATTTGAAGAATATATTCTTTTGTGTTTTGCTGCAGCAGTGCAATTATATGCAAGTGTCAGAGCTAAAAAAAGCTTTAAAACATAATTTGAATACTTAAAATTTGAAGCCACATTCTCATTAGTTTAGTATTTTGAAGAAAGTTCTGGTTATAACTGACAAGTTTTCATTAAAATCCTGGATACAACCTTTAACTGCTAAATCCGACCCTTTGTACAGTGAATTCTATAAGAAAAGAAGAAAAAAAAAAGAAAACAACACAAAAATCCCTTAATCTGTACATACTCTAGATATAGTGTGCCTTATCCATGACTGGGACAGTTAAATGTCACACTATGCTCCAGTGAAAACCTGTAACTGAAAGCTTAGAAGAGTACTCACATAAGAAACTGATGGTAGATATAACCTGCAATTGTTTACATACAGTGATGATGTTTGTGTGTTCTGCTCATATGTAAGTAAGAAAGACTATTAGAAAATTAATGAAATAACCAACCAAGTAACCAACAGGTCAACAGATATTTTGATTTGCAATGCAAAAGAAGTAAGTGGCTTTATGGATCTCCATGGCATTTGGCTTCACAGCTACCACCACAACATCTTGATTAATTTGCAGGAAGAATGATCAGATTGGGACTCTATACGCTAAATGAATTTTAATTTTGAAAAATATTAAAATCAATTCTAGCTTGATCAACCTTTCTTGTTTCAGTTTCCTTCTCTTCTTGTCCTTATTTTTCAACTTGCCCTTGGTTATGATAATTTATTTGAACTAACTCTACTAACTAATAGATTAAGGCAATGTAGTCCATCTTTTGATTTAGAGGAACTGTACCTCTATCAATGTCATGCTTATAGACTATAACATTTATATAGATTACTTACCATTTTCTGTAATTCATTAGTTATTCATATTTTAGATCAATGTAGAGGTTAATTTTTTGCTCTACTTATAACTTCTTGCAGCGCCTTCTATACATATGTTTATATTCTATCTTACATAATACGTATAATGACACTGTGCTAAAAGGACATAAATTACTGATCAACATTTTATAAAGTATGTAGAAAAGATTTATTTCACCTTACACAGACTATTTATATATAAAGGTTGCTGCTAAAGTTTTACACATATGAGTTTTGGGTTCATCTTCAAAAATAATAAAAGACCTCATAATTTAAGAAAATAAAGGGAAACCCACACATAATAAATTTACAATATGGATCCCTGGGAAATTCTATTTTCTTACATAAAGCACTTGAGAAAACTCTCAACATTTTTAGCACAGTTTCATCCAATCTCTGATAATTAGACAGCTTTTACTAGAAAGCTTTTCCTTTGGGTTTGTTTGTTCATTTTTTTGTTGTTGTTTTTTTTTCCTTAAGCTATAATAATGCTAAACAATAAAACACAGTCAGGAAATAAAGTATGAATACTGTGACTATTCTTTAGAGGTCACTACATCTTCTGGAAACCACTCCTTTAGCCTGTAGTGACATTCCCTGGCAGTATGACACATCTACCCTAGATTAAAAATAGTTTCATTGTCATAGATTTTACTAAATATTCAGGCTCCATTCCATGTAACTGAAAATGCCTTTAAATTACCCTGAGCATTTTTACACAGTAAAATTTGACGATGTTTCTGCTTCGAAAACAGGTACTTTGGCTGTGTCCCAATTTGTGTTAGAACAGAACTAATGCTGTTCAGTCATTTTACTTTTCAACTAAGTTCTTCTAACTAACTGCACTTTCTGAAGTTAACAGCATGTTTCACAGTGCCTGCTTCTAGCAGTGATAACGTTCAATGTTTAGAGTTACTACCAAGGATTGATGTGCAGATGAAGATCATTGCTAAATCTTGTGTACCATGCTGAGGGTGCAGAAAGTTATAGGCCATATCTGCAAGGAGGAGAAGACAGGACAGGTGACCCTAAACTGACCAACGTTCATGACCAGATGCTTAACATTGCTGTAGTTAAACTGAAGTGTTATAAAGAGAAAGCGATTTGTAGTCAATTACTCTGGAACTTTAATTTAATTTTATTTTACCAACTATTACTCCCTATAGGTCTTTCAGAGCTTACATTACTTGCTTCCTTCACGGACTGGTTCTGTTTAATCTCTACTGACTGATTCTAACTCTTCCCTCCTCTTGTCCCCTGCACCTTTCCTCTCACTCTTGGTGGCCAGACCATGCTCTCCACAGGTGGTGTAGCTCTCCACTACTGAAGAAATCAATGAGCAATACAGTGCCAGATACTCCTCCTCATCATCTCTGTTTGTTTGTTTTTTTCCTTGGGGAAGCAACAAAACCTCACCAATAGAAAATGACTTCTCATAGTGGCAGCAATGCCTTTAGGTCTGAAAAGCACTGATCTAAATACTTTCCTGAATGGGAATGTACTTAGTAAGGGCTTTCATGCTTTAGACTTTCCTGAATCAGAGCCCATAGTTCATGTCATATTTACATGATATTTTATATAACCAAAACTTTTTAAATGGTACAAAAATGTCTTCATTTTGATCCAAAGTAAATTACAGGAATTGGTCAGATATTTTACATTATATTTACCATAAACTTACTAACTCAGCAGACCAGTGTGGGTTTTGTTTTTTTTCCCTTTCATTAACTATTAAGTTCAACCATATGTTTCTTCAAACCATGAATAGAATTCAAAACCTGATAGACCTCAGTCCATATGGACAGTAATCCAATGCAGTAGCAGACAAAACATTGTAAGAAGCTAAGATTTGAAGGATGAATTTTGGAAGGATGAGCATTTTCTACTCACTGAGAGACAAAT
Source organism: Baryphthengus martii (assembly GCA_013396935.1). Taxonomy (NCBI): domain Eukaryota; kingdom Metazoa; phylum Chordata; class Aves; order Coraciiformes; family Momotidae; genus Baryphthengus; species Baryphthengus martii. Next base: position 40,467 of record VWZK01016267.1, on the reverse strand, counting down.
GTTAGTTACTAAATGTTAACAATTTGTTGTTAACAGTTAGTATGTATTGATTTTCAATTTAAATGTTAGCTTAAAAATTAGCCATTCTGCAAGGCTCTTGCTTAAAATTTTTCAATGCTTCACTGTCTCCATTTAAGGCTCAGGGCAAGCCCCACAGAGCAGGATTCTTATCAGCCCTCTCTCCCTCTCCCCCTTCCCTCCCAAGGGAGGATACAAAGGGGAATGAGGAAGGAAGTGCCTCACACCAAATTGGAAGTTAAGACTATGAACAAAATTTAATAAGTAACAGAGATAAACAGGGAAAAGGAATATGAATGGAAGAGGGATATACAAACATATACAAAACCAGTTCTGAGATGCCGATGGATTGTGCAGAGCACGTGGAGCCAGGCCTGGCTGTGCTGAGGTGTGGTCCCAGCCGCAGTATGGCCCAAGTGAGAAAGAAAAGAGTGAACCTTCCTGTCCTTTTTATAGAGTGTGGCAGGGAAGGGGAAGGAATACCAGCTGCCCTCTGACCCCTTAGCGTCCTACAGTTACCACCTGTCCGTCCTCCTTCTATTTGTTAACTCTTAAACCACAACATTCACTTTCATTTTTGGAGCAGATTTAGACCTTATTTTATTGATTTAAATCTGATTCTTCATTTCCAGCCAAAGACTGTACTATATAAGTACATCTCTTGTCATAGGTGGCAGGAAGTGGCCAATTATTTATATTACAAAGTAATAATCAAAGTATACATACTGACAGTATGAAAAAACTGTTAGCATAGGTTGGGTATTTGCGAGAAAATTACTAATGAGCTTTCCTAATAACTTAGTTTAATAAAAATGTCCTTGGATAGATTTCACTGTTTATATCAGAAAAAAAAGTGTTTTGAAATCCCATCTCAACCACTTATCCATATTGCTAATAACATTAATGTAAATACTTTTTTTTGTTTTATTTATTTATTGACTGAAATGATACTATTTCTCCTGGCAAATAAAACCAAGAGAATTATATAATTGTATATTATAATGATTGCAAATATAAAGAACAAATAAGATCCATGTTATATTCTATCATCATGATTTGGTAAGATAAAAACTGAAACACCGTTGCTTGTTGAGAACACTTTAAAACAGCTTCCATCCTTTTTAACTGCTCTCCATTTCGATGACTGCTTTATCTCCTCTATTCCGTGATAATGTCCTAGAAGCCTGTTTATACAGTGTCAAAAAAACAGGGTTTTTCGTTGAGATTTCTGGAGTAGATTGTCATAGACTAGAACTGCAAACTATTATTTTCTCATGTACATAATGTCAGTAACAAAATAATTATACAAAAAAATATATGTTGTTTCTACAATATGTCATTTTGTGTGATTTTTTTTGAAAACAAGCATCACTTTTCAGACTAAGTCCTTTCAACTCCATTGCAAATGTTATTGTAAACAAAAATGTTACCAACTCTTAAAACAATTTGCATGGTAGTAGATGTAGACATTTAACCAACAATATCCCCTTTGTCTATTCCTACAGCCTGATAGAAGTGATACTGGAAGCCCTATATTTAATGTAAGGAAAGATAAAGTACCTTTTTGTCATTATATTTAACCCATGAAACTCTTCCAGACATTCTGAATGATAGTTTAATATAGTGGGTTGCACAGTGAAAAAGCAAGACAGAGAGAGAAGGAGACAGAAAGAGATGAAAATAAATACATACGGGTATCACATATTTAACCTGTTTGGCAAAAAAAAACAACAACAAGAAAACAAACAAACAAAAAAAAAAAACACAGAGAAAACTGAAGACCTTTCCTCCATGTCCATATTCATGCATATTTCCACCATGCACCCTCTGAATGTTTCATGATGATGATGATCCCAGTTGTTACTGACATTCTCAACCTTCTTTCTTTCACTGATGGAGACAGATTCTGCTGTATTTGAGTAAGACATTTGGGATAGTCTTCTAAAGCATCGCTCTAAAAAAAAGTACATCCATTTAGTAAGCATTTGATTAGCTCACATCTATACCACAAAACGGAACATAACACAGATATTTCTTCTAAGTTTGCTCTGGTTAATTCCATCCATCCAAATACTGTTTTTTTCTGGTGATTATGGGTTGCTTTTTAGTGTGGAAAAGAATAACTTTATCATCACTGGTAGAAATCCAAATCTCATTTAACTCAGCAAACCAAAGGTTACTGTTTTTAGCAGAATGGTTCTATTCGATATATATCTTCATGCTTGACCTTCAGTATATTTTGAAACATCTTTACACAGCAAGTAAAACAGAGAGGGCTGTTGACATGACAGTTTCATGTCAACTTTTAGTCTGAGTTAATATCAGCTCTATAAGCAATGTTCTTAGATATTAGAGGAAAAAAATACAATTAAAAGTTAATAAAAGATTGCTGGGATTTAGCGTACATATCAGCATTCTGTCTTTGCTGGGCTCCCACTCACTATCTGTTAATTGAGCTAGTGGTTGTAAGGATAAAACTGTTCTACTGGCAATGACCGAAGATGTTGAACAATAGGTCACAACACTTACTAAAATTAAAGAAGAAGGAGAAATTATAAGCTAGGGAAAACAGGCAAGCTGAACGTGAACAGTATTTGACAGACAAGTTATAATCATTGTGTGGATGACTGCAGTGCAATTGTGCAAACGATAGAGGAATTAGTTCTGGCATGATTGAAATTACAAGAACATCTGCCACAATGAGACAAACAAAAAAACTTAAGACCTTCAAAGATGCCTTTTTTTTTAGCAAACTGTGTTTAAGCTACTGAATAGGACTTAATCGGTACATAGGCTTTGTGCTACTCACTGCAGAAGTGAATCTGATTCATAATTAAGCCATTCATAAATTTAGATTTATATATAACACTAGTTTAGTCATTCCTGCCAATCTGCAGTTGAAATTTGAATTCAGGTGGCAAATGGCACATTGTGCCAACTTTGGCATTCTGTAGCTATGCTCTCCTTCAGCATGGCAGATTTGATTCATGCTAGTGTTAACATGAAATAGATTCTTAAACCTCAGTTTGGTTTTTAAGTAACATTTAGTGATCCTATATTGGGTAAATATCTGCAGATGAACCATCAGCAGAGTGACTTCTTAAAAACCGTGTGCTAGACATCCAGCTTTGCAAAATTGCGCTTAGCATATGCAGTGTAGAAAGCTACTTTGTTAAGAAAAGTACTGTGGCATTTAGATATTGAGGAGGGGTCCTCTGTGCTCAAAGAACAATTAAGCCTGGCCTTGCTATTTCTACTGCAGTCGAGGGGAATTGAGGCTTGCCTGGCTATCACAGGATGCAGAGAAGGAGGGGGGCCTGTAGAGGCAGGATAGCCCTGTTCTTCTGATCAGCAAGGAAACAAGATAACAGGAACCCGCTAGTTCTTTGTTTCTGAGAAGAGGTCACCAAACATGACAGATAACCATTTGCTTCTTTATCTATAAAATGCATATTAATGTGGACACGTGTGTGTATGCTAATGAAGATTATAGAGATCATGCTAAACATGTATGACTGCAGCACTTGTCTCTCCACCCAAATCATACTACACCTCACCTGGCAGGGAGAGAAATCTTGTAATTTTGCAAGTAAAAACATGGAGAAAATGATTGTTAAACTGGGAGAGAAGAACCTCAATATCTGATGGACTAGTTGACTCTCTTTCCCTCCCCCCTTCCCATCTGGCCAATCCAGAGGCAGATAACAGAGGCCATGGAAAGTTCTGGAACTGGCTGTGCAGGGAAAAGGTTAAGTGGTGTTTAACAGATAAATAGATGCTGCCAGAATGGTCAGAGATATTGATGGGGTGAAAAAAACAACCCACAAAAACAAACAAACAAACCAACCCCCACCACAACAAAAAAAAAAACAACAAAAACAACCATGCAGACAAACAAAATAGTCCCAGTCTCCGACACACACCAGGCCCATGGCAGCTCCTTGTCACCAATGCTGGGTCAAAGAACACTGGTGAAGTTTTGCTCACACCCACAGCGCAATGTGGGACTCTAGTGGGCAGCTCTGGCAGCATCCAAGAGTAACCTCCTGTCAAATCAATGTCCTCCAACATGACTCCTTCCCACAAGCTACATTTCTTCACAAACTGCTCCAGCATAGGACCTCTCCATGGGTGCAATCCTTCAGTAACGTGGTTTCTTCATGGGCCACAGGACCTCCCAGAAAATCTCTTCCTCCGTAGACTCCTATCCACAGGTGATGATTCCTGTGAGGAGTCTGTTCCTGTGTGGAATGCTCCACAGACTGTAGTGTGGTTATCTGCTCTACTGTCATCCTCCATGGGCTGCAGGGGAAATAACTGGTCCACCAAGGTCTGCTCCACAGGCTGCATAAGAATCCCTTCTGGGGCACACAGATCACCTTCTTCTCCTCTTCCCTCTTATCCTCTTAGTGCTTGTAGGGCTCTTTCTCCTACTTTTTCCTCACTCCTCACTTCTGGGCAGTGTTGTGCTCTCCATTTGCACTGTCATCGTGGCTGCAGGGCTCAGCAGTGCCCTGCAGTGGGTCTGTTGGAGTGGGCTGGAACTGGCTGTCCCCGGCATGGGGCAGCCCCAGCCTCTCCTCAAAGAAGTTGCTCTGCAGTCCCTTTCTGCCAACACCCTGAAATGTTAAATCCAAATCCCCAACACAACCTCAAAGCCATGAGACCCTGTAGAAGGGATATGATGGGCCATTTCCCCTTTCATGTGGCAGAGAATGTTCCAAGCTCCAGACACTACTCATTGCAACAAGAAAAAATCATTATTTGAATCAACGTACTTTGAACTATAGGTGAATGCTGTGGTTATATGACATCAAATCCTTTTATCTGTACTCTCTCAAAACCATGAGATAGGTGGTGAGAGTTCTCTTCTAAAAGGGAAGTAATATTCTTCCATGGGTAGATGGAGGATTAAACCTAAGTGTGTTTAATCCTTAGAAAGGCACCTGTCAAGATATTCGTTGCATGTTGGAGTGAGAGAGAGGTAGAACAGAACAGAATCACGTCTCTTTCTAAAAACAAACCAGCAGCTGTAACTTCCATCTCTTTTCAGCTCAGTTCTTCATTTTTGATAGATCTAGGCAGCATATACTTTTCATGATCAATCTTTGCAAGACTTAGTTGTATCAATGTGTTTCTAGAGGGAAAACTTTAAGCTACAGAAAAAAAATTGTTTATTGGATAATTAAAGTGTCTTCTGCTAACAAAAGGGATGAATTTTTCTATATTACAGTAACAAATATGGGCACCTGTAATTTAAATGTGTCTCTAAGATCTGGATGCAGAAGAGTTTATAATTAATGGAGAAGATAAATGATTTTTTTTTTTCCAGATTGAGCTTATAGGCCTTTATCTCTGTAGCAGTCAGTGTTTCAATTTTTAAAGTCCTTACTGCTATCTCCTAAGACTTGAATACTAGGAAATGATATTGTAACTTGTCTTTAACAGTGAAAATATTGGAGAAAATCATAAAACTCTAAAGCATTTTGAATGTGGTGTTATCTCAGAATTGCCCTCAAGAATCTTACTCTTTTTTTTAGCTGGGATATATTCTTGTGAGCCTAGCATCTAATAAGAGTTTAAATCTGTCATTATGGCAAGTCCATTTTTAACAATGAAAGAACAAACTCAATATCATAGAGAAACAAGGCAATCAACAAATTCACTATGAAAAATCTATTAGAGGACAGATGTTCTCTTTCTAAACTGTAATGGTTTCTTGGTATCTCTTGTTTAATTCAAAATGTTTATTCTGCACTGTATTAGGTTTGGTTGAGATGGAGTTAATGTTCCCCAAAGCAGCTCTTATAGTGCTATGCTCAATGTAGGAAAAATATATATAGGAAAAGAAGTGCTCTTTAAAGTATTATATAGAACTTTTGCAACATTTTCAACAAATTACTTGCATTTCTCGTCTCTGTGAATGTCTGATTCTGTAAATACTGAAATCCTAGCTTTCTATTACAAAAACAAGAAATGGTTCGCTTTGTACTTAATTCTTTGGCAAAAGAAAATAAATATAAAAAAAATTAATGTGTGTAAATAAATGGTTGATAATTGAAGTTTTTTAAAGCTATCTCCTAATACTAGCCTATACTTTTGTTGTGTTTTTCTAATAATGGAACCCAAGAATTTAAGGATACAAAGTCTCAAGGTAGCTATTGAGTAACTGAGGTTTGAACAGAAATCATCTTACAAGTTCTGTACCTTTAAATTACTGGGGCAATTTTAGGCAGGCCCTCTGCTCAGAACTCCATTGCTACAGTTGCCACCTTTGATGATGTCATTCTTGGACATTTAGCAACTTCTGTCCTGTGGTACGATTTCTTCCTTTTGTGGCTCATTGCAGGAGCAATACTCTTTAAGCTTTCCACATGACCCGATACTTCAGACATCTTCCACAGCAATAGCAGAAACGTCATTGCTTGCTTCAATGTCAGGTGTAGCTACTGATACCAGCCTGACATCTCCACTCAAAATATCACTGAACTTGAGAAAGTGGCAGAGAACCACTCAGTAACTTTCTGCTGCAAATAAATGGGCAGTTCCAGCGAGATCAATAGAGTTGATGGCATGAACCAGTCCATAATCAGAATTCTATTTAGTATAGGGAATGAAGAGCATACTATTCCAAATGAAACAGTGGAGGAGATTTAAGTACGCAGAATGTAACTATTTGAATTAGTATCTAAGCAGCACACTGGAGAGCTAGAATTGCTATTCCTTTGACTAGTGTGATGGAGTTTTTAATGATCACAGGATCATTGAATAGTTACTTATTTATGGTCATAATTTGAAAGAGAGGCAAAAAACCAGCGGTTTTTTTTTTTCTTTTATCTTTCTAAGACGTGAAAGAATGAATCTGAAGCAACAGGGCCATACGAAAGAAAACATAAAACAAGAAAACTCAAAAGTTTCTTTGTTTTTTTCTCTTTGACAAGAAAAAAAGAGAAGACACAGCCTTTATGACTCTATAATGTTTTAAACATAGTACCCCATATTGGTATTTTTTCTGTTTTGTGTTAGGTAAGTGAGACAATATAATGCTCACCAGCAATTCTTGCATAAAGTAGCTACTTTGAAAGTTTTAAAATAGATTAAAATGACATGACCCCAATTGAGTTGCTACAGCAGATAATTACTTGTCTAGCTGAAAAATGTGGAGTTTGAATAGATCTTGTCCCATCTTCTAGTCCTTTGTATCTCATCCAATGAGTCTCATCTGTGCTAGAACAAAGTGCTTTCAACTTTAATTGATATGAGTGGGAACCTGGAGATCATAGTTAATCTTAATGTCCTGTTAGTCAAAGTAAATACAGTGGGCCGCTTAAATCATTCCACCTAATACATTGTAATAAAGTGGGCAGTCATATTTTTATATGGAAATGAAGTAAAACAGTATAAATGTTATTAGTGAAGGAATTGGTGGGGTTTTTTTATGATTAGTTCACAACTTCGAAACACAAAGTGCTTTGGTTTTCTATAGTCTAACTTCTAAAAACAGCATGCAGCATGAAGTAAATTGTTTTTCAGAAGTCTTAAGTTTACTATGTTTCCATAGTAATCAAGTTTTAATCTCGTAAAATAATGTATGAGTTTTGTCTTAAAAGATCTAATTTCCATAAAGCTATTTTCTTTACCATTAATTATGTTACAATCTTTTAATACTTTACCAATTACGTCCCTTATCAACTTTGTCCAGGATTTTTGTCATACTAACTAGCTTCAATGTTGCCTAAGTCGTCTCACATTTACTTTGAAATATGAAGATTAACTTCTTCTGGAGTGTTTGAATCTTTCCAATGTTTTTTAAACACATCTAGAGATGCAATCTGTGTCACAGGGTACTTTCAGGGCAGTCTTAAAAACTGTTTCAGGCCAAGATGTGAAGACTTCTGAAATTTGATCATTAAGTTACCGTCAAAGATGTTTATAGAGTAGTACAAATCAGTTTCGTTTCACAATAAAACACTAAAAGCTGTGATTAAACATGCCTTGTGTGAGGCTAATTGGAGGGAATGAGTGTTTAGTTGCACTATATTTTACAATAGTAAGGAACAGAATAACAGCAACTTGTAAAGCTATATAGCCCAGGAGGAGAGTGATAATGTTAAACTTGATCATGAAATAAATTTCCTGAAAGATTTTCTTTCAAACTAGATGCAAGCATGACAGCTGTGTCGCTCCTTGGCAGCTGTCTGTCTGAGAAAAAAATGCAGAGATTTTGGAACATGTAGGGGAAGTCACTGAAAATAAAATTAAACTTCTGAGTAGACTACAGCCAACTATCATTTGTTTCTATTGCATTTAGAGAAATATTCTGTGTAATGACAGGTGCAAAATCTCAATCTTATCTTCTTAGATCAAGCATGGAAAATAGCAATAGAAAAAGAAATAAAATAGTCTAACTTCTCTCCATTTAAAGGGGCATATATATTTAGTTGATTGCTTCCAGTTTTCTGTAGTTACTGACATTTTATCTACCCACATTAAACCTGGCCTTAATTCATAGCTATAATATTTTTAAAAAACATTTTGGAATAATTCCATTACTTTGATATTTCTCTATTTCAAACTCCAAGGCTACTCATGAATCTCAAAGAATACTTGATATTAGGAATTTCAGCCCAGATTTTGTGTGTTAACAACATGATTATTTGATTATTTTTCTGTCAACCAGAAATAACTACCAAATGCATATTTTTTAATGGTTAATTTTATCCAAGCAAGCAGAAAGTAGTTAAAATCAAATGTAGTTATTTTTTTTTCCTGAGACTATTGTAATTGGGAGGCAGGAAATATAAAAAATCCAGTAGTAGCATTTTCTGACACTTCTGTAAATGTGGTTTGTTGGTTTTCATTGTTGACTATATTAAGTCATAACAAACTCAAAACTTAAACTACTTACAATAGCAGGGAAGAGATTGCTAAATTCTTCTGAAAAACAGCATAAAAACATGAAGGCCTACCTGTTACATTATTATAACTGTTAGCAGTCTGGTAAGAAGACATTAACATTGCTTAAATATATATTGCCTTGTTTAGCTTGTTTATTTTGTTCTGCTTTTCATGACACTTTATAATATCTCCCAGATTTAAGAACTTTTTTACATGTCACTGAATATATACACTATACCAGTTATGATGTTTTGTGGCATAATAAATGTAGTATTTTATTGTATCTAATCTTATGATATTATTAGAGTATATAACAAAGATGTGTGCATGTAAAGAAAAAGAAAGAAAAACATCACACACTCATATAAGAATTGCTCATACTAGATAAGGAAGTCAAATGGATATCTATATAGCTCACTCTCAATAGCTCTGCTACTTAGATGTTAACCAGTGATACTCCACCGAAAATACTTCAACACTTTGCCCAAACGTAGATAAAACTTTCCCATTTACTCGGAATTTTTTTCTTTGGTCAGAATCTGTTAAGATTTACAAGTAAAAGAGGATATATTATGAATAAACCTGAGATATGGCCATCTGTATTACAAGACTCAGAATTCAAACGAATGGATATGATTTCCATCACTGAATACTTTCTAGGTTAGCAACACAATGTTAAAAATAAAATTTATATCAATTCAGAGGTCCAGCAGGAAAGCTGTCATAGGTGCTGCTAGTGTCCACTGTATATTGATGGATTTCACAGTTTTGCCACGTTAGCAATACTTCTGTGAACATTTGTCTTGCGGACAGTGACTTTGACAGCAAGAGATCCACTGCACAGAAATGTGGCACTTTGATTAAAAAATCAAGCTGTTTTCCTTACCTAGTGGTCTAGAGAAGCAGAGCATATCTGTCTTATAAGTTATGACTCTGGAGAGAAAGTAACCTTTAGACTGCTTTGCCCTGCAGGCCCTCTATTACTGCCTGGTGGTGGGGAGGGACATTTTTCGTAGTACAAACAAGTGGTACCTGCTTTGACTCTTGGACTTTGGAATCCCTTCTTCGGATTAACTGAAATGATAGGAGGAGAGGGATTCCTACTGAGAGCATCAACGCAGCAGCTCTTTGTGTTGTAATGATCGTGCTTTCACAACTGAAGAAATAATCATATCCATTCTCCTAAGCCAAAGATTTAGATCACTCTGCAATGTGGTAACAGTCTGAAGAGGTCTTGAAGTTATTTCCTATGTTTTTCCCTCTGCTTGATGCAAATACTAAAGAATATTACCAGTAAATTTCAATTACACCTTTTTTTTTTTTGGATCTCGTGTGCAGACTGCCCCTGTAAAAATCTGACTTACTCATTTTCACCTGCAAAAATTAGAAAAAGATGCTGGCAATCTAAAGAAGCCTGAACCCATTGTCTCATTTTCGTTTAACCTAATCAGTAAAAAGATAAACCTTTAAAAACTTGAAAACAAAATTCCTACCATCGAATACACTCTTTTTTTCAGAACACAGTTAAAGAATTTTTCTTTTCAAAAATATGTTTTACAGGAAACAGGTTGTTAATGTTTCTACAATGTTTCAGATTATTGTAATCAGAATTTATAAAGAAAAGTCCTGTGAAATTTACTCTACTGGCTTCCAGTTAATGCCATGTATTAAAACAGATTTTTTTTTTTTTTTTCCATAGAATTTACAATTCATGCTACTACATTGATTTGTTGTTATAAAAAATTATCCTAATCTGTAAAAGTGAGCATGGATTTTGCAACTGTCCTTCCATTAAGATATTAGTATGTGAATTATTAGTCAGTGGTGTATTTCCCGATTTCTTTGGAAAATTAATATGTATTCAAGATATAAGAATCTGAACCATTCTCATTTTCTTTCATTACATAAGTGTAAGCATTAGTAATGAGAATCCTTTACCTTGCATTGACTGCTACAGTTGTATGTTGACCGAAAATCTACAAAATGATTTTTAAATGAAAAAAATCAGTGAGACAGCAGGAAACAGAAGAAAAAAAGATGTAATAAAAGAATTCATAAAATTTTGCCCAGCTGTCATCAGCAACATAGAGAACATTTACTCTGAGAGACATGACATGAAATTCAAACTCAGAACAAATTGGATAAAGATCTCCAGCTATAGAAGAAAATAAGAAATTTTTTTTTGAGAAAGAAGAAAGAGAGAATAAAGTATAGCAGATGTCCATGAATCAAGTGATTATTAGCCAAAAAGAGGAATTAAAATGATTAGTCTGTTGTCACTAGCAGGATACAATTTGATACAATGTACTGCAATCCGTAGAAAGAAAGAGAAGATTGAACAAAACGCAAAAGGGAAAAAAGAGAATAAGCCATAATTAGTAGTTCATTCTTCTGCTCAATAGTAACATCTTTCAAATTAAGTCAGTTTTTGAAATATGGAGATTACTAAATTCAAAGATGTTTATTTGGCCTAAGATGGAGTTTAGAAGTGAAGATTATGTATTAGTGTTATAATTTATCTGCTATCCTATAATGCTGTAGAAATCTAAGTGTAACAGAATTTGTTTTAAAATTATATAAAATCATTCTGTAAGAGGTTTATTAGGTGTAGTAAACTGATTTTTTTCTTACTTTTAGAATTATCATTAAGATCAGCGAAAGCACATAGCAATATACGCCTTCTGCTTATTCTTTAAATTAAAATTTTTGTCAGGAAATTTCATTGAAGTATTAAATGTATTTGGCACAGGAAATTGAAAAAATAGTGAAGTAAAACCATGCTATTGTAAATTTGAAGCATTTTGCAGTTTTCTTATGATTCTTATTACCAGGAAGATTATAGAAACACTTCTAATAATAACTAAGAAATCAAACGGTGTTTCAAAACATGAAGACTTACCTGTAGTTTGACCTACAATGGATTAGAGACAGCAGGAGAAAGATGTCTGAAGAGGAGCGAATAGTTCTCATAAATGAACTTTTCCACGTCACAAGTTCAACATCTAGTTTCAAAAAATATCCCACTCACAAATAATTTCCCTGATTTGTGGGAATTTTGGAAGTCTACAAGTCAGAAGCTAACTCTGAAATATTATGGATGTTCCACTTTCATTTCTCTGCAGATTCAACACTTTTCCTTTGGAGTATTCTAAACATTTAATGGCTGAAAAGCTTCCTGTCTTTGGATTGCTCGTGTGTTTCATCTTCGTGTGATGTATTCATCAAAAGAGACACTATTTTCAATCTTTTTAATCCATCTACAGTTTTGTCAGCTGAATTTTTGAAAGATGAAGTGAATCTGGGAAATGTAATGAAGAGAAAAGGGAATTGTTTTTTGCTGAAATAGTTGCTATTAAAATAGCATGCATTTAACAATGAAATACTTAAAAAATATTTAAAAACAGATTCCAGAAATAGAGTATTTCTACAATAATTTTAATATTATTTAAAAAATAAGGTCTTGGGACTTTTCCTATACTACTAAAGCCTATGGCAAAATTCCTGTCTTCTGCACCAAGTACAGAATTAAGCTCTGATTTTCTCTGTGAAAGACTTTTAATATTAAACTGCAAAATGGTTTTCAAGATTACCAACCATTGTATAAAGTTAAAATTACCATCTTATTACAGTTAAAATCTTCTAATCACTGAGAATCAAATAATTATCTTAAATTTTCTATATGCACTATTTACAATGGATATATTCAATATGAATTCATATTTTTAACACTCAAGTTCCTACAGAAAAGTACCAACTAATGGTGACAGCTAACAACCGTTTAGAAAATACTCCAGTCAGTAATGGTCAAATTCCATTATGAACTAACTAAAACAAGGAGATGGAAAGAAGGTTGAGACATGTGGCACTTAATCTTTTTCTAGGAAATTCATTTTGTCACACAAATTCTTCTTTGCTCTGTTAGTGTAATTCTATTGGAACACATCAATAAAAAAATCTGTTAAATCGTGTGGATGCAAACGACTTTCCTAACTCACTTTTCAGATAAGGATGAACACATTATAAAGACATATTTCATGTGACAATACCTTCCTTCTGGAATAGTAATAAACTACCTTGCAGACTACAGAGACACTAAAGACTTGAGTGTACCTGTACCTGACTGAACACTGATGTTGTTATCATGTTGAGTTGAGCTGCACTGTCCAAGAGGGTTTTGCTGTCCACCTCTATAGTTCACGTCTGGGTTGTGGATGGGCCTCAGGTTACTCTCTCTGACTCCTCACGAACAGAATCTTATGAAAGCAGTCAGAAATAAGACTATGAGTTATCTCAGTGAATCCTCTTCTATCAGACATGACCATTAAAACACAATGAAGAAGAGTTGTAGTCCTTGACCACATTCTGTCCATATAATTTCTCCTTTGAATACAGCCTTGGATAAGGATCTGTGAGTATGAATATGGAGAAACTGTAGTTTGAAATATTTTTTAATTTGTCCGTCCTCTCAGATCTGTGCCATGAATTGTGTCAATACAAACACTCTAAAGGAAATAGCTTTTGAGCTTTTTGATATTTTTGAGTATTATATTTGGTTACTATTTCACTATTAATACTATTTATGATATTGACATATGAAGATTTTGCCTTTTGTTTCCTTAAATAAGCCCTTGCTGGCAGTAAGACTTACTTACCAATAAGCACTAATTCCCATTACATTGTACTGTAATATTGTTCTCTGAGATGCTCAGTCTTCACCAAAAGAAGGTAAGGGACTCAGCATTCGGGGCTTTCTAGAACGTTATATAAGTATAAAGAGTGTTTTGAATTAACATAAAGTAGTAGTGCATTAATTGAAATAAAACCAAAATAAAACCTTGTGAATTATTTCTGCTAAACATTTCATCCCATATATTTCCTGGTATGACAGATCATATTCCATTTTCTTTATGGTTGTATAGACTCCTTTAAACATGTATTTCCCTCAGACTCTTAACAGGGAGAATAATTCAACTTTTTTCCAACTATGAGAGCATATATCCCATTTTCTAAAAGTATTTTAATATAATTTTTACTCAAGGATCTTTTACAAACTTGGAGAAGAGAGAAAAATACTGAAATGTTGAGCACAATATGCAGGGAGAGGTGACAAGTGGCAGTGAACTCGCCTGTTGATATGTGAAAGCCTATACATCTGTACTTAATGAGAAAAAAAGAATGAAGGCATAAAGCAGTTTGTAGATAACAGTAAATATTCATTAAACTGTAAGTACTTTTTAATAGGGCACATAATTTTTAATAATAAAAAAGTTATCTGCATTGATGAATAACGATGAGAGTGGCTGAAGGAAAAACTAATCTGTTTTGTGCAAATTTATTGAGGGACTGAGCAAACAAGTTTAGAGACCAAAATCCAGAGCTTTTTTATCTGGATTTTCCGATGCACTTAGTCTACTTAATCATGATTTTTAGATATTGCTCACTGTCATACCCAACACCTTAATTAAAAAATCTTTAAAAATTCCCATAAGTATTGTCTAATGTGTGTGTATTGTTTCAGAGAAATAAATTTATTTGTTTCTTCATTTAAAAAGATGTAGCTACTACAAATAGTTTCTCATCTTCTCTTGGCTAAGAAAAAAAAATCCACGGTGAAATACAGAAGTCAACATTTGCATTGGGTCTGGCAGAGACGGAGTTGACTTTTTCCACAGTAGCCCTCATAATGTTGGGCTTTGTACTTGTAGCTAGAAAGATGTTGATAACATACGACTGTTTTGGCCACTGCTGAGCAGTGCTCACACAGCACCAAGGCCAGCTCTCCGACATTCCCCCCCTCACTACTGGGCTGAGAGTATGCAAGATCTTGAAAGGGGACACAGCCAGGACAACTGATCCAATTTGACCAATGGGATATTGCATACCTTACCACATTTGCTCAGCAATAAAAACTAAGAGAAAGGAAGAGGAAGGGGCACATTCTCTGTTATGATGTTTGGAGCAACTGCTACACATACTGAAGCCCTACTTACCAGGAAGTGGCTGTAGAGAATAAGTATTTTGTTTTCCTTTGCTTCCACACACAGCATTTGTTCTTACTTTATTAAATTGCCTTTATCTTAACTCAAGAATATTTTTCCATCATATTTTCTCCCCACCTTGTCCTGCTGAGAGGGGGAGTAGGCTTGGTGGGTAACAGGCATCCAGACAGGGTCAACCCACCACAACACCCATGAGCAGACTATTAACATCAGACTCTAATGACTGTAGTCCACCTGTAGTATCTTGACTGAATCTCTGTAGCAGTGTGTAGAAGCAGTGGCATTTATCACGCAGAGTACTCAGGTACTATCTGCTTCTATACTGCCTGCTTATATGGATGTATACACACATCTGATTTCTAAGTATTTTTGCTACATTTACTCAGCTTTGGAGTCTAGACAAGATTTCCTGAGAGGAAGTACAGAATACATAGCATTCAATTATGATGGACAGTATTTGTGAGTATAGGGTAGAATTCATCAAAGGCATTTGTTCAGGTAGTTTCTTCATCTGAACAAATCTTTTGATTTTGTGAAATATTTGGCAGACATTTTCTGCCAAATGATATGAAATCTCCAGCCCTCTCTGTCTCTCTGCTCTATCTAACAAGAAAACTGAAGGGTGCTAGATCTGATGCAGAGATTTGAAGTTAGGTGAGGTAACTCCATTCAATAGCATCACTTAGATTACAAACACTTTGTGTCAAAATGTCTCAACCATTCAAAGGATACATTCAAATACAGTGTGCATTCCTTGTAAAAATAAATTACAGTTTCTGAAAGCCAATAAGCAAAGAGTTAGATACTCTTTCCAGTGATGTAAAATCTTGTTACCCCTCAGAGAACTAGAGATGTAAAGTGACGCTTGTGTGACATATCCTTTAAACAGTTATTAAAGAAAAATTAAAATTATATCCTCAGTAAGATGAATCACTGGGGAAGCTGAACTGTTGCCTTTTCCTGTAACCCACGCTCATTACAATTACAGCCCAAGACTCACTTGGGATTTTAAACTGTTAGTATTTAAAAACAATTATGTTAATTTAGGTATGCAAATGACTGTAATTACTGTTGCTTCCTATACATTTCCACATAATCAATGTGAGTTGTATCTTCCTGCTGAGGTCAAGATTAGAATTATCATTTTAAAGCAGAGTTTTGTGTCTGTTGGAATGATTACAGTATCTTTCCCTTAAAGAACTGCCCGTAATTTCTTTCATAAAGCAAAATATATGTGATTTTGTGTAATTATTGGAATATATTCATATATAATAAACATTAGCATTCCTTCAAAGATAAATTGATTATTGATTTATCTTCTTTTCTTCCACTAAAATGCCATGTAAGTTAGGGTTTTCCTTGACTATAAAAATTGATAAATGGCAATACCATTGTGTACTGTGACTCACATTTTAGTGCCATGCAGTAAATGCAGCAGAACAGATATAGCATATATCTTTTGTTTTAATCTGCACCGAGTTTAATCACGACAGTGAGTTTTGGTAATACTTGATATACTCTAACACTTTTTCCCTCCTACAGGTTCTGAAAGAAAATTTCTCAGTCTAAACTTTTGACGTATGTTAGCAATGAGCACTAGAAAGAAAACAAAATCCATACGAACACTGCTGGCTCTTAGTATAGCATTATAGTTTTGAGAGTCCTTTAAAATGTATTCATGACATTAAGCAGATTATATGTGATATTACGGTTATAATTATTGTTGCTCTGTAAACTGCTGGTGAAAGTGATTCTACTTCAGATTTCCTGAAACTTCCTATTCTTTGATGAGCTTGTGTTATACACTAAAAACACCAACTTATTTATCATATCACTCCTATTCAAGCATATTTTCCAGTTTGAGTGTTTGGCCAAAGAGTAATTTTACAAAAGTTTCTCTTAAATGATTTGGCTATTTCTAGAATAAGTTGAGGTAAAAAAAAGTGCTTTAGAAGAATTTTTAAAAGGTTGGGGGAGAGAGAGGAAGTTACGTTATTCTCTAAAGGAATATTGACTTGTATTTTTTAAGCAATGATGAGAATTTGGAAGAGCGCTCAGCCCTGAGATCAAGGGTGTCATTTTATTCATACGAGTGAAACTCTGTATTAGTGCTGCCCAACCTATAATCATCCAAACATTCCAGAAAGAAACAAAGAGAACTTCATATGTGGTTATCATAGTTTGAAGTCTTGCAGCTAAATAATCTACAGAATTCCTCTGACTAGGCTTTTCAGAGCTAAGGGTATGGATTACATTTGTTCCTCCTGTTGATTATGATCCTTGGTATTTTAAAAAGCAGAAAGACATTTTACCTTGTGTTCTCAGTGGCAATCCTTCACCCATGGTCAATGCAGAGTTGCAAGGGAATTAGGAAAAAAAAAGGAATAAACAGAAAATTTGTAATACAGAAAGCTGAAAGCTGAACATGGGAATGTGAAGACATCTATGACACAAGCCATATAGTGCAAGGAAACAGAAGAAATAGGAGCAGGAAAGAGGAAATGGGTAGGAGGAGAGGAGAAAAAAATGGTACTTTAGAATCAATAAGAAGCACTGATGTATGGATGGATACAGAGAGACATGAAAACTTAAAATGAGTATTTGATGCATGAAAAGTACAAAAGAGACAAAGGAAGAAGGGATGTGGCTCAAGATAAGCAGGAACTAGGGAAACAGGTTGTTTAGAGGAGAAGACAGTGGCCCAGTATAAGAAAGACTTGCTCAAGTGGGTCCAGAGAAGGGCCATGAAAAATGATGACAGGCTGAGAGAGTTGAGGTTGTCCAGCCTGGAGAAGAAAAGGCTCTGGGGAAATCTTATTGCAGCCTTCCAGTACTTAAAGGGGATCTACAGGAAAGATGGGGAGGGACTCTTTATCATGGAACGTACTGACAGGACAAGGGGTAACAGTTTGAACCTGAAGGAGCATAGATTTAGATTAGATATTAGGAATAAATTCTCTGTGAGTGTGGTGAGGCACTGGAACAGGTTGCCCAGAAAAGCTGTGAATATCTCCTCCCAGGAGTTGTTCAAGGCCAGGTTGAATGAGGCTTTAACCAATCTGGTCTAGTGGGAGGTGCCCCTGCCCATGACAGGGGGTTGGAACAAGATGGTCTTTAAGATCCCTTCCTATCCAAACCATTCTATGATTCCACCCTGTGTTTCTATGACTTAGGATAACAGAGGTCAAAAACTAAGGAAAATTTATTCCTGTACTTTTTGGTTTTTTGAATAAAATCCTGAAAGCCAAAAGATTTGAAAGATTCCTTAATTTATCAAGCAGTCTCTACAAGAGAAAATCATGTAGTATAAATCTTTTGAATCCTGTATTGAGAACAATTTTACATTGATTTGCTTTTGTACCTAAAACACCTGTCAATCCCAGAATAATTTTCCTTTGTTCTATATTCAGCTCTTCTCCCATACATTTATAGAACAAAATTGTATCTTTCGTGAGACTGCAGTGTGCTAGCCTAAGCAAGTAAGCATTGTCAATCATTTCTTATAAAGATTCCACATTTCCCTAATCATTCGCTGATTTTCTGTCTGGAATTAGTCTATCTTGAAAACAGGTGGACTAAACTCAAACCAATATTCTACATAGACTCATTAGTTCCTTGGGAANAAAAACTTAATTTCCTTGGGAAAAAAAAAAAAAAAAAGAAAAAAAGAAGATGTAGTTTTGTATATATAAAGAACTAACTCTTATATACTCTGGCATCACCTCTGCCTTTTTCAGAGATGAAATATGTCCCTGCTTGTGTGTACTTTGATACAGTTTTACTACAGTAATCCCTGTCTAATGCAATGAGTTTGATAAGAAATGTTTGTGAGGAAAAGAAGTATATGATGATGTAATTGACAAATATGACACTGCATGAGTGAAAGTCACATTTCCTTCATTTTAATTTCCATTGTTTAGTTACTGAGCACTTTTTAATTTGAAAAGACACATTTTTAAATGTATATTTTGTAGTATTATATGCTATATAAAGCCAGTTCTGGCTATTTTATATCTTCTACTATATCTCTAATAATAACATTGAAATGAAAAAAATAAAATGAAAACATATCAGTTTATGTTATGGATGCAAAAATTAAACTTAAAAAAAAAATTATGATGAATGAAAACAAATCGAAACCTTTCTTTCTTTCAGTATAAGAGTGCACAGAGAAACTGAGTTCTGTTTACTGTACTTTTAAATCTGCTTTCATGCTCATGTTCAATCCCACGTTAATGGTTTTGGATTCAGACATAATATTAGTGGAAGAAAACTATAATCTTGAGAAAAAAAACATGACATTGGTATTCCAATTAGATAATGTAGTCTGCTCACAAAATATCCAATATGCATTTAATTTTACATAGTAAACACTCTTTCAAATGGAGTTTCTTTATATTTCCTGACTCATAAGCAAAACTCAGAATATTAAATCCATAATCAAAGGTATGAGATGTAACACAGAGCCACCAGAGAAAAGCACCTGCAGTGGTTTAGAGATTCTAGGCATTCTTTATAGACACTTTGACTAAATTATGTAGTTTATGCCTACATTCATAAACTCAGTTTCTGTGCTCTCTCCACTGAGTGTTTATGACACATTTCCTAGTAAATTCCATCCATGTTTTAAAACCTGTAGTCCTTTACAATGACACTACTTTGTTAATAATGCCAGTAAAATAATGATTGAAAATGTCATTTTACCACTTCAATCATGTTTATATGAAATTCAGAGCAATTTAATTCTAATATTCTTAATATAAAATCTAATTTTAACACACTGTCGTGGAAGAGAACCTGTACTTATGTGATTTTAAGTCTTTACACAATAGTATAGGTATACAAATAGCTTTATTTAGACCTTGAATATGACAGTTCATTCTCTGAAGAGGTTTGAGTTCAATAGATACTGTAGAACTACTGTGGATTAAAGATGGCCATCAGAAATTTTACTCTATTCCTAACAGTAGTAAAATACTCATTCTGTAAATTGAGATACTCTCATTCTTTCATCACAGGCCTCATTAGCTTAAACAAATCACTGTAGGTTGTCCCTGAAGAATTATTATTTAATATATAGCTATAATTTCTCTCCTTCATTTTTGTGCATATTAGTTCTTTCATTCTTTTAATATTTTTAACAGAATAAACAGGCTGAGAAGATGAGTTCACTTGTATATACAAAGGTGGTAAGACTACAATAGGTCATTGAATCTAATTCTAGTTTTCCTACTGGAAAGAAAAATAATCTAAGAATTGGAGATAATATAAAACAAACACATAGAATTGCCTTGTAAAGGTGCTTTAAAGGAACTGATTTAAATATATTGACTATATTAAATACACTTAGTGTATTCATCGGGAAGAATACTGACTATTGATTACTGGGTTAAGAATTTTGATGTAAAATAAAATAAGAATGGTAAAGTATTTGTAATCCGGAGGAGAAAGGTATTATAACAACCATTGGCTATTCATAGACAAAATCGAAGAGTCGTTCTTTAACATTTATTGGCCAATGATGAAGGGGTGGCAAAGGTATTTGCTACATAAAATAACAATCACTACTGTTTTGTTGTTTGTTTTTTTTTAACAGACAAATAAATTTTACGGACAGGAGACTGTTAAAGACAATAAAATGTCAAAGTACATATTCTCATGAAAGACGAATTTAATTTTTTTCACAAGGCATATATGAAGCAAGGTATTCTGGTCTTTACAGTAAGATTTACTGAATAGTAGACATAATTTCTATTTACTTTTGAAAAATGTTGCTGTTTTATATGAAAAAAAATCATTACACGAAAAAGAACAGCATGTCTATGGCAGTTATGTCAGGTTACAGCAGTTCCATTGTAAATAATAATTTCTAATGTTTAAATGGCAATTTCCATTCATGGATATGAATTACAAGAATCACAGAATCATAGAATCACAGAACTGTAGGGGATGAAAAGGACCTCTGGGGAGCATACAGTATAACTCCCCTGTCAAAGCAGAATCACGTAGGGCAAGCCACACAAGAACACATCCAAGTGGTGTTTGAAAGTCTCTAGAGAAGGAGACTGCACAGCCTCTGGGCAGCCTGTTCCAATGCTCTGTCACACTCGCAGTCTTTCCTCATGTTCAGGTGGAACTTCCTGTGTTTCAGTTTGTGCCCATTACACCTTGTCCTATCACTGGGCACCACTGAAAAGACACTGACCCCATTTCTTGACACCCATCCTTCAGATGTTTATAAACATTGATGAGATTCCCCCTCGGTCTTCTTTTTCTGCAAGCTAAACAACCCCGGGTCCCTCAGCCTTTTCTCATAAGAGAGATGTTCCAGTCCCCTAATCATCCTCGTAGTCCTCCATTGGACTCTCTCCAGTAGCTCCCTGTCTCTCTTGAACTGGATAGCCCAGAAGTGGACACAGTACTACAGATGTGGTCTCACCAGGGCAGAGTGGGGGGGAGGTGAACCCCCTCGATGCACTGGTCAGACTCTTCTTAATGCACCCCAGGATATCAGTGGCCTTCTTGACCACAAGGGCACATTACTGTCCCATGGATAAATTATTGTCTACCAGGGCTCCAAAATCCGTCTCTATGGAGCTGGTTTCCAGCAGGCCAACCCCTAACCTGTACTGGTGTACGGGGTTATTCCTCCCTGGGTGGGAAGAATGAGAGAAAGAAAAGAGAAATAAGTAGAAAGAAAGGACGATTTGACTTGTTATCAGTCTAGTAACAGAACAAACAGTACTCTCCTGTCTGCTGAATCCCAATCCAATGTTCCACTGATTCAGTTATTTTTATCTTGACCACAATGTATTTGAAGCTCTTTTATTTGGAGCTCTTTATTGGTCATACAAATTGAAATTGTAAAGTCTAGCAGTCATAATGAAATGGATTTTCAGTTAGAAGTAGGTAACAGGGGTCAGATCCAGTTGTGCAAACATGTGCTTCTGCACACTTGTACATTTCTACAGTGAACAAGACAAGGTATTTTTACAAATTTCTATGATAAAAAGGATATTATGCAAATATACCAGAACAGCTGCAGCTTCTTGCAGTAAGACAGAGTGGAGATTATCTTTAACTTCTCCTATTTCTTTTTTCTGAGTTGTGCATTAAATCTTGAACTTAGATAAGGAGGGATCCAGCAAGTTAGCAAATCGAAAATGCAATGCTAAGAGAGTATATTACATTCCATAGAGAAACAGCTGTTTAACAGAACATTGTAGAACATGAGCTCTGCGCTGCCACCTTATTCCATTCTTCTAACAGAAGTTTTCTGCTGGAAACTATTGACAGAGCTGGATGCAGCTGAATTCCAGGGTCTGTGTTTTGCACTGTGAATAAATGCTTATATACATTTGTGAGAGGGAAAGACTCATAAAGGTAACTTATTTCATTTAGAAATATGACTCACAAAGGTAACTTATTTCATTTAGAAATGTGATTCATAAAGGTAACGCCATTTAGAAACATATTGCAACTAAAACTGCACCACTATTTGGTAAATATTTCACAAAAATCCCCAAACCTATCATTTTGTGTATTCTCAGAAGCCGTATAACCAAGAGCTTTAAGAGCCTTTTGATACCCGTTGGTGGGATAGAGTGCAATAGATTCAAAGGATGCCCTACTGTCTGATGGGTCAAAGCATACCTTAATATTGATTTTAAAAACTGTAAAAGCTTCAGAGGAGCAAATGGAGTTTGAAGAAGTTCCACATGAATTAACCCAATGAATCTGAAGTAGTAAACATGGGATTTAAAAAGAAAAATAAAATTTTTTTTTAGGGTGTAAAGTCCTAGGTGGCTTTAAATTATCGATTTATATTTTCATAGCTCTTTAGAAGAGTTGTACCAACAGTGGAAAATCTCATACAATACATCACAGGGCCCTGACCTTCAGGTATTCGTGTAGGCAAAACTCCTAGAATCTTCAGTGAGCTTGATCTGTTCAAAACACAAGCTTGGTTAAGAAGAACTAAAATAACTAGACACACAAAAGCAGATAAGGCAAGATTTCTGCTTTGTACTCTGTCATTTTGAGTATGTGAAATACAACAAATTTCTCTTAGATATGCATCATTTGTAATCGCACTGAAATATCATGGAATTCAGAGCTGAATTCATCCCTTCTTTGTTTTGGAAGTGTTTGGTGTTTGTATTATATCTATAGTGATGTCTTACTAGTGTTCAGCAAAGCTAAGGGAAACACAATGAGAGGAAACTATATGTTTATGATAAGCCTTGCCTATTTTCCACTCTAGTAAAAGTAATAAAAGGTAGATTTAGTTCACAATTTTAATTCTGAGAATTAAAATGTATCTGGTCTTGTATATTGTATGTATGACACTTCTAATTAAAATTAGCCATGGTTGAACTATAATGTAAAATGAAATAACTAGAATTAATCGAAGTGGATTTTTTTCATAAGAAGTCAGAAAATGTGCCTTGAATACATCGATTTACAGCAATCAAACTGCTATAAACTATTCTAAGTAGTGTTAAGAATCTGACTTAATTCAACAAAGGCAAGGCAATTTGATTAAGTTGATATTGTATGCCTATTCTGCCTATTGTCTCTACACAGTTTAAGCAATATGGTCCTTCTCCAGAAATCTGAAAAAGTTGTGCTTTGTCATACACTATTATTAGAGGAGATCCGGGTTAAAAAGGTAAGCTGTGAGATAATTTAGATTTCTGCTTCCAAAAGCAGTGGTTCCGTGTGCCATGGTGGTAGATAATGAAGTTCAGAAGAAGGAATCATAACGTGCATTATAACTGTACATCTTGCGTTGTGTTTTCAGTTAACTATTGCTGATGAATTTCCATGGTGTGTAGAACTTCCTTCATAACTGCTGAGGTTTTCCAGTGGTATCTGATTTGGAAATGTATTTAGTCATCTTACTAAACTCTACTCAGTTTTGGGGTTTTATTTTGACATAAATATGTCATGGCTCAGTTTTTAATGATGTTGCTTTCTGCTAATAACTACAAAGGAGATAAAAAACATAGGAATGTTATTTGGTAGTTTTGTACTGCCATTACATGACTTAAAAGAGAAGTTAGAGTATAAGCAACAGTAAAACAATGAAAATTTCAGTTTCTGGCTCTAGACACAAGATTCCATGGGGAAAAATCCCTATATAACATAGTTATTTTCCAGAAATGACTGCTATAAACAAGGCAGTTATCACAAAAGGAGATTCCATACATCTATTATATCTACTGTAAACTCCTGGTTCTGTGCAAGTCAATGGTGAAGGAGATATGAATTTCACATTTTGTCTTTAATTTTCTATAAATATGTTCATATTCGTAAATTTCATTCATGCACTAACTTTCAAATATGTGATACTTAGAACAGGGTTCACAGGATAAAATAGCCTGAGATTTTAATGAAATATTAGTAATTAAGACTAGACCAAACAGCATATCCTTATTAAACACTTTTTAATAAAAAACACAACTATAGCTTGTGAATTAAGTCTGATGAGACAACAGAGTTTAGATTACATGTTGTGAATATCCATTTGTTCCTATATTCTAAAATTTTGAAAGTGGTGTACATTTTTTAACAGATGTTATAGCTTTTAATATAGCAGCTTCATCTTTATATGTGTGTTGTCTGTTTATCTAAAAAGGACAATGTCTTAAGAGAATCACTCATTGTTTCTTTGTTTGAATTGGAAAGCAAGAAGTTGTAGATGGCAATCTTTGTAATTTCTGTTTTCCTCTTGAGTGTCCCATTCTTTGCTATCCTGACAGTATTTTTTTTTTCCGTATTACAGGAATTCAGTACTACTTAAAATAACTTCTATTGCATTATTATGCTTCATTTTAATTAAACTGTTCTGTCAGAAATCCACTCCAGCACATTAGTTCACTGTCTATATGTAAGCGTATACATCATCCCCGATTCCTATATTTTCCTCAGTAGCATATCCATTATTTCATGAAGGTAGGAAGTGTTTGGAAAAAAATAGGAAATTTATATTTTTTTTTTTAGCAGAAGAATGAAGTAAGCATCGAATCAAAGACTGACTCGTGAAATTAATTTAGCAGGAGTCATTATCACATATTTTTGGTGGTTTAGCTGAGACTGTAGGTCAAGAATACGCAAAAGGTCTGTTGCAAGGGAGAGTCAGATATCCATGGTCCTGGCCTAAATTGTAGGCAAACTGACATATATGTGTGTTGTGAACATCATTAGTGGATCCTGACCCTTGCTTCCAAATCTAGTTCCACTCAAACCTCTAGACTCACAAAGACTAGGGGAAATACAACATCTTGCTGCCTTCTTGAGGCAGATCATGATGTCCTTGGGCTATATCACTGTCACTTGTCATTTGAATTCTGTACAAATGCCATTTTCACCTGCAGAAAATGCATTTCATGCATGAAATATGGGGTAAATATTCTTCTGTCATTGGGTGCTGATTAAATCTAACTGATTTTTAGAACATTTCTTCTAACACTGTAGTACTCTGAGGAGCTCAGCATTAGTTACAAAGATACCTGCAAATTATAGTTTTTTAAAATGGTGATGCTCTCATTCTCATCTCCAATGTAACATTTAGCTGGTAGCACCTTACATTTTCCAGAGGAAAGATACAGATTTCCTTCCAAGGCCTTGAAGTGAGAATACATTGTAATTATAAAATGCAGATATTTATGCTCACTCCACCTTACCGGTAAAACTGTATTACTGCCAAGTATTAATGACAGCCTGTCCATGTAACCATTTCCTGCCAAAAGTTCTACTCTTCTGTTTCCCACTCTGACATGGCTGCTGATTCAGATAGCACTGAATGGCTGCTGACTTCTACCATCTAATTTTATTTCCCCTTTTACTTGCTTCTGTGAACCTCAGTTTGAGGTATGCTACATTAAAGCTTTAACAAGTACTATAGCTACAGCATGTGCCTCTAACACATGGCTGTCCTCTTGAGATTAAAGTGAAAATGAAAAGCATTAAAAAATATGAAGTATAAAAGAAAAAAGAAAAAGTATGTAAGTGTGAACAGAATAGACAAATGTCAAAAGGAATAGAAAGAGCATCCCTCCTAGGAAATCTACCAGAATTTACAAAAAGGAGATAAGGAAATAGCAATAATATTAAGCTGTCCTGTTCAGATATTTATTCAGATTAAAATAATGATATCTACATAATTCAGGAGTCAAATGCCATGAGACAAAAATGATGAATTAGGAAGCCAGAAGATAACTTTAGAAATGATTGTTAAAAGGTTAGAGGCTTGTATAATCCTGTTAATTCAATAAAACTAGATTCTGCATGGACTTTTGGAAGAGTTAAATAATAAGTATGGAAAGGAGAAATACTTTTAGTATTAACAAGTTGCCTTGTACTTGGCAATTCAAATAACCTAAGGCCACATAGTCCTTTCTTAACAATGTCTTATCCATGAGAAAGACTAGATGGAATGATATACAGTAGTGAGTACAACTCAAGAGAAATAAAGTCTATCTTAAATTATGAATGCACTGTTTTCATATACAGAGTTCAAAGTGCTACAAAACTTCGAAATCATAAGTAAAACTAAAGGCTTAAAAGGACCAAAAAAAAAAAAAAAAAAAAAGAAGAAAAAAAAGACGAGGAAATTGCCTAACAGCCAGATTACAAAGAATCACTTAAAGTGGGCCAAAGGGGAATCCACTGACAACTGACACACAAAAAAAACCAAACAAAACCAAACAATGGCAGTGACCTGAGCTGAAGAATCTTTCTCCAGAATGTGTATGCAGAAAAAAACTAATATCAATATTTTCCAATTCTGGAAAAGTAAGTTTCTCTCTCTTTGTTTATTTTCATAGTGACATCTAACTGATAAGCTTTAAAAAAAGACATACATGAATGATATTTCAGTGTATTAGGCACACCATGGCCAAGTGTCTATCTACTAAGCTGTCTGAGCTTCAGCTTTATGTGTGCTGCTGTGGGAAACAGACAGACTCAGGCAGTTCCTGCAGGGGAAACAGCCCCTGGGGTCC
Organism: Baryphthengus martii; assembly: GCA_013396935.1. Classification (NCBI taxonomy): domain Eukaryota; kingdom Metazoa; phylum Chordata; class Aves; order Coraciiformes; family Momotidae; genus Baryphthengus; species Baryphthengus martii. The sequence goes on along the minus strand of VWZK01016267.1, from coordinate 13,544 downwards.
GCAGTGTATCTTTCACCCCTTCTCTGGGATCAAGGGGGAGGGAGCAGACAGGAGTGAAAAAAAAAGTATGAAAACAAAGTCAAGAGAATCCCAGGACTGAGGTGGAAGGGACCCCAACACCAGTATCATGCTCTTCCCAGAGAGATCTGGGCACATTGGTGGCTTACTGCAACATCCTCAGCCTCTTTGCTTGGGGAGGTCAGAAATGGTCCTTCCTCAAACCCAGAGGGACTTAAAGAGGGTACGTGTCAGACTAGAAAAAAAAAAAAAAAAGAGGACAGATATTAATAAGTTTTCTTGTATAAAACATTTAAGGACACTATCATTAACATCTGACTATACAGATCTGGAATTTAACTGTTGGTATTATTAAAACTGGATGTAAAATTCCTTATTTGATTAGGGTATTGCAGTATTTCACCAACAAAGTTTTGACTGAATATCTGTTCATATGTATGCATATATACACACACACATGCATACACATACTTGTTATTTAACATTTACATTTAGCAGACTCAGTTTTAAATAAAAGACTGCAATTTTTCTTCCCTACTTGTACAAGGTATGAGCATATCTTACACAATTTTGGGTAGTCTTCTACAGTACTGAAGCCGGGGAAGAAAATATTTATATTTAAAGTTTGTAAGCAATCACATTAAACACCAGGAGCACATAAAATGGTGGAGCTTTCCCACATTTACGTTAAGTCTATATTAGAGTGAGAAAAATCTACCAAAAACCTCCAGTATATTGTCTCCATAACATGATATAAAAACTTTGAGGAATGCATTGCTAAGTTGAAATATCTATATATAGATTAATTTGTCAGAGTTCCTTGGATAAAAAGAATGAAGATAGATGTTTTGGTGGGGAAGAGGAAACCTTCTGGTTTCCTAGATAATTAGAATATGGAGCGGCATCTGTCTCCAAGGCAATCAGACATCAAACTGAAACAATTAATGAGTCAGCAGCTCCTGGACAATATTCAGTTCACTTTGGAATAAAGGTCCTTAGTATTACTTCTAGTAGAGTGTTTAGTAGCACAGTTGTGTCATGCTTTCCCATATGGCATTACATGTGAATCTTTAACAAGCGTTCTCCTTAGGATGGAAGCTTACACAGTCCTTCACCAGCATCAGTTTTTTTGAGTTTCAGACCCTTTGCACTTCAGCAAAACTATCCCTGCTGAATACGGACATAACAACAGTGCTTTTATTATAAATAAAATATAATATTAACAAAGTAGAATATTTACAAAATTAACACATTTAATTACACAGTTAACTAGTGTCTGTTTTCATAAATTACAATATCACAGAATCACAGAATCACAGAATTCTTGAGGCTAGAATAGACTTCTGAGATCATCAAGTCCAGCCTATGAACCCAACACCACAACACCTAGCTAGACCATGTCACTAAGTGCCACATCCAATCTTTCCTTAAACACCTCCAGGGATGGCGACTCCACCACCTCCCTGGGCAGTCCATTCCAGCACTTAATGACCCTTTCTGTGAGGAAGTGCTTCCTAATATCCAACCTAAACCTCCCCTGGCGCAGCTTCAGGCCATGCCCTCTTGTCCTGTCACTAATTGCCTGGGAGAAGAGCCCGACCCCCACCTGTCTACAACTTCCTTTCAGGTAGTTGTAGAGAGTGATGAGGTCTCCCCTGAGTCTCCTCTTCTCCAGCTCCCTCAGCCTCTCCTCATAAGACTTTCCCTCCAGTCCCTTCACCAGCCTCGTTGCTCTCCTCTGGACCTGCTCCAGCACCTCAATATCCTTCTTGAAGTGAGGGGCCCAGAACTGCACACAGTACTCGAGGTGAGGCCTCACCAATGCCGAGTACAGGGGGAGAATTACATCCCTACTCCTGCTGGCCACACTATTCCTGATACAAGCCAAGATCCCATTGGCCTTCCTTGCCACCTGGGCGCACTGCTGGCTCATGTTAAGCTGATTGTCAACCAGTACTCCCAGGTCCCTCTCTGCCTGGCCACTCTTCAGCCACTCCTCCCCCAGTCTGTAGTGCTGCCTGGAGTTATTGTGGCCAAAGTGCAGGACCCTGCACTTGGCCTTGTTAAACCTCATACCATTGGTCTCAGCCAATTGATCAAGCCTATCCAGGTTCCTCTGCAGCATCTCCCTACCCTCCAGCAGATCAACACTCCCTCCCAACTTAGTGTCATCTGCAAATTTACTAAGGGTAGACTCAATCCCCTCATCCAAGTCATCAATAAAGATGTTGAATAGAACTGGGCCCAGTACTGAACCCTGGGGGACACCACTGGTCACTGGACACCAGCTGGATGTGGCACCATTCACAACCACTCTCTGTGCCCGGTCATCCAGCCAGTTTTTAACCCAGCAAAGGGTGCACCTGTCCAAGCCATGGGCTGCCAACTTCTCCAGGAGGATGCTGTGGGAGACTGAAAAAGATATTCTAAGGCAAAACCTCTCTCAAATCAATTATGCATAATTATATATGTCCAAGCATAATCAAGGATAGGAGGAGATGAGAGGATAAAGTGGAAATAATTGTGAAAGCTGGCAGAAGAGCTTTAACTTCCTTCACTTTCCTTCACCTACTTCTTCTGTTTTCCAGATTCTGAGAATATGATTCCAACGGAAGCAAACATGTTCCTTATCAGAAAGTCTTCTATAGCATTTAAGGGGCTTTGCTATATTGTGATAGGCAAGGTGTTTACTTCACCATGTCCTCCAAGCAAATAAAAGTTCTATTTCCTTAGGGATAAAATCTGAAAGAGACAATAGGGAATGAGAATTATTTAAATGTTGCATACAATGATTCCCCAGAAAATACATTGAATGATTCAGGGAAGTAAAAATACTAATAACATTGTTGATAAAATCATCTATGAATAGTCAATGAGCCCACAACACTCAGAATACAATGGGTAAACTCTATAAAATCTCCTTCCTTCCAAATAAGAATTCCATTGAAAATTTATAGCACATAAATTGATACTCAGAGATCTGTTTTGCAGGTCCTTTACAAGCTTTTCCAATACTCGACTATGCCATCTTTTTAAAAAAAAAAATCAATATATATTTCTTCTTACCTGATTTATTTTTATTTCATCAACACCTATTTAGCAAAACCTGTCTTGACTGATGCTTGCAAATTCTACAATAACAATAGTAACTAACAGTAACAAGTAATTGTGATAAAATAAGATGATGCATAACTAAGAGTCTATTATAATTAGCTGTTCTCTTTCAAATTTCAGAGGGCATGAAATAATAATTCTGATATCATAATTATTTGTATTTGTATTGTGTCAAATTTTGTTGGCATGTATTAAAAACCTAGGTCGAAAAATGGATGAAACGGCACAGTACTGTACTGCAAAAGACAATATAAGACAGTATTAAGGATGCAATATTTTGCATCCTTAATAGCAAGCTATGTTACCTAAAACATACATTACTTATATTTCCATTCGTGACTAACTCACTACTAACCTACTAACCTTTTTCCTTATGGTTCACTTACTAGCTTATCCATAACCTTCTGCAAGAAGTTACTGCAATAATTCTTCATTTCATATACTACTGTAGCATTAAATGTGGACCGTGTATGTGTTATTAACAAAAAAATTGAAAATAAAATCAAGTTTTTCAGTTTTCTGTGGGGAAGTCAGTTTATAGCAGACAGTTGATGTAGTAGAGGATTGATGCGGAACCTACAAACCCTGCATGTATACATTGTGCATCTGTCTGTGTGCATGCACATGTTTTAAATCTTTCTTCTTGTTGCTCTGCAAAATGGCAGTAATTTATATGTTAGAGCTGAGCACTGCTGGCTGATTACTTTGCAATTGTGTGGTGGTTTACTACAAGATACTTCTATGCCTAACTTCTCATGTGCATTTAAAAAAAGCTTTGAGCTAAGCATATACTAGACAGGTGGAGTTGTATTTTGCTGATAACAGAATATACAATTATAAATGCACTGCTACAGATGTAATTCATATACTAACAAAATGTATTGAAGATGTCCAAGTAGACTATCTCACAAATACAGATGGCTACACTTGGCTTTCCAGAAAAATTGTCCCCCTAAGGTGCAATTAAAAAATGCAGAAAATCCAAGAATCTGAATATGCAACAAAACTATTTATTATTTGGAAACTTCGTTCTTATTCAAAAATATCACTACCCTTGTCAAATGCCAGTTATTCAGGTTAAATCCCATTCCAAATGAATGTGAGTTTTTTCATATAAAAATTGTTAATACGATCAAAAAGTTGCTTTGCCATGTGTATGTATTGTTAAGATCTTCCAAAAACCTAGTTAAAGGGCTATCAGTGAGCTTATTAGCAGAAAAAACTAAGCACTGAAAAATGGATTTAAAAATTACTCATAGATGGAGATTTCAAAGTAAAATGATCAAAATATCCTTCATGAAAAGGAAAAAACAAATCCAAAAAGGCATACTATCAACTGTTACAGGGCTTAAATTTCTTGTGTTACCAAGTTGAATTCATTTTGGTGTCAAAGCTACATGAGGTGCTCTTTTGTTTTGTCTTAGTGTTATGGATATTTAAAGTAGCAAAACATTATTATCACACCCTGTGTAAAATGGTACTTGTTCATCAATCATTTGTATGCTTTACTCTATGTGGACCTTATCTGATGATAGAAATTTTATTAGAATTCATGGTTTTATAGAATACAAAAGATTCAACTGACCTATATAGAAATGTTCAGAAAAACCCAGAATTTAAAATATATCTTTACTAAAGCCCTCAGGCACTTTTGAATATCCCAGAGAATATCTGGAAAACCTGCAGAATTTACATCCTCAGATCTGGTTATTGAAGGGTGGTAAACAGCAGCAAATAGTGGCTGCCTTGATATGAGAGTTCATGCTAGCTAGCAGGGGAATCCAGTGCTCCTCTTTGTCTTTGAATTTGGCTTGCTGCTGTGTCGCACATTAGGAGGTATGAGCTGAGAAAACCTCTAATGTACCTGAAGACAGAAGGCTAATTTCAAAATGCACCAAGCAGCAGATGCAACTACTGGCCTAGAATGCGAGCAGCTGAGCTCACTGGGAGTTCACAGCATGAAATAGCAACAAATTAGAATAAATTCTAATTGTCTTTACCTGGGAGAGTAAAAGTGTGTCCTAAACAATCTAGGCATCAGAAGTGACAATGGATAGGGCACAACACAAGTTACCGTTTCCTCAGAGGAGTCTAACAGTTGCAGGTTTTTTGGTTTTTGTTGTTGTTTTTTTTTTTTTACCAGCACATTTTATCCACAGTTCAGTTCTGAAAACCTTCATCTGAAATTCCACTGAAGTCTATCACCAACTTTTAAATTGTGGAAGTAAATAAAAAGTTTCTTTAGCTGCTTTTCATTAAGAGTCAGAAAATTCTTTGAATTACTAATGTGTTCATGCTCAGAAAACCTTTCTTCTGAAAAGTAGCTGTACTGCACTTGGCATTTGCTTTTACATCTAAAATCTTTCCCTGCTTTTTAATGTTCATTTTAGATATAGAATATTCTTACAGTACATATAAAACAAGAATATATTTCATGTAAGTTAAATAAAACAAGACTTATTTTTATCTTTAATTCTATAAAATTACTTTTTTCCTGCTTTAGTAAGACTTTGTTAGGAATTATTGCTTGAATTTGAAAAAAAAAAAAAAGAAAAAGAAAGAAAGAAATCTTCTACAAAGCAATATTCTTATTAGAAATGCTGAAATAAGTGTAATTGGGATACCAAGTATTGAACAGTGCTTACATTTATTGTTTTGAGAAGAGACTGAAGTCTGACTCAGGCATGATGCATATTTTCCCTAACTTTTTTTTTTTTTTTTTTTTTTAAAAAAAAAAAAAAGGTAGGATAAATATACAGGTCAGAGTAAGTGTCTCAAAAGAAAGGTTTTTGGTTTTGTTTTTTTTTTTTCTCTTTCACTGACTTCAGAAGGAAAATAGACAGTAATTTAAAACACTAAGCAAAACCCAGACTAGCAAACAACTGTTTACATTAGTAAATCTGTCTCACTCTTCCTAGACGGTTACCAAAATAAGAGACAACAAAATATTATTTTTTTTGTCATCATTATATAGATTTTGCCGTGTGTTTTTTGTTTAAAAAAGCAGGGAAAGCTCCTTGCAACATTTTTTAGAATTAGTCTTATACAACATCAAACGAAGAATTGTTACTTGGAGGGAGTGTAACTTTTTTACCTCTTACTTGTTAGTAATTCTTATGAGTGAATGTAAATTCCTGTAAACGTCATTGATATTTCCCTCTCTTTCATTACAAATAGCATAGCCTCATTTAAAAATCAAAAAGGCCTTGGTGATTTTAAGGATATAAGTGATTAATGAAATGTTCATACAATTTAAAGTCAGATATACTATTATCTTTGATCCTTATGATCACTTTTATCTTTCTAACCTGATAGCTTCATTTGAGTGAGGGTGATGTAAGTACATTTCAAGAACTCCTGCTGATTTAAAAAAAAAATCTTTGTTGCTTAATGGTCATTAGAAAAAAAAAATAATTGTAAATTACTATCTCAAATTTATTTTATCAAGGATAGACTGTCTTATAGACCGGTTAGTTGGGTATCTAAGGGAGAACAGGAAGAAGAAATGAGTGAGCGATTCAATGTTAATTAGGAATGACACAAATAACAGAACACATAGGCGTTCGTAGAAGTATAAAAATAATTTGTATGAATTAATGAAATATTAGTGTGGGAAAAAACTAAAAATCTTGTTACCCAAACTCACCTGAACAATTTTACCTCTCTGTATTCAACTCTGTGATTTCCTATAAATGGATTATAGCTTTTATCATTTATGATCTCCTTTAGAGAATCACAGTATTTCCTATACTGGAAAAGAACTTCAAGATCATCCAGTCCAATCATTAACCTAACACCAACAAGTCCTTGACTAAACCATATCCCTAATCACAGAATCACAGAACCACAGNCTTACCAGTGCAGAGTAGAGGGGGAGAAGAACCTCCCTCGACCTACTGGCCATGCTCCTTCTAATGTATCCCAGGATGCCATTTGCCTTCCTGGCCGCGAGGACACGTTGTTGGCCCATGGTCATCCTCTTGTCTACCAGGACTCCCAGGTCTTTTTCCCCAGAGCTGCTCTCCAACAGATCAGCCCCCAACCTGTACTGATATACCTAAGCACTACATCTACTTGACTCTTAAATACCTCCAGGAATAGGGACTCCAGCACTTCCTTGAGCAAGCTGTTCCAATGTCTGATAACCCTTTCAGTAAAGAAACTCATCCTAATATCCAAACTAAACTTCCCTGGGCACAACTGGAGGCCATTTCCTCTGGTCCTATCAGTTGTTACTTGATTGACTAGACTGACCCCCATCTCTCTACAACTTCTTTTCGGGTAGTTGTAGGGAGCGAGGTCTCCCCTGAGCCTCTAGACTAAACAACCCCAGTTCTCTCAGCTGCTCCTCACAAGATTTGTGCTCTAAGCGCTTCATCAGCTTTATTGCCCTTCTTTGGATGTGCTCTAGTACCTCAATGTCCCCCTTGTAGTGAGGTGCCCAAAACTGAACACAGTACTTGCGAAGTGGCTTCACCAGTGCAGAGTACAGGGGTAAAATCACTTCCTTGGTCCTACTGGCCACATTGTTCCTGATCCAGGCCAGGACACTGTTGGCCTTTTTGCCACCTGGGCACACTGCTGGCTCATGTTCAGCCAACTACCAATCAGCACCCTCAGGTCCCTCTCCATCGAGCAGCTTTTCAGCCACTCCTCCTCAGGTCTATAGCACTGATGGGAGTTATTTTGGCCATTGAGCATTATTGAAGCTCATACATATCCAATAGAATGGAAAACTGTTACTTTTTGTTTAAAAAAGTTATCTGGGTATTCAAATTGGCAGAACAGGCAAAATAATTATTTTACATGTTGTGCTGGATTCATAAAATGAGTGATGAGCTTGGCAGTTGAATTACGGCAAGTGCTGGTTTTCAGGCACTGTCATGTGTTGTAGGACAATGAGGAAAAATGAGATTAAAGGTAGAGTTGCATAAGGAACACAAGGATGAAGAGCTAATGATATTGAAGGTGGAAAGAAGTGAGGTGCGACCCAATGTTGATATGTCAAACTCTTTAATGCCCTCTTCTCCCATACCAGTTTCACCTTTTTTACAACATCGTTCCAGACACCAGCTCACATGGACTTTTGAAGCCTTCTCCCTTCCAAAGGCCTGATTTTCCATTAAGGTAAATACTAACAGCTTTTAGAATTGAGCTTCCTGACACCTAATTTAATTCCTTAGATTGAAAATATCTTTTATGAAAGGCAAAGGGCAGACAATGTCTTCTGAAAGCTCACTGAAAAAATTATCTTTCAGAATACATATTGAAGTACTTTATTTCCGCTACACAATCACCCTGACTACCTCATGAGCAAGGTAGAACAATGAAGATGCACATCAAGTCTTATGTACAACTTGAAAAAAAATTGGAATAGCATTCTGACAGCTGTCAGGGATAAAAATGTGCTCATCTTTAAAAACAACATAACAATGTAATTTTTTATTATAATTGTAAAAGTTAAACAAAATATTTATACAATTGTTCTGGTAACCATATAAAATGTACTTGAATAAAAATAACCATCATCATCATTGTATCATAGACTGGTTTGAGTTGGAAGGAACCTTAAATATCATCTAATTCCAACCCTCCTTCCACTAGACCAAGTTGGAGGCATGGAAGTTGTATCCACACTTCTACAGACAATCTGTTCCAGTGCCTCACCATCCTCAGAGTAGATAATTTCTTCCTAATTTCTTATCTAAATCTACACCCTTTCAGTTTGAAATTGTTACCCCTTGTCCTATCACTGCACTCCTTGGCAAAGGGCCCCTCTCCAACTTTCCTGTAGGCCCCATTTAGGTACTGAAAGGCGGCCACAAAGTCTCTCTGGAGCCTTTTCTTCTCCAGGCTGAACAACCTCAACTCTCAGCCTGTCCTCATAAGGGTGGTGTGCCAGCTGCCTGATCATTTTTGTGGCCCTCCTCTGGACTCATTCTAGTAAGTTCATCTCTTTCTTGTGTTGGAGACCTTAGAGCTGAACACAGTAGTGCATATAGCATCTCATAAGAGTGGAGTAGAAGAGAAGGATCACATCCCTCAATCTGCTGGCCACATTCTTTTTGCTGTGACCTAGAATGTGAAGCCCTGAATCATGTGCAGGACCTTGCACTTGGCCTTGTTGAGCTTCATGGAATTTGCACAGGCCCATCTCTAAAGCATGACAAGATTCCTCTGAATGTTAGCTATTCCCTCTAGTGTGTCAACTGCGCCATACACCTTGGTGTCATTATTAAACATGATACTACTGTCCACATCACTGGCAAAGATGTTAAACAGCACCAGCCCCAGTACCCAACCCATGAGAACTGCCACTCATCACTAGTCTCCAGATTGAGCTGTTGACCACAACACAGAGTGAGACCATCCAGCCAATTCCTTGTCTATTGAGTGGTTCATTCATCAAATTCCTGTCTCTGCAATTTAAAGACATAAATGTCATAGGGGACAGTGTCAAATGCTTTGTAGATGTCCATGAAGATGATGTCAGTTGCTTACAAGTATAATAACAGCAACAATGAATCGATAAAACTTAGATATGAATGAAGCATTTATAGAGGATATGGGTGTGACTCCTTAAAGAAGAATTAAAAAACTTTAAAACTATAGTACCCATAGCAGATAATATAAAGCCTGTATAGAGAATTCCACTTTTTCATTGGTTTCAGAAGTCTTTTGAATGGGCCTGTTAAAGACTTTCCATTTTTAACAGGGTAGCAGATCTGACTCATAGAAGATACTATGCACAGGGAGAATAAAAGAAGGGTAAACAGAGGCATTGTGGCAGTATGTTTTCACTGCTATCTCATGGAAATAATGAAGCATGGAATCCATGAGACTTATTGCCACAGAATCATGTATTTCCTGAGAATGATGCAAAATCAAAGACTCTGTGCAAGAGAGAAGCTTTCAGTGGATTATTTTAAACCTTAGGGAACCAGAACATAGCAGGGAAATCCTGTTCATCATATTGGTAATCATGTGAAGGGTAATATCAGTTTGATCATTATGGGGAGAAAGTCTGAAGTAAACTGGGGCATTTTCAGCCACAGTCAGACGTCTGTATATTCTCAAACTCTCTTACACAGCAGCTGAGATATCTATCAAAATGCAAAAGAATAAAGTATTAGCAGTAAATACATAGATAGAAGACTAAAAATTAATTGCTATTTGTTGGGAAAAAAAAAGAAAATAATTATCTATATTTTTATGAGAACAAGCTATACAAATTTGAGTTAAAATAATCTTTAAATAGCTGAACTAAGAAAGATACATGGTCTTCAATATATCAAATGATTAAAGGCTACTTCTGATGTTGCAGAAAATGCTACTGTAACAGCATCTATTAAGAACTGCATTCCTTTATCCTCTTGACTTGTTGTTTGTGAGTTTTAAGGAAAAAAAAACCAACAAAACATACAATCTTTCCTCTCATTATAAGCCTTCTGCAATATTTTGTTTATTTATTACAGCAGAGTTTCCAAGTTTCTGTGTAAATCATGCCTTATACTGAAGTAGTGAAATTTTCTGTAAAATATATCGGCTTTCTTAATAGCTGATCTTTTGAAAAGCAAACTATTTCTTCCTATTATTATGATTTCCTCAACAGAATACTGCTTTAATGATTTCAATTCAGTCATATTTGAAACCATTTATTACTCCTGCTGATCCTTTTCAGGGAGCTTTTAGTAGCTCAATAGTTCCAACAGTTATTGTCTCAGACTCACAATATTTATTTTATATCTCACTGCTTCAAGGAGAAATTAGAGCTTTGATAATTTCTCCACATGAAAGACTAACCTTTTATTTAATATTACATATATGTGTATTTTTAATTCTAGAACACATACCTGTAAGCAACAGGAAACATTTTAATGATGCATTTGTATGAAGTCAGGCACATTGTAAGAATGTTACAAATCTATAACTGATTTTAATGGAAGATATTATATGTCTAATTCAGTATTTTTATAGTCTTACAGTGTTTGGTGAGGTTTTTTTCAAATGTCACAATACATTATATTTTCCATCATGTATTTTTTTCTCAAGTATTAGAACAGTGTTAAATATGCACTAAGCCATTTAGTAATAGATTTAAGACAACATTTTATACATCTAAAGAAAAGTAGAGGTACCTCCCTAGAGTCATAATTATGTTTACAAGGATAAAGTAGCTGCTATTTCATAAACACTTCTGGGTGTTAGGTACCTAAATGTTTATTGTGTTTGTTTTTTTTCAGTTTTTTTTTTTTGTTTGTTTGTTATTTGTTTTTTCCCCTCTAGATATAACTAGGTTCTGTACATTTTCAGAGTTTTATAGAAGAGTGGGTATTATCATATAGCAATTTTAATAAAAAAGCAGTGTGCTAGATAAACTGAGAATTATAAAATACTACAATTTATAAAATAATGACAATAATAAATTTTGCTTATTGTTCTTTAAAGGATTAGTCAACATCTTGAAATATGGCATTCACAAGATGCCTCTTCAACTGATGACGAAGAGGGTAGGATATAGTAACTTGTTCAAAACACCCTTTTATTCATAGGTTAAATCAAAAACACCAATCTTTTCAACTTTCTGCCAATGATATAAGAACTTATAGAATTTATAGAATCACTATGGTTGGAAAGGACCTCCCGGATCATCTAGTCCAACCTTTATCCCAGCATCCCTAACCCCTAGACCATAGCCTCAAGTGCTATATCTACTTGTTTTTTAAACACCTTCAGGTATGGTGACTCCACCACCTCCCTGGGCAGCCTGTTCCAGTGCCTAACCACTCTCGCAGGAAAGAATTTCTTCCTAATATCCAATCTAAACCTCCCCTGGCACAACTTGAGGCTATTTCCTCTAGTCCTATCATTAGGAATTTGGGAAAAGAGACCAGCACCAGCCTTGCTGCATTCTCCTTTTAGGTAGTTGTAGAGAGCAATGAGGTCTCCTCTCAGCCTCCTCTTCTCTAGACTAAACAACCCCAGTTCCCTCAGCCTCTCTTCCATAAGGCATGTTTTCTAGACCTCTCACCAGCCTTATTGCCCTTCTCTGTACCTGCTCCAGCACCTCAATGTCCTTCTTATCCTGTGGTGACCAAAACCAGACACAGTACTCAAGGTGTGGTCTCACAAGTGCCGAGTACAGGGGCACAATCACCTCCCTGCTCCTGCTG
>VWZK01016265.1:0-33932 GCA_013396935.1 Baryphthengus martii | reverse complement strand
ATCTTTTTACTCAAACCCTATTCATTCTTAAAAATAATGCATCTGAGATTTTTTTTTTTTTAATTTTTTTATCTATATCTACTTTCAATCTTTCAAATCTTTGTCCAGAATCAGTACTAGGACAGTTGCCTACAGCACCTAAGATAAGTTTTTGAAGAATACTGATGCAATGTAATTAATTTACTGTCTTCTTTCCACACAAAAATATGCTCTTACTCTAATTCTCTTTTTTTCTACTAACTGTTTCAGTGCCTCGAACTCTCATCACGTCAGCCACATATTTCTAAAGATTATCTGTAACCTCACCGTAATGACATTTTCCAGCTCTTGCTTTACATTAATTTCTCCTTTTTGTTCTTTTCACATATTCACAAGCACGCTTCCTGTACATACATACAGAGCTTTTGAAAAACTTCAAAATGCTGGCTATGACAGTAGTACCATCAGAGGATGAAACAGAATAATAAGGAATTCTCTATCATTCTGTGGCTTGGGTGTTTGCCAGTGCTACATGGCATACCAGTTCACATAGACATATCTTTGATCATCTTACAAGTTTCATTTTTATTTTTTATTGGCTTATTCAGATTATTTTTTAGCTGAAGAAGCTTTCTTACCCACAAAATTGTAACTTGCTGTTATATAATAAAGCTCCTATATTAATTTTAATTTAATATATATTGTCTTACTCAATTTTCATGATAATTTTTGACATTGTTAAGACATCTTTCATTTTGTCATATATGTTTTTGCCTTCCTTTTTCAGTGTTTGTCACAACAGCTTTTACTTACATCTCAACATCTGAGGATACAAAAGGCTAATCTGCAAAAGTGCTGTACTTCCACACTGATTTTTATGTTTTTCAGTTGATTAAGAAAGCATGTGACAAATACAAAGGACCATGACCTTCCAACACTCAAAGAAGAAAGATTTACCTGTTTTAATCAACACAAAAAATGCTGGTTTGGATGATTCAATGAGTGAAAGTAAATAGAGGAGATTTATTTTCACTAGAGGCAAGGGTGTGGAATGACAGCTTTGCTACCTACTTGCATATATATCCACCTAACCAACATGAACTTGTCTAATTCAAATGCAGGTCCTTTTTCTTTTAGTACATTTGCTTTGTTTTTGTAGGTGAAGAAAACCATAGGGGAGATGTTTAATTGAACTCTGGTGTGGAGGACAGACACAGAAAGAGCAGAATGGCTTCCAGCTTTCACTTACAAATTAAATAAAATCCTTAGGGATCTTTAACTGGCAGACAGTTGGAGGAAATTAAATGCTAATGTGTGCAGTTGTACTTTCTACACCCAGAGATATCAAATATATAAAGACATTAACTTCTCTTCTGTTGCAGCAAATTCATAATATATGTACAAGGTATAGGCTTAAATCTTATGAAGTAAGGTAAGAATTCAATATCAAATCATGCACTTGCAATATAACACAAGCTCAGACATTTTGAGCCTTAAACTGTTTAAACAAATGACTAACACTTTTTTATGTGCAAAAATATGGCACTACTGGAGAATTAGAGAAGGTCCTTGTTGAATACCACAATGTGAATTATGCCCAGGAGAACACAGTAAATGAGGTCCTGGGAAAGCATGAAAGTTCTTAGGCATGAGCTTTTAATACCTCCATCAACAGGAAAAAATTTCCCACTTAAGAGCTTCAAAAATACTTCAGCAACTCAAGAGAAAGATTTTTTTNGTTGCCTTGTTAAATAAATAGGGTTTTTTTTCCTCATTTTGGTTTTTTTTCCCTTTCACTTTCCTCTGGGGACATTTTCTTTCCCGAACCTAGTGGGGGGAGGGACCTCCTTCTCCTCTGAATTTGTCTCGAACGGGGGCAATTTTCTAACAGCAATGGCACAGAGTGAGTGCTGGTTACAGCAACTAGAAAGCTCATGTTCTTTTTCATGCTCTTCTATTTTGTAGGTTATGACAAATGTATGCATGTGTATAAATTATATTATGATTATGTATGTTTTGTTACTGTCCTAAACTGTCAGAAAGTGTATTGGCTTTGGCTGAGATGGAGTTAATGTTCCCCACAGCAGCTCTTATAGTGCTGTGCTTTGTATGGGGAGGTAGAAGATTGTTGATAAGATACCCACGTTGTGACTGCTGCTGAGCAGAGCTTGCACAGCACCAAGACTGGCTTTCCAACGTCTTCACCCCACCCAGTGCTATTGGAAAGGGACACAGTCAGGACAGCTGACCCAAACTGGCCAAAGAGATATCCTACACCTTATGATGTCAGCTCAAATATAAACGGGAGAGAAAAGGAGGAGGAGGGAGGGGCATCCTTTGGAGGAGATGCTTGTCCTCCGAGCAACAATTATGCATACTGGAGCCTTGCTTCCTGGGAAAGGCCAAGCATTGCCTGCTAATGGGAAGTAGAGAATAAATCTCTTTGCTTTGCATACACAACTTGCTTTTTTTGCTTTTTGCTTTTCTGCTTTTCCATAAACTACCTTTATCGTACCCCACAGACTCTTCTCATTTCAATCTCTTCTCCCTTGTCATGCTGAAGGAAATAGGGTAGAGTGATAGAGCGACTTGGTGGGTACCTGGTGTTCAGCCAAGGTCAACCCACCACAGGTGGTTAGTATCTTTGGGATAGGGCAGGGTGTCAATAGGTTGTCGAGACAGGTTGGAATCCCCATCCTTTTAGATATTCTAAACCTGATTGAACAAAGCTACAAATAATCTGTTCTAGTTGTCTTTGCTTTGAAAAGGAATGTTAGCCTAGATGATTCCAGTGTCTCCTTCCAAACTCAGCTACCTCTCATTCTTTGAATAAAAAGGCAATAAAGTAACTAAACTGTTAGTCTAGATATTTAAAAGAACACCCAAAGCACCAGATTATGATCAAGACATCTTTCTGCTGAAACGATTCTTAACACAGATGATCAAACTAACTACTGTCTCAGTGGAGCACTTTTCATTGTATCAGCGCAAAACCAAGAAAAGTCCCAGTTTTCCATTTCTGTGCTTAATTTGGTGTTCAAAATGAAGGCACTATATGCATTGCAAGAAGTCTATTCCAACACCTGCAAACTAGACCTACAGTCCTTGTGGTTTGTGAAATCTGTTGTGAAATAGTGGGCCAGAATGGGACTGACAGTGGCATGAAGAGCGAAATAACTACAACTGTGAAGAGAATTTGATTGAGTGGCCAAAAATTATCTTTGCCTTACTGGTAGCACATCTTTTATTCTGGCCTCTCACTCCTGCTGCTTCCAGGCTCAGTTTCTTACAATGTCTGGAAACAGAATCCTCAGGGTGGTCATTGTTCCTTTTGCTCTTTAGTTATAAAGCTTTCAGTTGCTAGAAGTGGTTTTTTTAGGATATATTCAAAATTTAAGATGAAATGCCCTAGGAAAACACTTCTTAGTCCTATAAATACACATACTACTAAAAAGAAAACCAGGTTTTTTTCTTTACATATGTTATATAGAAAAAAAGTATGCAAAACCAAAGCACACCAGCTAAGAAAGCAAACTATAGCGTGCACATTTTTCTTTACCGTGTATCAACATCAAGAATCTTTTTCCTCAATAACCAGAATATTGCTCATTCACTGTCTTTAAGGTAATAATTCTGAGAATGGTTTCATCAATGTTGTTAGCAAGACTGAATGAATTTTAGTGCTTTTTAAGAATACTCTTCATTTTGTCTGCAAATTAAACAGCCCGCCACAACTGGATAAGCTCTAGTCTACTCCTAGGAAGTATATTTTAAAACACTACACTAGTTTAGAAAAATTAGAGGGCTCCTATTACTACAAAATTTAACCTCAGTAGGTAATGAGAAATTTGTAGATCATCTTTAATACACTATATGCAATTAGCTCTTCTGCAACTAGGAACTTGAAAAAAATCTTCCCTTCAAGAATATCAGTGGGATTCTAAACAGGAAAAAAGATAAAGACTTGATATCTTTCTTTGATACGAAAACATCTTCTTGTTCATAGAAAGATATTTGCATCGCTAAATGTTTCCAAGCTCTCCATCTCGCCCAGTATTCAAAATATTTCATACTTTAATTCCAGAGTAGTTATTTTCCTAAAATCATGCTGAATTGTGCCTTCATTGAAGCTGAGATGCTAGCCAGATGATTGGAAGCTATCCAATGGCTACTTAGCAGAACCTGATCAAGAGTTAGGAAAAATTAGTGCTCATAGTATAATGTTCAAATTCTTGTGACATGTCAATGAGTTAATTGGTTTGCAACACAAAAGTGAAATTCATATTGAAAGTCATAGCATATTTCAGATACAGTTACAGCCGCATACCAACATCCATCATCATTCATTTTCAGGTCAGGCATATATGCATCGACTTTACTTTTGTTTAGGGATCTTATTTCCCATAGTACTTGACAATTACTACAGAAAAGTATACAAAAATTGCTGAGGAAGTGTCATGAATTTTTTGGTAGTTCATGTACAATTTAATTACATTTCAGGAACTTATAATATCAACACGCTGCAAATCTAATCATGGAAGGCACAGAGAATACTTCTCAAGAAGGACCTTTCCATACCAGAAATTTCTCTTTCATTAAATTCTAGAAAAATGTCTAGGATTCAATATACAGAGAAGCTTTGAGAATTATTTATTAACCTCAGGGTCTGATGAGAACACATATTTCTCTGGACAAAATAATTAATATTCATGACTGTAGAAGCATAATCACATGCTAGACTATGTACGCAGTGTACGCAAAAATGAGTGAGTCTATTGAAATCCATATGATTAAAAAGCAGATAGGCTAAAGGTACCTTTTCATCTTTGCAGGTTTCAATGCAGTTTGTGATGCAGAGGATTAAATAATAACTTTGCCTGCAGAACCCCACAGGAGATTTCCACAGAGGCTGAAGTGTATTTTACAAGAAAGAAGACCGTTTCTCTTTCTTGACTTGAAAGACAGAATAAACATTATCTCCAGGGCAGACTTTCAAGCCAGAAATATGGTTTTCCATGCTGTGAGAAAGAGCAGACAAACCACAGTACGGTCAACCCAAATATTCTGCTCTAGGTAGTTCAAGGTCTTCTGTCTCTGTGCTGCATATAACAGAGTCTATTCTGAAGAACCTAAATATCCACAAGCTATATAATTTGCGTAAGGTTCAATGATGTAAAATTTAGTCATTGCAGCATCAGCTCAGGATTCCCTTCCCAAACCCAAAGAGAAAAAAATATTTCTTTCAAAATCCCTGTTTTGATATATCCTGTTTTATCCGAATCAAGAACTAGAATTTTGAATCTCCAGAAAATTATCCTAGTCCCACAGTCATTGAGTTCTATTAAACAAGATCAGACAAATATGCAATAAAAACTTTTCTAGAAGCTGCATTGTTTTGATGTAATGACAAGGAACCACCAGCAACATATATCGCCAATGGAAAAATGAAGATGATAGTCGTGTATACATGGATAACTAAGAAACACAAGAAATTGTCAAAGGAAGCTAAATGTATTCATGAAACTTCAAAAGTAAATATTAAGGCTAATAAGTACTACACTACACTGGAAACAAAAAATATTCTAGCACTGGTATATGACCTAAAGTTGACACAGATGGCCAATACATCAGTCAGTCATAATAGCATGTTGAAATAATATAAGACTGTTTCTGTCACTGGAACAAAGCTAGGTGAAATATTCCATCATAAATGATAAAAAAATACTTACTATCCCATCATTAAATAAAATGATGTTAAGTGACAGCTGTTAAATATTTTAAATCCAGTTTAGATCCTATTTTTAAATGTTAAAATATGGGCACTGGATTTCACCATAGTGCAAACTGAAAGGTTGTAGTAGATAACTCAGAATCTAAATGCAAGCTAATTAAACTAATTTACAGGTAAGAACATTAAATTTAAGGATTACTGAGCAGCCTGGTTGATGTTGATTCATTAATAAATTTCAGACTACACTGTAGGATCTATGGAATTTGAACAGGTTGCTGTTCTTCCCAACATTTTGAAAAAGAAATTTGTTGACCAAGGCAACTATGGGTCTGTCAGCTTCACATCAGTCTCATAAAACAAACAAACAAACAAAAAACCAAGAAAATTTTGACATGTGATAAAGTATATAAATTCTTAACAAATGGCAGTGAAATCACTGCCAATTTAGGACAACTCATATATAAATAGATCTAAGAGAAGATTTATATTTGTGTGCATTCTAATATGCACTCATATTTATGTGCACATATGATCATTTATATGGGTGAATATATTCAGATGTCTGATCATTCAAGACAAAGAAAACTACTGATAAAATAAAATTTCCTTAGAAAAAACCACTCAGGTTTTAAAGGTATTTATTAAGCTATCTACCATTCGTTCCAGACTTTCATGACAAAATAAAAAGCTTATACTAAATCATGCTTTTGTAATCTTAAAATCTATGAATCATCTATTCAAACAAAGCAATATAACATTAAAAGATCTTATGCTGATATCTCAGGGAGGAAAATATTTTATTTATTGAGACTCAGGAATAAGAAATTCTGTATGATAGTTATGTGGAGATTTTCTTTCCTTTCTTAGGAGGGAAGGGTAGTAAGTGTTTCTGTTTCCTCCTTTATCCTATTTGCTTTCATAAAACAAGAAAGTATAAACATGATATAGTTATACTTTAGTAATATGCTGCTAGAAAAACAAAACTTTGACAGCTTTGTAGAGGCCAGACATGATTCAATTGTTAAAGAGTTTGGGGAATTTCCTGCCCAGGACCAAGTGAAGCAGGAAGAAGAAATAAAGGTTGTGCATGCAGGTGAAAACTTTCCTGATTATAACAAAGCATTTAGCTAATTTAGAGTTTGGCTAGAACTAAGGGGAATGTAAGCAACAAGGTGTTCAGAACGTACCATAAATAGGGAGAAAGATTATCAACTCAAGAGAAATAAATATATGCTGACTCATCAAGCAGTGGTTCTTGGCAGCAAAGTCAGTGCAGGAATGTTCTAATTTCCTTCTCTTTAGGATTCCTCTAAATCCTAAATTAGATTCTAAATCCTCATTTAGAGGAATGTTGACCTTGCTTGTTTCTCAGCCTCACTAGATGCCTCACATAGAGTCAAATGGTAGTGTCGTTAAAGTATGTACCAATTTTCTACTTCACTTAGACAAGATTTGACCTGTAAAATTTTGGGGGAAGAAATGCAACTTGGGTAAGAAGCTTATGTAGAGATCAACTAATTGATATATGTGTTTCCTCTAAGTGATATATTCTTTCCATCTTAGCAAGTTTTGGGTTCTGTTTGATTATTTAAGTATTTTTTTTTTAAATGAATATTTAGAAATCATAAAGGATTTGTTCATATCTAAAATCTATGAATTACACGAAGAAAAATGTACTAATATGAAATAAACTTGAAAAAACCTGTAGTCATAGACATTGCAAGATTCTTTTTGTGCCTGAATATCCCATGTAAATGCTGCCGTTTGTTTCTCTATAGCAAAGTGTCTTGTAGAGTGGATTAGTCTGCTTCAAAAGGTAATTCAAACTGTTTGAAATAGAATTGAGACACTGACCTGTGAATGTCCTTGATGAGAATCTGCTCACTTATAATAGCAGGAGGACAGATAATCTTTTGCAATTTTCCCTTTATCACCAGCAAATATTTCATTCTGTGTGCATGTAGTTCTTTTTTTTCTTTTTTTTTTAATAAAATGTAGACATTAGTTTTACAATCTTCCATGAAGATACTGAGAAAATATGTCAACTGAACACTATATAAGGTTCTGGCATAATGTAATTGCCTCCCCTATAGTTTACACCCCAGTATTCTGCTTAAGAAATTTTTGGAAGAAGAAAGTTATCATATTTTCAGTCAAATATGTTGAACATTAATCTCACATAGCACATCTTTCACAACTTCATATTACTAGCAAACAAAAATCAAGTCCTGTTCTAACTCATTCAATAATGAAGAGCATTATTTACATTTACAGGATAGCCCTGTGTAGTCTTGTAAATTCTCCTTAGAGTTTTCCACTATCTAATATGTGAGAAATAAATCCCTCCACTTTAATGATCCTTCAGTATCATTAAGTACAATCTGAAATCCCTGAAGTATTAGGTTTATCAGAACTCCAAACCTTCTTTATTAAATCATCTTTGCTTAAATATATACTAAATATGAGTTTGATTTGTGATGATTTTTAGCTTCTTTGGCTCCACCTGTATTTTCCTTGCAAGTTTATTTTGTACAGACTGCTTCTGTACTAACCATTGCTAGACTCCTCTAGAGCAGAATGGCTACAACTCCCTTCAGGCCCAGGAGTTATCCTTGGCTTGATACCTTACGTACCCTATAGACCTACCCATTTGAAAGCTCCACATGTCAGTTCCATGTGTCTTCCACATGTCTGTTCCACAAATGAAACAGAATTTGCCAATTCTTATATTCTTATGTTTTATTTCCACATCCCAGGCTATGCTAACACAAGTCAGTACCAAGTTCTGCAGATCTAAAAACAAAATTCTTACAATTAGGAGTTATTGATTTGGTATGAGAGCTTGTCATACCCTTTCTAGGCCTGAAACATTTTAAGATTTTTTTTAAGCTCTTTTAATAACTTATTAAACAACACATCAAGAAGAATGACTTGCAAGTATGGGATATTACAGCACTATGCATGGGGTTAATGCTGGGGTGTGGTTGCAGAAAGGGGATCTTGCTCAGGGTGTTGTTTGCTTCATTTCTTAAGTTGTATCTTAGGCATGACTGAATATGCTATTTAATTCACTAAAAATACTGAGCTAACTGTAAATTTTGAAAAATGTTTTGCTTTTTTTCTCAAAATTCATTATTTCCCCTTCAGATTCATTATAATGCTTATATAATTTGGAGCTAGACATAAATGCCACTGTCTAACTAAGAGTTAGATGTTTTTAATAGATTCCAAAATACCAGACTATATTAATGGAGGAATCATTATATTATCAAAAGGATCTTTCATCTAATACAAATGACAATTAAATTAGAACAGGAATCAAGCCTCATCCTGTTTCTAGGTACAAACATTAGAATAGAGAAAGATGCACCCTTTCGCTCACTCCATTTTATATTCTTATTACTTATCGGACAGCAAGATGCTTCAAACAGTATTGTAGGAGATCTTTCTCAGTCCTAATCACAAGGCTTTCTCTAAATTTGTTAATTGATGAGACAGGTAGATTTCAATCTCTTTAGACAGAAGGAAAACTGAACTGATGACTTCCCTCTTCATTGGTCAATGAAGCCCTTTTGTAATTATTATAATATGGGCCATTCCCTTTATCAGTAGAAGTAAGAGAAAAATCTGTATTTCTTTTGTTTTGTCTGTTAGCTGTATTTTTAGCACTCCTAGGTCAGGCCCTCAGGAAATAATAAAGAAAAACATGCAAGTGTCTGGCCTCCGTTTCACTTCAGTATCATATGAGGTACTGCATGTGTTTACCAATGCTTGCCATTTGT
Source organism: Baryphthengus martii (assembly GCA_013396935.1). Lineage (NCBI taxonomy): Eukaryota > Metazoa > Chordata > Aves > Coraciiformes > Momotidae > Baryphthengus > Baryphthengus martii. The sequence continues at coordinate 24,440 of VWZK01016265.1, read as the reverse complement.
GTGATGTGCAGGTTATTTTGCCAAGCTGCTCATCTCTTTTCTCTCTTTGTGCTATGTCCATACTTCTTTAGCATTAAGATAGATTAAGGAAGTACATCTCCATGTGCTATATTACCCACCACCTTAAAATTGTTGGCAAGAGTCAGATGGACAGTAGACTTACGTCTTCGTTTTTCATTTAGTTTCTTTAAGAATCGGTTAATTTCCTCCCTTTCCTGAGCTTCTTTTTTTTTTCTTTTTTTTTTCCTTCTTTTATTTTATTTCCCTTCTTTCACCCTTTGCACTTCAAGCTTTCATCAGAGAAACAGGAATTCCTGCTTTTGGCAGACAGGAGCTATATGCAATCACCTCAAAGCCTATATATTCAGCTATCAGCAGCAGTCAGAAGCTCTTGCTAAAACAGCTTATACTCAGCAAGCAAGTGGCTTTAGAAATAAAAATAAATAAATAAACACAGACTTGATATAAGATTTAAGTAAAGACTACCTCATGGCAACAAATCTTTTCATCTCCAACCAGTTAATCACTGTAATATTTCATGTTATGTTTTTTTATTTGCTCCTGAAATTACCAAACTTGGTTAAAAAAAAAAATCATCACAAGTGGGTAAAAACACTATCATTCATCGTAACTTGCCTAACTCTGTCTACTTTGATTATCATTGTTTGTAATCGAGGGAAGGATATACGAACCCACAGGTGGTAATACTTTTTTTTTTAAGACAGATGTTCTATCGCTATCAGAATATACTCTTATAGAAGTTCTGCATTTCTTTCACTTGTTATAGCAGAAGCTGAGAGACACTAGCTAAAGTGTTTGATTTTAGACATTTTAAGTTATAGGATAGAAAACCCCTCCGAAGTATATTTTTCACTAGCTTGTGTTACGTGTGATTCATAACATATACTGTGAGACCCTGTCAGTAAAGAGAATTAATATAGTTAATTTTTATGATTTAACAAGTGCTACAGAATTACTTCAAACAGAGTTTGAAGTTCATTTTGCTTATGTCTCCAATCTAAAGAAGTACTCCCAATGACAAGATATTTATTTTACAAGTAAAAAAACACCCAACTATTTATCACAACAATTAATGGCAAAAGGAAAAGAGATATCTTCTATGTGAAACCTATTCCTCTGGTTACCACTTTATATAGTAGCATTGTCAGTATGTTTGGGTTTTTTTATTTAGTAGCATCCTTACTAAAGGATCATAATATTTGAAACACTGATGTTTTCAGTAGTATGTTCACCAGAAATCCAGGTCAATAGATAGAGAACCAAAGTCTGTTCCTAGGAATATCACATTTTTGATAAACAATTAGATGGCTTATTAAAATATTCTTTTATATCAGATTTATAAAAGGGATCATTAAAACATTACTGAATGTAATAATGTATTCTGATTTTTCTGCACATAGTGTTACATGCAGAGCTACTTAGACAATTTGAATTGATATGCGTTATTGTAAAAAGGTGATTTACAACCAGTCTTGGCAATGTCAGTTCAGTCTTTGCATATTGTGAAGGCTACCCAAGACTTAAAATAAAATAACACAGTTTGATGTAGAATTTTTGTTTCAAAAATATTGTCATTATTATATGAGGCCTACATCATAGTTCCTCCAAAATTATACCAGCTACAAAAAAAGACAGAGAAAATTATACATATTAAAAAAAGTAGTCTTATTGCAGTACTCTGTCATCACTAAAACATCAGACAAGAACTCAAAACTTTAAATTTTGCTCAAAACATTTTTAGGACTTGATTGAAAGTACTCAAACTTTTGACTTTGTATACAAACCAAAATGAAATTGTTCAAAATGAATGCACTTTTAAAACTTATTTTTAATATATAAAACTCCTCAAAACATTCATTTTTCCTCCATCTTTTCTTTTTAATTCTTTTGCAGAGGCATGAGGGAAGTTTTGCTATAGCAATGATAGGGAGAATAAAGATCACATATCCACAAAAATTGTAAATGTAGTAAATGATCCATGCTAGGACACAATTTCAGTATTGTACTGTTTGTGGATAGAGACTAGGAAGTGGTCACACAATAACAAATGTATATTCTCAAGAGAAGTCTCCTTACCATTAAGTGAGTGGTCCAGATCATTATGCTACAAGGACAAACAAACTTGCATTGCCAGCACAGTAAGTGATCAAATAAGTTTACTGGAAATGGAAATGTGCACTTTCAATAGATAGAATGTAAAAGATTTTGTAAAACCACTGCATTTTTTCAGAGCTTTTTTTAATCCTTTATTTTTTTTAAGAATGTGAATAAAAGATTGAAAATAAATTGTGGTGTTGTAGTCTATGAATTTGCAGATTCTTTTCGTTGATAGAACTGAAAAATTAGCCCGATTAAGCATTGCAATATTTCTGCTGAGCAATGTAATTTCTTCACTGCACACTGTGTTCAATTACTTTATTCACTATGTGATTTTAATTTTCAAGGAATATAATGTTTCTTAATTTCCTTAAACAATATGAAGATAAGAAATATGTATGCAAACCTAACCTCAATTGTTTCTCATGTACAATGGCATCTTTTCATAAAGATACTACTTAATCATGTCATTGCCTTTTGATTTTAAGGTTCACCTGTCTAAGGAAAATTAGATATGCTGTGGTTTGCAGTGCGTGTTAAGCTGGGACTCTCTTAATTTAAGCAAATCAAGACTGATATTTTGAAAACATCACTTTCTTCCTTTGTATAGTCCTGCTGATTTTTCCAAGATTCTTAACCTCCAAAAACTCCATAAATCTGATGGATCTGAAACCTTTCAAGCCAATAGTAAAACTTAACTAGCTTCAGTAAGATCAGATCAGGCTCCAGATGAGAACAGCATGATCATTTTTCCCCCCAAAATTGTTATTATTTCTTAATTCAGCAATATGGAAAAAAACAAAAAAAGTAAAATGTTAATGAAAAATACTAATACAGATAGAACTGTGACAATAAAATTATTATTCCTCAGAAGTCTTACAGAAAAATGTGGAGGATTTTTGAATAGTGTTTCCTTAACCAAATCATTCACCCCTTCTTATTTCAATATGCCACATTTTGTTCACGGGCAGCTAGATCTTTTCACTGTTATAGTAAATCAATGGAAAGTGTACCACTGATTTCAGGTCAAAGTGAAGGATAGCAGGGACTCCAGGCATAAAAGGGTAAAAAACAGACTTAAATACATTTGTTTTATCAATTAATCTTGATTATAACTGCAAACTCATTAACAATTTGCTTATAGGAGAAGGATACTTGGTTTTCTCCATGCGCTGGACAGAAAAACAGAGACTGCACACAAAACTGAGACAGTAACAGAAACGAAACAGACTTGCAGAAATTATATTTACTGAGTGACAGAATGACTTTAAAAGGAATTTTGTATATGTACATTTAAGTAGTCCAGCTTTTTAGGTATAAATATACTTAATTTATATTTTTCTGAAGAAAGTTAATGAGATAAACTGATTTGTTACTACTTCGTTAAATAGCACTATTCAACTCTTCTTCATAAAAGAAATTGTTTTAACTTAATCCACACAAAGTTGTACTTTAGTTATAGTCTGTATGATACAAATAGTTGCCTAATACAAAGTTTACAAAAAGCCCAGAAAATTAACACATTACATGATGCATGTGCACTTTTATTTATTCTAATTTTTATCTCATAGAATCATAAAATCGTTTTGGTAGGAAGGACCTTTAAGACGATGAAGTCCAATCATTAACTGAGCACTGTTAGTACACCACTAAACCATGTCCCTAAGTAGCACGTTCAGGGATGGTTACTCAACCACTTTCCCTGGGGCAGCCTGTTCCAGTGTTTGATAATGCTTTCTGTGAAGAAATATTTCCTAATATACAACCTAAACCTCCCATGGCACAACATGAGGTTGGTTCCTCTTGTCCTATTAATTGTTACTGAACTCCACCTCTCTACAATCTCTATTCAGGTAGCTGTAGAGAGTGATAACGTCCCCTGAGCCTCCTTTTCTCCGGGCTAAACAACCCCAGGTCCCTCAGCTACTCTCACAAGATTTGTGCTCTAGATCCTCCACCAGCTTCTTTGCCCTTCTTTGGACACACTCCAGCACCTCAGTGTCCTTCTTGGAGTGAGGGACCCAAACCCAAACACAGTATTTGAGGTTTGACCTCACCAGTGCCAAGCATAAGGGATGATCACTGCCCTAGCCCTGATGGCCTCACTATTTCTGATACAAGCCAGGATGCTTTTGGTCTTTGTGGTCACTTGGATGCACTGCTGTCTCATATTCAGCAAACTGTGGACCAACATCCCCAAGTACTTTTCTGCCAGGCAGCTTTCCAGTCACTCTTCCCCAAGCCTGTAGCAATGTCTAGGTGGACAATATCCACAGTCTTTCCCTCATCCACTACGCAGATCATCTTGTCATAGAGAGAGGTCAGGTTAGTCAAGCAGGACTTGTCCTTCATAAACCCATGCTGAGTGGATGTCATCATCTGGTTGTCTTATATGTGTCTCATGATGGCACTCAAGATGATCTGCTCCATAATCTTCCCTGGCACTGAGGTCAGACTGACAGGCCTGTAGTTCCCCAGACCCTCCTTCTGGTCCTTCCTGTAGATGGGCGTCACATTTGCTAACCTCCAGTCAACAGTAACCTCACTAGTCAGCCAAGACTGCTGATAAATGATGGGAAGTGGCTTCATGAACACTCCTTCCAGCTCCCTCAGTACTCTTGGGTGGATCCCATCCAATCCCATAGACTTGCATGTGCCTAAGTGGTGTAGTAGATCACTGACCATTTTCTCTTGGATTATGGGGGCTTCATTTTGCTCCTGGTCCCTATCTTCCAGCACAGGGGGCTGGGCACTGAGAGAACAACTGTTCTTACTGTTAAAACTGAGACAAAGAAGGCATTTAATACCTCAGCCTTTTCCTTATTCTTGGTCACAGTATCTACCCCCACATTCAACAGAAGATGGAGCTTTCCCTAGTCCTCCTTTTGCTCTCTATGTATTTACAGAAACATTTTCATTGTCTTTTATGGCAGTAACCAGATTAAGTTCTAGTTGGGTTTTGGCCTTTCTATTCTCCTCCCCATATAGACTCACGGAATATTTTTATTCTTCCTGAGTGGCCAGAAACTAAAATACCATAGCAGACTAGAAATTAATGAATAGGATGCAGAGCAGATGCTCAGAAACAGGATTTGAAATCCCAAAAGCAAGATTTCCATGGGGGTTGAAGGGAACAAAAAAACACTTTTTTTTTTTTTCTGGTAAGGAATTTTTAGGTGGTAGTCAAAATATGGTAGCTGATAGATCAGAGATTAAAGTGAGGTAAAATGTTGGTAGGACTCACGTTTACAGTTAAGAGATGTCCATCAAGTTAGTGAAATAACTCACAAGAAGACATACTTTATCAGCATTGCCTAACATACATTTGTTGCACATGAAGAATTACTAATAATATTATTTGATTTCAGTAGTAACAGTAATCTAAATGTTAAATAACATAGCCAACTTATCTGCACCTACATTGATCTGTATGGGTCAGTAGAAATAAAAAGTTCAAGATACATATTGTTCCAGAGTAGAGTTTGTACACCTAACCTGAATTTCTCAGCTTTAAAATAGGATTCTGTGTCACAAAATGAGCTGCTAAACTTAGTAGATGAAAATCCTGGTCTTACATTAGAAATATAAGACAGGAAGGGTTTAAATATTTTTACAGGCAAAAATTGAGTGTTAAAGGCCCTATAGTTCATAAGGACTTGGAGTTTGGTGTTCAGACATCACCTCTGCTAGGCACAGCCACACAGTTGTACAGCTGTTCCCACTTATATCTGAACTGAGTCTATCCTGAGCAAATGTCCCTAGTTCTCTGAAACTGCAGGAGAGATTAAACCCAGGAGGTGCCATAGAAGTATCTGGTCTTTCCCTGTGTTCCACAACAGACACATAGCAAAACCTTAAATACAAAAGTCCAGAACTTGCAAACTACATGTTCAGGGAGACACTACAAATAATCCAAGCCAAATATCCTGAACTATTCTCCTCTCTAACTGAGAGAGACAATAGACAGTAGTACTTCACTTCTTTATAAAATTTTGTTCTGTTGTTCTGTTGTAGCACATATTGCCTGGATTCTATTGTGCCACCATGAAGAGAATGATATGGGAGGACCAGAGAAGCAAGAGTCATTTATTCCACTTGGCACACCTGAGGGAATGAATGAGTATAAGGTAGGTTTATGATCCTGTAAATTCTGACGCTACCTGAAGGAACCTCAGCCCAGCATCAACTCCAGCAGCTAAAAGTCTTCATATTTACAGCACCCAGTAAGAATTCTCTAGACACTGTTGTGGCAAGTAGGAATTCCTGAAGCACAACCACCAATTACCTATACACCTTCCTTTTCTGAGAAAACCAGAGGGACAGACTGATAAGAAGCAGCATCACCAAACCACTATCCTGGCCCTAAACTCAAATAAACATATTATCGTTTCAGCAGCATCTTTGTTACTGTGTTATAGTGTTATTCCAAATGACTTTTGCATTAAAGAAAAAAAAGTTTCATCAGTCTGCCTTTCTGCAAAACCTTCGTGCAATTGATAGTCCCCTATCTGAACAGCTCCAATAGTGCCAACAGAGAAATATTTTCTATGTCATACGCCAAAGGAAAGAATGGAGCAACAATGCGTTGTGCACGCATGATGCTCACAGAAGCACCAATGGTGCATGATTAGCATCACTTTATGTCATAGGTTGAATAATGAGTCAATTACAGCAACCGTTCTGCATTTCATGATCACCACTTCAGAAAACATTTTGTATACGCATACACTCATGTTGTTTGGAGAAGAACTTACTCTCAGAAGAGAGAAGATTGATTGAAATCTCTACTGAGAGTATTTTAGCCAAGCATTCTTTAACACAGCTTGCTGCACTTGAGCTTGTGTTTATGAGCATATAATGCTGAACAATCCTTCATAGACAATGATGATGTCTCCACCTGACATGACTATTACGATACTATGACTTTATTAGCACATAATCATTTCTCCATTAATTTTTTTGGATCGTATCCAATTCTTATGCAACTCCAGTGGTTTCACTAACCAAGGAGATGACACAGTGTTCTGAACTCGAATGTCAAAACTAAGCCCAAAACTAAGTAAAAAACCTTGAAAATAGTATATTTTCTACTGCTGAAATCGATGATGGCAAATCATGCTATTTGTAAAATGTAATTTGCCTTTAAAGTTATCTTAATTACCAAATTCACTTGAAGTTAATTGTACTTTAAATCCACTTAATACTCTGTAATAAATTATAAACTTGTAATGGGTAGGCTCAGCCCATTAAAACAATAACTTTTTACGAGTGAGATGAAGCCAATTTAAAATAAAATTAATCTGTGGGTGAAATAAGGATCGAATTCTAATATTCTAATATCTCAGACACAATACACACTTGCCAAGGGCACCTCTATCAGTATGCATCATATAATTCTATGATACCAAACATACTGAATTGATCTTTTTATTCCATTATTATGGCCTCCAACCACTGTCTTTGTCTCTCTATAGAATAACAACTGTTCTACATCAAGTGGTATTTTACCATAAAACCAACAAGACCAAATCACAAGTCTCAAACCTGAAAAGTTCATTTTGGAAACAGTTATTTTTAATTTCAAAAAGTTCTAATGAAAAATGACGTCCAGTTCTGGGCCTCCATATAATTTATGTCAACACTTTCAAGGGAAGCTTGTGTTTTCTAACACATTTGCAGAGCACCGTGAACCTGTTGTTGCAATATACATAAGCAAAGACATTTTTAGGCTATTTTTTTATATAGGAATTAAGACTTGTTTTTTTCCTGGCAAATTTCCAGACTATTTGGAAAAATGCTAAAAGAATTCAATGAATCACTCCTGGCAATTCACAAGTTTTTTCAAGACTGGCTTTATTGCAGAGTTTAATAAATATATCATATTTACAAATTAGCATTTTTACTACCTAGCTTTTCTCCAGAGTTAGGAGTCAGGTATTTCACCTGCTCTTGTAGCTGATATTGTATATAACACTATACACTAGAAACCTTATTTAAATGTTACAGCTGCAAAGTCAAACAGAATTAGGGCTTCCACATTTAATTCAGTTTCTTACTGCATGTATATTATAATTATCTTACAAAAATTAAAATGAGAGTTTATAGCGTAGAATCATAGAATATTTTGAGCTGGAAGTGACCTTAAATATCATCCAATTCCAACCACTCTGTCATGGGCAGAGACATCTTCCACTGGACCAGGTTGCTTAAAACCCCATCTATCCTGGCCTTGAATACTTTCAGGGATGGAGCATCCACAGACTCTCTGGGCAACCTGTTCCAGTGCCTCACCACTCTCACAGTGAAGAACTTCTTCCTTACATCTTATTTCAATCTACCCTCTTCCAGACTAAAGTCATTACCCCTTATTCTATCACTACATGCCCTTGTAAAAAGTCCCTCTCCAGCTTTCTTGTAGCTCCCTGTAAGTACTGGCCACTATGAAGTGTCTCAGAAGCTTCTCTTCTCCAGGCTGAAAAACCTCAACCCTCCCAGCCTTCCCTCATCAGAGAGGTGCTCCAGCTCTGATCATCTTCGTGGTCCTCCTTTGGACTCACTCCAACAGATCCATACCCTTCTCATGTTGGGGTGCTCAAAGCTGAATGTAGTACTGATGGAGTCTCATGACAGCAGGTAGAGTGGCAGAATCACTTCCCTCAACCTGCTGGCCATGCTTCTTTTGATGCAGCTCAGGATGTGATTGGGCTTCTGTATTATGACTTCACATTGCTTGCTCATGTTCTGTTTTTTATTCACCAATATACCCAAGTCCTTCTCCTCAGGGCTGCTCTCTCCACTCATCTTGGCCACATAACAGATGATTCCTTTTTTATACTTTCAACATCAAAAAACCCCATATTTTTTTATCCTGAAACCCTCTGGCTCACTCACCCTGACCTCCTGCTCATATTCAGTCCCATCTTTCAAAAAAGATGTATTCCCGAAGGCTCCCAGAAGGTATTCTTTTCCTACTTGAAAATTTAAACCCAAAGCCCTTAGATGGATTTTGATTAAGACTTTTATTTCACAAGACAAAAGGAAACATTACTTTCATTCAGAGCAAATCAATAGCAAAGGATGATTGCTTGTATGACATTCCATTGCCTATTTTTATCCTAAATTCAGATGTTAAGTAATTGAAGAACTCTTCCAACCTTTGGAAAATGTTGAGTCCCTTTTTATTCTATCTTATAGCTTTAAATATATTTTTTTTCCTAAAAATGTTGTAATGGTCAGGTGCAAGTATTTAGTGTGGGAGGGAAGGTACTTTGTACTTCTGCAGCTGAAGCTCACCCTCCACACATTAACATACACGCACAAATATTTATTATGCTAGAACAAGCATGACTCTTGTTTCTTACTGATTAACACACTCAAGGGAGGAGTTGTACAGCAGTAATTTCTGAATCTGCTGTATAAATGAGTTAAGACTAACCACGATTTTCTTGTTTCAAATGCTGATTTATTTAATGGCAAAGACTATATTATTACTTGTTATATGAACATAAAATACTGACCAATTTCCTTCTAGTCATTCTTTGTTTCCATTCCTGTTTCTTTTTGATCTTACTCATAGGCAAAGGCATTAGATAGCACATATAATGCAAGATGTTTACTCGTCATAAATAGAAGGTTTATATCTTGCATCTTGATTCACATACAAGTACAAAGGAGAGGAGATTAAGACTCATGTTGAGTTCTCCTCCCCCATATTGTTTAAGTTCCCTCCCAGAGTTAAAGTTTTGTTAATAAATTACAACTGGTTTTAGTATATTGGACAACAACAAATTATCCCAAACCGATCTGATTCAAGCTTTATAGAGTTGTATGATCACAGTTCTCCAAGGAGCACCCAAATCTTGTTTTGACATGCTTCTTCAGTAGTTCTTATTTAGTTATTTAAAATGGGTTTATTATAAATGTTTCCATGACAGCAAACACCCAAGTACTAGGACGAGAATCAAATTATAGAGTACGATGGTCTACCTGTACTGTTCATCAGTGGGGTTTCTGCTACTTTTCTTTTTTTTTTTTCCACCTCCATGCTTACAGTCCTTAAATGGCAGTAACAGACACTTTTTCTGTTTCTGTCAGAATCAACTGCTCTATATTAGATAGAAAGTATTACCCAGAAAGCAAAATTAGAGCTAGAATGTGTTTCTCGGGGATTCAATTTAAACCTGCTTCTTTTTAATAGGTTATCAGCTGTTTTCTTCCTTATGTAATGTGTTTATGTTGTGTTCATTTAATACGGATTGCTAGTGTTGATATATTATAGACCATTTTTTATTACTGAAGAATATTGCTGTAAAAATCAATAAATAAATAATCACAAGTTTTAGTTACAACTCAGATACATTCTAAAAAAACCCCAATATAAGAAACAAACAAAATAAACCACCAAAGCAAAAAAAAACACCCTCTTTATTTCATCCCTTTTACTCAAATACACACTCTTTCTGTGTGCATTGTAAGGTCTGTCTCTGAATTACAATGGTTTTACGACAGGAAATGGTAAGGGGTGGTCTCTACAAAGACCTAGAGATTGTGCACATATTGGTGTTGAAATATCTCATTGCTTTTTAAGTCACATTCATTAAATTGCCCAGCTATGTTTAAAACCAGGACCATTTTTAGACAGCTTTGAAAATGCAAATGTAATAACAAAGTTGAAACAGTAGTCTGCATTGAGCAATATTCTATATTTACATTAGATAGGAAAATGTATTAAAAATACTAGAATAGATTATCTGTTCATACCTCAGCTAGACATCAAAGCTGGCTTGAGAGAAAAAGAAGTATTTTTAGGGCACACTTATAAACTGTCAGCACCAGATAGTATTTATCTGAGAGATCTAAAAAAATTAAAAGATAATATGGTTGAAATAGCAGCAATTGCATATAATCTGTTACCTACAACAGTCTTGATATCTGATGACTGAGTGGGAAGTGTAGTGCCACTGTTTAAAAAACACCTCTGCAAACATCTGAAAACATGAATGTTGTAATCCTGATTTCACCCCAGACCATGGAAACTCCAAACCAGAATAGAGTAAGTGAAGAGCTGAATAAAAATCCATCTCCATGTCAATTTGGCTTTTTAAAAGGAAATTGCATCTTACCAACTCAATAGAGGTCTCTTCAAAGAGCAGTATCCACAGTATCGGAAGAAAAGGAGTAACTTAACCTGCTTGGAAGTATAGAAGTCCATGAGATCAGATAGGGTGCATCTTAGGGTTTTGAAGATGCTGATGCCACTGCAAGGCTGTTCTCTGTCATGTTTGAGGGGTCTTGGCAATTCATGGAAGTCCCTGAAGAAAATGTGTCATACCCATTTTAAAGATGGACGAGGAGGATCTAGAGAAATGCATGATTTTCACCACAGTCTCTGAGAAACTTACAGACCAAATCCTCTGAGAAATCATTTTGAAACACATTAAAGACATGGTGATTGGGAGCAGGCAGCAAAGGTTTACCAAAAGAAAATCATGCTTGCCTAACCTCAATGCTGTCTATGAGAAGGTGACTGCCACTACAGACAAAGAGAGTACAGTGGATAATTTATACCTTGAGTTTAGCAAGATATTTAGAACAGTCTCTCATAGCTTCCTTATCATCAAATGGGTAAGATACACACTGGATAAGTGGACAATAAATGAATTGAAAATTGTCTGGACTGCCAGGCTCAAACCGGTGCAAAGCCTAGGCAGTAGCCACTGAGGTCCTTCAGGGCTTAATACTGGGACTATTACTGCTTAATATCTTTATCACTGACCTGGATGACAGATTAGAGGGCACTCTCAGCAAGATTGCTAACACCAAACCACAGACAGCAATCAATTTGCTGGACGGTAGAGCTGTTATTCAGAAAGGCCTCAAAAAGCTGGAGAACTGGGTTGATGGGAGCCTCGTGGAGGTCAACAAGAGCAAGTGCAAGTACATGCACATGGGATGGAATAACCTCATGTAAGGCTGCATCAAGGAACTCTTCTATTCAAGTTGCCCAAAACCCCGTCCAGGCTAGCGGAAGACTCTAGGTGGTAGCTTTGCAGAAAAGGACTTGGAGGTTCTGGTGGAAGGGTGGAACATGAGTCAACAGCACGCTCTTGCAACGCAGGCAGCCAAATGCATGCTTGGCTGTATTAGTGAGAATGTCAGTAGATCCAGGAAACTAACACTTCACATTTCCTTGGTACTTATAAGACTACATCTAGACTGCTGCACTCATTTTGGGACACGGATGTACTGGTTCAGTAGAGGGCTATCAACATGGTCAGAGAGCTGCATCACATGACATTCCATGGGAGGCTTCAGCACAGAGACAAGAAGGTTCAGGGAAGACCTTACTGTTGTTTACAACAACCTGATCAGGTGATACAGGGGCAACGGAACTGTACTCTTCTGTGAAGTGCATGATGACAGTTCAAGAGGCTGTGGACAGAGGCTGAAACATGAAGTTTTGATTAGATACAAAGGACAAAAAGGTGCTGTGATGGCAATTAAATACTGGCACAGATTGCCTGAAGAGGCTGTGGTATCTTCTTCCTGTGGGTTTTCTATACTCCATGGAATGTTATCCTGAGCAATCCAGTCTAATTGAACCTGCTCTGAACAGGCAGTTGAATGAGTTGACCTCTGGAGGACCCTGCCAACCTAAATTATGGTTATATTTTTCAGTGTCTTCATGAGTACATGCATTGAAAAGGGCATAGGCAGTGAAGGATGAAGGACTGTTCATGTTATAAAGTTGCTCAGAATAATAAGGTCAAGGCTCAATTTTAATGACCTGCAGAAGTATCTTATGAGTGGTTTGCCAATAAAATAACTCAGAATTTATTGTAGACAAATGTAAAGTGGTTCATACTGTGGAAAAAAAAATTTCTAATTTAGTAACTAGGACAATAGGTTTTTTATATGATCTTTACCAATTTAGGATATTAAGCATGTCAGTAGTTCCATCAAAATATCAGATGAATAAGTAGTATAAATTGAAAATATATACCAAATACTAGAAATTATTAGGAAAGAATAAAAAAAAAAGACACAAAGAGCCTTAGAAAACACTGTTCATCACTTCAAAATTCACGAGTCATATATTTAGTCCTGTATACAATTCTGGTCACTCACACAAAAATAACAAAAAGAAAAAAAAAGAATAAGAAGAGGTAGAAGAGATTTGGAGGGAGTAGCAGCATGATCAAAGCTAAAAATACTTTTATACTAAGAGCAATTACTTAAGCAGGCATTTCTTTTCAATAAGAAAAAGATATCGTCAGGAGAGGTGATGAAATAGAGACAAATGACTGACATAGACATGGTGTTTTGAAACTGGATATAGATCATATATTTCAAAGCAAGAATGAGGAACATCAAATGATGTCATCTGATCCACTTTCAAAACAAGTGAAAGGGACACTTTGTGGAATGAAGCACAGAACTGTAGAGTTACTTGTTATATGACGCAGAAAATGTTAGAAGTTACTTGGATTTAGAGGGAAAACTTGACCAATTAATGGAATGTAATGATTATTACTGAATGTGTAAAAAATGACACTGAAATTGATTATGTGTTTCCTTTTTCTTGCCCTTCTTTAAGTATTTATTTTGGCTAACATTAGAGATGGGATATGGGACTTCAGAGACCTTTTGGTCTGAACCAGAATTACCATACTGAGTTTTATGATATGGTTCATCTCTGTGCCATGATAAAGCTGAAATCTCCTCTAAGGGATGCTTGATCTGTGTGTCACAAGACATCCTGTCAGGTAAAGTACAAAAAAATGAAAGCACATCAATCAAAACCAATTGCTGTATTTACTTTTGGTTTTATATAACATCATAGTCAATAAGAAGGGAAAATTTCAGATATTTATTTTGTGCTGAATCACCAAGGGATGTTTATTAAATCACTGTAATTTAAAATAAAACACTACAATATTCTGTTTCAATATATTTAAAAAAACCCGCCACCTACTTATTTTCCAACTAGACATTCCCAATGGATTTAACATGGAAGGGAATAATTTCTCTCTAGTACTTACATGGAGAAATAAGAATTGACAGATGGTATTATACCCAATAAAATTTTCTATTAGGTTCAGAATACGCATCACACAAACACAGTACTCATGTTCATATATTCCCGATGGCCCTGGTCTAGATCTTAGTGAAATCAAGAGATTTAACTGTTTTCCAGTAATTTCATATTTTAATAAAAAATGAAAAATAAATCATTGCTTGTACAGAGTATTTAGAAACATTGATTTTAATAATTTATGATCCCTCTCACTGTGTTTATGTACTGCAGGCTGAAAACACCTGATTAAGCTAACTAGATACATAGTTAGGACAGCAGGAATGCATAAAATATATGTTGTAATAGTACAGGAAAGTGGTATATTCCTTTTAATTTGACTCTTTAGTCATGCATTCACTCTTTGATGCCCAGAGGAAACTCAAAACTGTGGATCAATAAAACCAACATTAAAAAGTTAAGTCAAGTCAATCATGACTAAAGTGACAAAGAAGAGGAGAAAAAAAGGTAGTTGCTGATATATGTCCTAGCTCTAAGACTATCAATTTCCAACAGAATTTATCACATCAGTATCATCAATTGTGTTCTGGGGTTCTGTTGTAGCTAGTTAACTGCAAGCTAAATTTGATTAAGTCATGAAAACTGTAATATTTTGTCTTTTATGCCTGACAGAAGAAGGGACATGAAACTGTTCTTCATATTTGTATTTGGAAAGTAACTATATATCTGTGATAGAAAAAGGAAGATTACCTTAAGAATTATTTTCTTTCTTTTCCCTGAAAACTCCTTTTGAAAAAACAAAATAGAAAAATCATAGCATATTCAAGGTAAAAAGAATAATAATTAATAATTAATAATTTCAAAGACCTTTACAATTCATTTATACTAAAACTTACCAGCTGATACAGTGGATGAATGAGAAATTACCAATGAACCTTTATGAGGTCTTTCAAAAGGTGACAGACATCATAAAACAAGAGTTTTCCTCTCTTTTATTTACTTGTTTCCATATTTATTTTTAAAGCAGGAGAACGTTTAGAAAAATGAATCAGTTCAATATGGCAAGTTTAGCAAAATGAAATTTTAGCTCAAGTTACTGGTTTTGTTGTAGTGTGCAGTTCACTGTGGAAGTATTAACTTTAATGAAAACCCTGTTCCCTTGTAGCTAAATAGAGAACTCCCAAGGGCATCTCCCATGTGTCGTCCTCATTGTGCTTTTTGATCTGATCAAATTGAATCTTTCATGCTTGCTGAATACACAGGTGTTGTCTTGTACAGTAGCCTGCTTCTTGGATTTTCGATGGCTGTTTCTAAGATTTATGGTTTCGTATGCTTTCAGTGCCCACTGGGGCAAACACAGCTCCACCTAGTTTAAATTATTTTTGCAAGCTTAAGTATTTTTAGTAGTGTACTTTTGCTACTTTTTTCAGCTTCTACATTTTCAACAACTTTCAAGTCAGAATTGTGCATTTTGCAGACTTGCAAGAAGTTGAGAGGCCAGTAGTTTTAACAGAAATTCATTCTGGTCCATCTGCATGCATATTAAGTGAAACCTCATCTATTACGTAGAAGAGAAACTGTGAATATGTGACAAATTGTAAAGCCAGAGACAAGTGCATTTTAGAACGTTGGGATTTGTCAATAGTGGTGCTTGAGAGAAGCACTTTTTTTCACTGTAATCTGCAAAGAACCATAGAAAAATAAAGTAGCCAGCGGGGGTGGGGGTGCAGTGCAACATAACCTGATTAGTTTTACAACTATTACTTGAAAAAGTTGACAGACCTTGAAAAATGTACAAATTATGGTAATTATACTGAACTTTGAAATCGCCAGAAATATAATTGTTAAACAATTTTCAGAGATACTGACAAAGTTAACTGCATTTTATAAAGTGCTGTGATCTGCTTTCTTTGCAGGGTGTGAGGGAGGTGATTTTTATTTTACATTAAGTATGAGAAACAGTTTTCAAAAAATTAAAAGGATTGTAAAAATATTTGGGGAAAAATAATACTGACTTAGAGCTCAGATAGCTCTCTTACTGATTACCTTTGCCTAGCACTTTAGATTAAACTTTCATAACCTACATTTTTGGTTCCTGCACTAAATGTAGAAAACTGTAAGGATGAGCTGCAACTCAAGGATTACTGATCTCAGAATTAGCTATATGACTTAGGAAATCTGAATGATTTATCAATAGAACAATGAAGATTCTTAGATAATGAGCCAGCACTGCTGAGTGAATTAAAATGAAAGGAAAGGAAACTCCAGTAAAACAAGAGAGAATTTCTCTTTGTAGAAGTTGTATCACACTGCCATTTCTGCAGTTTTAGCAACCAATACTTATAGCATCACAACGCGTAAGTCTGCAGTTTATAAATTGATTTAACTAGGCTTTTAAGACTCAGTCACTTGAGCTTTGCATAAACCCTCTAACTTTGGTGTGACTGAAGTACACAATGCAATGCACAAAGTCATTTAATTCATGACTTTCTGATCTCACTGTATGAAGAATTTGTCTTCCCTTAACCATCTTTTCTACTAAACATTATTTTCCCATGTTTAGCTCCTTTATCTCATTATTATTTTTTATAAATTCAAGACTAAAGCTGAATTTCCAGATTTTCTTTCTGAAAGTTATAAATCAGAAAACGTCTTCCAAAATCATCTTCATATTTTCTTGTTTAAAATAATAGGCTCAATATGTTTAAATAATAGGGGTGTGTGTAAATTGATGGCGAGTTTGTTGTTTAAATTAAATTGATTCTTTTTCCCCAAAGTTGCATCTGTCTTTTACACATGACTGTAGTTGATAACTGTGCCCTCCCTGTCCTGTCTTGACCCTCGAGCCTTTTGTTCTATCTTCTCCTCTCCATCCCTCTAGAGAGTGGTAGGTACAAGTGAGTGGCTGTCAGGTGCTTTGTTGCCAGCTGGGTGGGCTTAAACAACAATTATTTCCTAGGTCACTACATAATTTAAAGCAAACAAACTAAAAAAGAAACCACCAAACTGAAAAACCAGCTGCAAACTAACACATGGGAATTTTCTGTTTGTTGCCTAGACAAGGTGACAGAAAGGAGGAGATAGAAGGAACTATTTATCTGCATCTTCCAGTTCTTTGCCACAGAACCATTCACATTCCCAGATTAGAAATTAGAATTTTTCAAAAATGCCCAATTTTTGGGTGTTACTGCTAATCTCTAAAACTGCATTTTAAAAAGAAGCCCTGTTTACGCTACAGCATGGAACAAATGATAAAGGCTGGCATGAGAAGCCAATAGATTTCTTGGCTAGAGCAATATTCTTCTTCGCTCCATCATACACATGAGGAAAACCACTTATGCAAGAATTCAGATCTAGCTAAAGAAGCGTGTGTCAAAGGTATATGTTTAACTCTAAGCTAGGAATCTAAACTATCATTATAGACAATGAAGATCCAATAAATACAGTCAATAGAGTCTACAGAGCTATTTGTGTCACCGTAAAACCAGACATTGACATTTGACCAGCTGGCTCCCTAAACACTATTGGCACACTGACAAGGGGTTCAATTCACCTGACCACAGGTACTAATTTAGCGTCCTCTGAGATGGCAAGACCTATCCTGCATGGCCTCCAGCTGTTGCTGCTCTGTGATACCTGTAGGTCCATGTCATATGTAGTTGTCTGAGATATACTAAGTCTTTTCAGAAGTCTGTGAATGAGGAGTAGAACTGACACTTCACTGTCTCAGTATTTG
Source organism: Baryphthengus martii (assembly GCA_013396935.1). Lineage (NCBI taxonomy): Eukaryota > Metazoa > Chordata > Aves > Coraciiformes > Momotidae > Baryphthengus > Baryphthengus martii. The sequence continues at coordinate 6,552 of VWZK01016265.1, read as the reverse complement.
AACTGCAATGGAGGTGAATTCCATGGCATACCCTGATTTCTTCTCTCCACATCAACTGGACCGAAAGATCTGGTGACACAATGGAGATCTTTCGTTATCAAGTATTGTCATTGAATCAGGGTTTGGGAGTCAAGGAGAAAAACTTATTTTCAGGTTACAGAATATGCTCTGTTTTAGGAAACCAAGACACTGTCTAACTGTTACTATTTAGACTTAGGCTTAGAAAGCAAGGTCAATCACACTATTCACATGTAGTCTGAGCATTCTCTTAGCACATTAAAAATGTATGTGGGATGCAGAAATATTCACCATCGGTAATGAAGTAGTCATAACCGTAGATAAGACTGACTTAAAGTCACAGCAAAAATTACGTATTTTTATTGCATTAAGTAAATAAGTTGTTTCTATTAGTTTTACTCTAATTATTTGCAGTGTGATTTGGAACATTAAGAAGTGGGGGTTAGCTATTTATTGGGAATTATATTGAATATTCTACATGAGGCAGCCATTAATCTTTTACATCTGGAAAGCCTGGGTAAGTTAAGAATAAAATTTTTCTGCATGACAGGTACAAATTAACATGACAGAAAATCTTTATTTGGAAGATTTCAAAAAGGCAGCCTTCAGTTGTAGATTTTACAACTTTAAACATCTAAGCTTTATATATGCTTTGAGTATTTATTTTAAAACAGCAAAACAGGATTAAGTTAATCTCTTTCCCTAGACATCCATTAAAAAAAACCCCTCATTATTAGATTTTACAAAAATCAACATAAAAAAGCAGTAAAATAACTACTTTATATTATTAAAACTTAATTTCAGAAGCCTTATTTTTATTTTTTTTTTTTTTTTTAGTATTCATGCAATTTATGATTCACTTATGACAATGAAAACAAACTAACTAGTTAATTTTATTTTTGGTTATATATATTTGAGTTTTTTAATTGCCAGATCTGTGCCTCACTTTCAGCTGCAAAATTGAATTAGAAAAAAATAATTGAAATATTTTGACTCTGTGTCCAAAACTGCACTTTTTTTTTGAGCAAGAGCTACATCTATCTATAAATTGCACTAATAGTATTTGATCATATAAAAGCAGAAATAGAGTCCACAAAGGACTTGGAAAACCCTTTTTTTAAAAAAAATAAAAATAAAGAGATCTCTTTCCCCTGATACTAAGAAAATCACCTATATATTGTTTTATTCGTTCTAAAACATTGTGGGATCTGTATTTAGATTAAGTAGTGATGCTCAGTGTTATCAAGATAATAGAATTAAGCATGTGTTTAAGAATATATTTGAGGAAATTGAATTTTAACATAAAGGCCATGTTTGTCTTAGCTTCTGAGAAAAGAAGACAATAATTCATGTGATTATTTATATACTGTTAATTTGTGCACTGTGCACTGTTAACAACACAAGTTACTGAAAAAGCATCTGAGTATTTTAGACATCTTACAATGTTCAAGGATGCCCTAGGATACTCTAACCCTATTGAAGTCTGGCAGTCATACTGTGCGATGTGTGACCTACCCATGAAGTTCTGGCCAGGCATTTCAGATGGCACAAGGCACCTATATGCAGTAAAATGAATTGAACTGTAAGACATAGAGCTCAACTCAAAGTCTGAATATAAGTATCTACTATCCCCTTAGGTGCTACAGATTATCCAGGCTCCAGTTGCCCCTACAGAAAGAAAAGAATCTCCTGTAGGTTTTGTGTTTGCAAAGCTCCATGTAGATACCACTTAAAAAGGGCGTTTGAAACATCACTAGATATGTATTTTCAGGTAACCAAGTCCTGCCTATTATTGCTGACAAAGCTGTTTCACTCTGTAAATGTAAATACATGTAGAAACCTGAAGTGTACATACTCACACTTGTTATATCTGAATCTGGAGGTCAATCCCATTGTTAGTTACTGGCAATCTAAACGGCTTTTGAAAATACCAGCTTCTTTGCTTAGAACGTATTTATTTTTTGCTAAGCACATTTTTGATGAAAGTAATTAGCCAAAACTCAGGGGCAATTTTTTATTTTTCTGTAGCTGTTTCAACTATCCACAATTCTTATGGAAAAGTTAAAGGTCCAAAATGAAAATAGTTGTTTTTTTTTAATTTTGGACAAGCAAATCTTCTTCACTCATTCTGCAAGCACCAAGTTTGTCCTGTTGGCTTCCCTTCTCCGTTTTTTTGTTTGTTTGGCTGGTTTCTTTGCAGTTTTGGTTTTAGGGGGAGATCAACGGTATGAAAGAAACTGTCTTTAATTTCTGCTAACTGGACAGAACTTGTACTTGCAATGATCCTGTTTCTTGCAAAATTCTCTTTAAAAAATCAGCTGAATTGCTGAATTTGCAGTTCACTGAACTTCTTATCTTAATGGTTGGACTAATGCCTACTTCCTTTGTTTCGCAAATTAAATGCATTACTTTTCCTTAGCACAATGTAAGTGCTTCAGAGTCCCCTCATGCATCACAGAATCTCGGAATCACAGAATCACAGAATGTCTTTGGTTGGAAGAGACCTTCAAGATCATCTAGTCCAACCTTCGACCAAACACCGCAGCTCACCACTAAGCCATGACCCTAAGCACCAGATCCACACACCGTTTAAATACCTCCAGGGATAGAAACTCCACCGCTGCCCTAGGCAGACTATTCCATCCAATTTTTAATAACCCTTTCAGTGAAGAAATGTTTACTAATGTCCAGTCCAAACCTCCTCTGGCACAACTTGCATCCATTACCTCTGGTCCTATCACACGTCATCAGGGAGAAAAGGCTATCCCCCTCCTCACTCCAACCCCCTTTCAGGTAGTTATAGAGTGCAATAAGGTCTCCCCTCAGTGTCCTCTTCTCCAGACTAAACAACCCCAGCTCCTCAGCTGCTCCTTGTAGGGCTTGTGCTCTAGACCCTTCACAAGCCTCATTGCCCTTCTCTGGACATGCTCCAGCACCTCTATGTCCTTTTTATAGTGGGTCCCAGAATTGAACACAATATTCAAGGTGTGGCCTCACCAGTGATGAATACAGGAACATATTGAACTTCGAGCTGTATCTTATTGCATTCCTGGGCATTAGTTTACATCTTCTTCACTCATCACTGCTTCCTGGCTGATTCAGTGTGCAAAAAAAAATTACAGCACTCTTGATATATTTGTGTTTTTCTTAAGCTATATTTCCAAGTTTAGTTAGCTGTCTCTATCTAGTAAGTCCCTATTAGTGTCAGGGTATATGAGAAACTAAAGTCTCCCCATGTAGGATTCCTTTTTCCTGCTTTTTTTCTTACCAGTCTTCAGTGGGTTAGGCAACTTCGATGGATGGTTAGGTCCAGAGCACATATCAAGAATCTGTATATTGACAAGATTCCTCAGTTTGTTTTCTTAAGGTAAGATCCAACACTAAAAACTTGCTTTATGGAACACAAATCCCTCATTTTGTCAGTTTTGGTCTTACCCATGTGTTTGCTCTGACTCAATGTCTCATCCTGAAACTTAGTTCTATGTTGACCTTTGCCTCTAAGATTTCTTCTCCCAGTGATTTCTCAGTTCAGTAAGATACTGTGGTTTCCTCGTTGACATGATTGCAGCTAAAGCATTCATAAGTGACTAGAGTTTTATAACTGCTACCTCAACAAATATTTCATCTCTGACTGTAAGTTCCCTACTAGAATGCTTGCAGGCAAGCTTTGATTTGAGTAGTTGGAATAACTTTTCCCCCAGGCTTTGTCTGTTCTTGTACAAGAGATTACTGCTCCTAACTTGCCGACAATCCAAGAGCGTGTGCTGGTTGCTGAGCCATTCGAAGTCACAGCCTGGCACATTCATTCCCTATGCCACTGAGCTTACTTTAAATAAATATAGCAGGCCATAAACTGGAAGAAACAAGCACATATTTGCTTCTGGCAGCTCTTATTTCGTCTGCACAACTTCTGGAGAAAGATACAGCAGAAGACATGAGGGAAATAATACCCTTTTGAATTATATGAAGAATGAGTTATTTTCACCACCTTGGAAAATACCCTGACTTTGTTTTAATTCCTTTTGTGAGGTCTTCGGTTAATTTTGCCTTATTTCAAATGTTCTGCGACATCTTTGAAATCTCCATCCTCTGTTTTCTCTTTCATTTTGGTTCAGCAATGTACAAAGTCGTTAGTTATCTCCATGGAAATTGAATCCTATGTTTATCAGTACTGCCCTTTTTGACCTGCTTGATTACCCAAACTTTGGGGTTGTGTGTGGGCAAACCATCCTTATGCAAAGCTGTTTCTTTACAAAGAATACACATATCTCTCTTTCCCTGGACACAACAGAACTCAGAGGAGACACTTTATATATATTTAGTGTCAAAACTCTCAGGCAACACTTGGTCTAAAATATTTCTTCCCTAGCTTTCTCTATGTTGCAGTCTTACTGCCTTTTTGCTGCTTTTCTTCAGTCCTCCTTTTCTTCTCTGGAAAATGGTCAAAGAAAATCTTCTTCCATGGGTTCTTCACAGGCCTTTATTCTGGGAGGTGACACCATCCTGGGTTTGAGGGAAAGGCTACCATTGTTTTAGTCAACTGGCTATATAGAAGGTCTTCTTACAGTTTCTATCAAATCAGCAAAAAGGTTTATATTCACCCTCAGTAACACTGAATCTGGCCCATAATAGTTCTGGTTAGTATGGAATTATACTGATTTCTAAGTTGATTTACAGGATGACATTGCAAATGTTAAACAAAACTAATTTTCTTCTATTTACTGTCAAACTTCTATCTTTCTTCTGACACATCTACTATTAACAATGTTTATGACTTTATGCCAGAGTCCTAAAAACTCCAGTGAATGGAAACTTGAAAATAGGCTTGCTCTGATATAGCTAAGCAAGTTACTACTCTCTTTTCAATTATGTATTTAGAGGAGGGAACATGAAAGGTTGTGAGGAATCCCCACAGCTGTTCTCTACACATGGTTTAGGATTGATCACTCTGGCAGATTCCATTCTTTTGAATGTTGATTTTCTGTTACTGAAGCTTGCAATATCTTATTAAAATTCTCTTTGAGTGCACAGAGATGTTTCAAGGAGCTTATTTCTTCACACTAATGTCTAGCTGCCTGATTATCAGTTCATTTATGCTTTCCAAGGAATCATTTATTTTTTAAGACAGTGTAATTTTTGTGCAAGGCTGACTGTTATCTTGTTTGCTTGCAAAGTGACAATTAATTCTTGATACATAGCCTCTAGTGCACAGCCCTTGTCTGTTATGCAATGAAATACTCATTCACTGCTCTGGAAGTCTGTAGGAAAATACACTAAAACTTGTGTAAGGTTTGGGTTTCTTTGTTCATTTTGGGTATTTTTGTACACATAAAATTAATATTGACACATAGGCTTACATATTATCTGCTCCAAGGTAGTTTTTATTAATTGTGTTCACAACTATATTACTCTGCATCTGAATCTGCTGTTATTTCATTTTCCTTTGAAATTTTCCAGAAGAATGATGGTTTAAACAGAAAGTTCCTCTGTGCACTTCCTTAAGACGTTTGCTATGGAAATTAGCTGTCTAGTGTGGCCATTTGTTTGAGAGCTATTTGAGTTAGAAAATTTCTTTCAATGAGAAAATTACATTAAAAATATTTAAAAATGCATAGGAAACCATTTAATTACTTGTTAACACAATTATTTAGAATGGAGTGTTCTATGACTGAGCTTAATAGGAGTTTCGTCTTTGACATCAATGAAAATCTTTTTCAGATAAATCTGGGAGTTAGAAGAAAATCAGCTAACACAGCAGTTATCTTTAAATAGATTGTATAACTGAAAAACTTTTACGGACTGGAACGATATGAAGGGTATAAAACCTGAGTATCATTTTCTAACCGAGGGAGAATTCCCTCAGAAAAGATACTGAGGCAGTCAGGCAGATACAGGCAGTCTAAAAGAGCTTTAGCATAGTGTGTAGGGGAAAAAAAATATATATATATGGAAAGGAAGAGAACATAGACTTGGGTGAAACTTATAAATTTGTGTCAGTAGCAATAGTCCAGATTTGAAAGGACAGAGAAAAAGAGGAAAAAGCATAATATTGTTCTGCAACCGTGAACAGAACTTAGTTCCCATATCTTCCTGGGCTTTTCTTCTAACGTTTTCACCGTAGAATTAGTTTCTTTTGCCTCCAACTCAGAGCAAAGTAGCATGGTAAGCATATGTCCTTTTAAAAATATTCTCCTATTACAGTAAAGAAAGTCTTAATAGCAATGGTATAAGGGGTAAGGGGTTCCATTCTACTCCTGCTGAAAGTAGCAGTAAAATTCAAAGTGTTTTTAATGAATGTTGTCAGCATTAATGAATGATTAACCAATGTAATACACCTATTGTCTTATCTATGATAATGGATTCTAGTAGCAAAAAAGAGAAGGAAGAAAAACAATACAGTATTAGAAGATAAGACAAGTGTAACCCAGAGCATATATTGCATATGGCATATATTATCTACCAATACAAAGCCTAAAGGAATAAACAGGAAACTTTGGGTTGGTATTGATGAGCTTAGCATGACTACCATAACGA